>JASUUF010000400.1:7500-325000 GCA_030449835.1 Clausena lansium
ACATCGTGGTGAGCCTGCTGTCTTTTTTTCTACTGATGAAGTGAAGCTCATGGCCGAACCTTTCAAGCTGGCTCTTGTTGGTAAGTTTTCTTTTGGCCGCCCCTCTATGGATGCTATTCGGAAATTCTTTGTGACTTTGGGGTTGAAAGGGAGTTCACAGATTTCTTTATTAGATAATAGACATGTTTTGATTAAGCTCTCTTTGGAGGAAGATTATTCCCGGCTCTGGGTTAGACAGACTTGGTATGTTAATAGCCGTAGTATGAGAGTTTTTAAATGGAGCACTGATTTTCGCTGTTCTGTGGAGTCTCCTGTTGTTCCCGTGTGGGTGTCTTTGCCTTATTTGCCTGTTCATTTTATTCACTGCAAATCTGCTTTATTCTCTATTGCTGCTACCATTGGAACACCTTTGCGTGTAGATCATGCCACGGCCTCGGTGAATAGGCCTTCTGTGGCTCGAGTTTTAGTTGAGTATGATGTTTCGCGGCCATTGTTGCCGCGTATTTGGATTGGTGAGGGGGATTCTGGATTTTGGCAGGATGTTGTTTTTGAGAAGGTTCCTGCCTATTGTAGTGCTTGTAAACACCTTGGGCATACCGCGGACAGTTGTTTTGTTACTAATCCTGGGCTTCGTAAGTCCCAGCCGCCCTCGGGTCCGGCTCAGCCTCCTGATAAAGGTAAAAAACCCATGTCCGATGCAGATGTCCAGCCTAGAGTGGCTCCTCGTCCCCAATATGTTGTGGTTTCTGATAATCGTCCCCAGGGGGCTGTTATTTCTGGTGATAATTTCTGGGGTGCTCAGCCTTCCCAGGAGGTGGCGAATGTTGCTCTGAGTGGCCCGGTTCGGTCTAATGCGGTTGTTTGTACGGAGGGCCAGCCTCGAGAGAGTCCTGTAGCTCAGTACGCTGTGATTTCTGATAGTCGGCCCTTGGAGCCTGTTTATGATCTAGTTCCTCAGCTTATTGGTGAGGAAGTTTGTCCTCTAAGGCTTGATGACTGTGTGGATGCTTGTCTGGCTGTTCGACCTCCTGATCCGGTTGTTTCGATTGATGTTGATGTTGCTGCGGATGATGCGGATGATGCAGATGATGAGGCTGTTGCCGAAGTAGATGCAGATGATGGCTCTGTTTCAGGTTCGGACTTGCATCTGCAGGATGTCCCTTGTGATCCTGGTTGGCGAGATGTTGGGGGGCTTTCTGATCCTGAGCGGGGCGCTCGGCGGGTTTCTGCCAGTTCTCCTTTTTTCCGTGACGCTGTTGATGATATTCTCACTCAGAATGTCGGGTTTAACACTCATTCTACAGATATTCCTTTCCAGTCTGATGAAGAGTTTAGCTCTTGCGATTATTTGGCGAATGCTTACTTTCCCTCTGAGCCTGAGGGTACTGGGGGGCTTGGATTAGATCGTGATTTTAGTGTTGCTGGTCCGCATGCTTCTGGATCTAAGAAGGGTATCAAATTACTAACTGGTAGCAAATATCGAAAGAAAACTCGCGGGCGAATGCATTAGATTCGGGTTTTGTTATTAATGCTTTTTGTGCCTTTTTGTCCGTCGCTTTTGCTTTCTTGCTTGGAGGTTATGGTCTATGTCCCCCTCCATATGTACTTTCTGGTTTCGTTTATTAATTTACAGGTTATGGGGTCCCGCCTAACCCCTCCACCTTAGGGTGGTTTATAATAAAAAAAAAAAAACCCTAACCCTAAACCCTAAACCCTAAACAACCCTAACCCTAACCCTAACCCTAAACCCTAAACCCTAAACCCTAAACCCTAAAACAACCCTAAACCCTAAACCCTAAACCCTAAATAACCCTAAACCCTAAACCCTAAATAACCCTAAACCCTAAACCTCCTGGCGAAAACTCTCTCAACCAGCCGCACCCTAGCTTATTGAGTTTTGGCCGCCGGCATGCCTTCACCGGCCGCCGGTGGTGGTGCCCAGCCATCACCGGCCCAACCTCCACCCACTGGCCACCTTCGTCAACCTCTGCAGCCGTCGGTTCTTCGCCAAAACAGTGCGTCACTGTCGCACGTTCTTGGTCAAAATTTGGGATCTGCAGCTGCCGGCGATCTGGCCGCCGGGAGCCCTACCAACCGGTTGCTGGACACTCCTCCACCCACTGCCAACTCATCGCGAGCCACTGGACCTTTGCTGAAGCCAGCACAGCCGTAAAATCGTTTGTCGCAAGCGAAGCTTGCTGGTCAAACGAGGTTAACCGCCGCCGTCGGAGATCTGGCCGTTGGGCCCTCCTCCACTCGACCACCGGCACCTTCTGTGGTCATTCCCGACGAGGTTCCGACCTCACACACCTCCCAGTCACAATATCTCACCAGCCCCATTTTCGGATCTCCAAACCCGAACCACCGTGTGTTTGGCACTGATGTGGCGTCTGCCACCAACGCCGGTGGCTCTACCTCGGCTGATCTCCCCCCTGCCACTCACGAGCTGTCGCATGGCTATGCCCACTCCCAAGCCGTAGCAGTTACTTCCAGTTGTGGTGTTGCTGATCCCGATCAACCCTCTCGGGTTCTCTTGGCTGCCGCGGGTGGTGGCTTTCCTCTGCCGGCAGATGTCCCACCCACCGCTGGATCAACACACCATCAACCCACAGTTCTCTCTCCTTCCATAGCCGCCGCCGCTCAAAACCCTAGTTCACAACCTTTGCATGCAAACTTAAACAAGCCCATGCCACGTCATCCCATGCACACACCCCATGCACAACCAACCTTGCGGGTTCAGCCTTCCCAGCCTCTTTCTGATTCTGCTCAACCGCAGCAGCCTCCAAACCCTTTACCAAGCTTACGGCAACAAGCTACACAACCTACTCATGGCCATATTCTCACCAACCGTGTTAATAATGTGGGGGGTGACCAATCACAAGCCCAAAACCGTGTCCCTCCAAGCGCAACAACAACTCGCCGCAATGCTTCATATGCGTCCATTCTTAATCCCACTGCCTCTCCTAGACCCAACAAGTCATTCCTTGATGCAGTTGCGGGCACTCCTACTCCTTCAGTTCCGGTTAAGCCGGCTCTATTACATCGTGGTGAGCCTGCTGTCTTTTTTTCTACTGATGAAGTGAAGCTCATGGCCGAACCTTTCAAGCTGGCTCTTGTTGGTAAGTTTTCTTTTGGCCGCCCCTCTATGGATGCTATTCGAAAATTCTTTGTGACTTTGGGGTTGAAAGGGAGTTCACAGATTTCTTTATTAGATAATAGACATGTTTTGATTAAGCTCTCTTTGGAGGAAGATTATTCCCGGCTCTGGGTTAGACAGACTTGGTATGTTAATAGCCGTAGTATGAGAGTTTTTAAATGGAGCACTGATTTTCATTTGTTACGTGGAGTCTCCTGTTGTTCCCGTGTGGGTGTCTTTGCCTTATTTGCCTGTTCATTTTATTCACTGCAAATCTGCTTTATTCTCTATTGCTGCTACCATTGGAACACCTTTGCGTGTAGATCATGCCACGGCCTCGGTGAATAGGCCTTCTGTGGCTCGAGTTTTAGTTGAGTATGATGTTTCGCGGCCATTTTTGCCGCGTATTTGGATTGGTGAGGGGGATTCTGGATTTTGGCAGGATGTTGTTTTTGAGAAGGTTCCTGCCTATTGTAGTGCTTGTAAACACCTTGGGCATACCGCGGACGGTTGTTTTGTTACTAATCCTGGGCTTCGTAAGTCCCAGCCGTCCTCGGGTCCGGCTCAGCCTCCTGATAAAGGTAAAAAACCCATGTCCGATGCAGATGTCCAGCCTAGAGTGGCTCCTCATCCCCAATATATTGTGGTTTCTGATAATCGTCCCCAGGGGGCTGTTATTTCTGGTGATAGTCGGCCCTTGGAGCCTGTTTTTGATCTAGTTCCTCAGCTTATTGGTGAGGAAGTTTGTCCTCTAAGGCCTGATGACTGTGTGGATGCTTGTCTGGCTGTTCGACCCCCTGATCCGGTTGTTTCGGTTGATGTTGATGTTGCTGCGGATGATGCAGATGGTGAAATTTGTTGCGAAGTAGATGCGAGATGATGGCTCTGTTTGTGTTCGGACTTGCATCAGCAGGATGTTCCTTGTGATCCTGGTTGGCGAGATGTTGGGGGGCTTTTCGATCTGAGCGGGCGCCCGCGCGGTTTCTCGCGTTCTCCTTTTTCCGTGACGCTGTTGATGATATTCTCACTCAGAATGTCGGGTTTAACACTCATTCTACAGATATTCCATTCCAGTCTGATGAAGAGTTTAGCTCTTGCGATTATTTGGCGAATGCTTACTTTCCCTCTGAGCCTGAGGGTACTGGGGGGCTTGGATTAGATCGTGATTTTAGTGTTGCTGGTCCACATGCTTCTGGATCTAAGAAGGGTATCAAATTACTAACTGGTAGCAAATATCGAAAGAAAACTCGCGGGCGAATGCATTAGATTCGGGTTTTGTTATTAATGCTTTTTGTGCCTTTTTGTCCGTCGCTTTTGCTTTCTTGCTTGGAGGTTTTGGTCTATGTCCCCCTCCATATGTACTTTCAGGTTTCGTTTATTAATTTACAGGTTATGGGGTCCCGCCTAACCCCTCCACCTAAGGGTGGTTTAAAATAAAAAAAAAAAAAAAAACCCTAAACCCTAAACCCTAAACAACCCTAAACCCTAAACCCTAAACCCTAAACAACCCTAACTCCTGGCGAAAACTCTCTCAACCAGCCGCACCCTAGCTTATTGAGTTTTGGCCGCCGGCATGCCTTCACCGGCCGCCGGTGGTGGTGCCCAGCCATCACCGGCCCAACCTCCACCCACTGGCCACCTTCGTCAACCTCTGCAGCCGTCGGTTCTTCGCCAAAAGAGTGCGTCACTATCGCACGTTCTTGGTCAAAATTTGCGATCTGCAGCTGCCGGCGATCTGGCCGCCGGGAGCCCTACCAACCGGTCGCTGGACACTCCTCAACCCACTGCCAACTCATCTCGAGCCTCTGGACCTTTGCAGCGGCCATTACAGTCCGAAAATCTTTTGTCGCAAACGAATATTGCTGGTCAAACGAGGTTGACCGCCGCCGCCGCCGGAGATCTGGCCGTTGGGCTCTCCTCCACTCGACCACCGGCACCTTCTGTGGTCCTTCCCGACGAGGTTCCGACCTCACACCCCTCCCAGTCACAAGACCTCACCAGCCCCAGTTTCGGATCTCCAAACCCGAACCACCGTGCTTTTGGCACTGATGTGGCGTCTGCCGCTAACGCCGGTGGCTCGACCTCGGCTGAACTCCCTCCTGTCACTCACGAGCCGTCGCATGGCTATGCCCACTCCCAAGCCGTAGCAGTCACCTCCAGTTGTGGTGTTGTTGATCACGATCAACCCTCTCGAGTTCTCTTGGCTGCCGCGGGTGGTGGCTTTACTCTGCCGGCAGTTGTCCCACCTACTGCTGCATCATCACATCATCAACCCACAGTTCTCTCTCCATCCATAGCCGCCGCCGCTCAAAACCCTAGTTCACAACCTTTGCATGCAAACTCAAGCCAGCCACTGCCACGTCATCTCATGCCCACACCCCATGCACAACCAACCTCGTGGGTTCAGCCCTCCCAGCCTCCTTCTCATTCTGCCGAACCCCAGCAGCCTCCAAACCCTTTACCAAGCTCACGGCAACAAGCTACACAACCTGCTCATGGCCATATTCTCAATATCCGTGTTAATCATGTGGGGAGCGGCCAATCACAAGCCCAAACCCGTGCCCCTCCAAGCTCAACAACAACTCGCCACACTGCTTCATATGCATCCATTCTTAATCCCACCGCCTGTCCTAGGCCCAACAAGTCGTTCCTTGATGTAGTTACGGGCACTCCTGCTCCTTCAGTTCCGGTTAAGCCGGCTTTACTACATCGTGGTGAGCCTGCTGTCTTTTTTTCTGCTGCTGAAGTGCAGCTCATGGCCGAACCTTTCAAGCTGGCTCTTGTTGGTAAGTTTTCTTTTGGCCGCCCTTCTATGGATGCTATTCAGAAATTCTTTGTGACTTTGGGTTTGAAAGGGAGTTCACAGATTTCTTTATTGGATAATCGACATGTTTTGATTAAGCTCTCTTTGGAGGAAGATTATTCTCGGCTATGGGTTAGACAGACTTGGTATGTTAATAGTCGTAGTATGAGAGTTTTTAAATGGAGCACTGATTTTCATTGTTTCGTGGAGTCTCCTGTTGTTCCCGTGTGGGTGTCTTTGCCTTATTTGCCTGTTCATCTTATTCACTGCAAATCTGCTTTATTCTCTATTGCGGCTACCATTGGAACACCTTTGCGTGTAGATCATGCGACGGCCTCGGTGAATAGGCCTTCTGTGGCTAGAGTGTTAGTTGAGTATGATGTTTCGCGGCCATTGTTGCCGCGTATTTGGATTGGTGAGGGAGATTCTGAGTTTTGGCAGGATGTTGTTTTTGAGAAAGTTCCTGCCTATTGTAGTGCTTGTAAACACCTTGGGCATACCGCTGCTGGTTGTTTTGTTACTAATCCTGGGCTTCGTAAGTCCCAGCCGCCCTCGGGTCCGGCTCAGCCTCCTGATAAAGGTAAACAACCCATGTCCGATGTAGATGTCCAGCCTAGAGTGGCTCCTAGTACCCAATATGTTGTGATTTCTGATAATCGTTCCCAGGGGATTGTTTCCCGGGGTGCTCAGTCTTCCCAGGAGGGGGCGAATGTTGCTTTGAGTGGCCCGGTTCGGTCTAATGTGGTTGAATCTACGGAGGGTCAGCCTCGAGAGACGCCTGTAGCTCAGTACGTTGTGATTTCTGATAGTCGGCCCTTGGAGCCTGTTTCTGATCTAGTTCCTCAGCCTATTGGTGAGGAAGTTTGTCCTCTGAGGCCCGCTGACTGTGGGGACACTTGTTTGGCTATTGGTCCTCCTGATCCGGTTGGTTCGATTGGTGTTGATGATGCTGCGGATGATGCAGATGATGAGGCTGTTGCTGAAGTATATGTTGATGATGACTCTGTTTCAGGTTCGGATCTGCATGTGCAGGATGCTCTTTGTGATCGGCGAGATGTTGGAGGGCTTTCTGATCCTGAGCGGGGCGCTCGGCGGGTTTCTGCTAGTTCTCCTTTTTTCCGTGACCCTGTTGATGATATTCTCACTCAGAATGTCGGGTTTAACACTCATTCTACAGATATTCCCTTCCAATCTGATGAAGAGTTTAGCTCTTGCGATTATTTGGCGAATGCTTACTTTCCTACGAGCACCCGAGGTGCGGGGGCTTGGATTAGATCATGATTTTAGTGTTGCTGGTCCGCATGCTTCTGGATCTAAAAAGGGTATCAAATTACTAACTGGTAGCCAATATCGAAAGAAAACTCGCGGGCGAATGCATTAGTTTCGGGTTTTTTTTTTTTCTTATTGCTTTTTGTGCATTTTTGTTTGTCGCTATTGCTTTCTTGCTTGGAGGTTTTGGTCTATGTCCCCCTCCATATGTATTTTCTGGTTTCGTTTATTAATTTACAGGTTATGGGGTCCCGCCTAACCCCTCCACCTTAGGGTGGTTTAAAATAAAAAAAAAAAACCCTAAACAACCCTAAACCCTAAACCCTAAAATAACCCTAAACAACCCTAAACCCTAAACCCTAAACAACCCTAAACCCCCCAAATTTTTCTCTCGGGCGAAAATTCTCTCAACTAGCAGCAGCCTTGTGTTCCATCTTTGGCCGTCGGCATGGCCTCACCGGCTGCCGGTGGTGGTACTCAGCCACTGCCGGCCCCCCCAGCCCACTGCCCACCACCTTAGCGACCAACGACCGCTGCAGCAGCCTCCTTCTTCACGAAACAGCCCCTCGCAAACGAACTTTGCTGGTCCGACTATGTTGACTGCCGCTGCAGGAGATCTGGCCGTCGGGGGCACTGCTTCTCGACCGCCGGCATCCTCTGTGGCCCTTTCCGTCGTCGCCAGGTCATCCCCGACTCCCCAGCCACAAGTTGCTTCGAAGGCCGAGAGTAGAGCTGAAAACCCTAGCCGCCACGTATTTGCCCCATGTCCAGCGTCCGCATCCCCAGCCCTTCCTCACGGTGTTTCGTACGTGACAGAATCTGTTTCTGTTCGCGGCCAGACCTCTCAACCTGCTGGAACGCTCCCCAGCCATCGTGTCTTTGAACGCGATTCACAAGTTTTGCAGAGTCTTCTAGCCGCCGCAAGTGGTGGTTCTTGTATGCAGGCGGCTCCGCAACATCCCCCCCCCGCTTCCCCGTGAAACTTCTACGCTGCCTGGTTCCATTCCCGTGCCCAGAATTTTCTCCACCGAGTCGACTCATCCCTTCCCAACTGAGTCGACTCAGATTCATCCACAGTACCATGCAGATAAGCCTTCGCACCCGCGGGAAGACTGTCCAGCTTCTGGTCGCGGCCAAACCCAATCACTCTCCATTCGCGATCAAATTCGCCCTCTCTCACGTGGCCATGACGTGGTTGCATCATCTCGTGACCAAGACGAACCCCATGTCGCTGGAAATAAAGAAGCCGTGACTGGTGGATCTCTTCCAAATCACAACCGTGGCCCTTCAGGTTTTCCAAACAGGCCGGATGTCTCTTATGCCTCCATTCTTAATCCCACCGCTTCTCCTAGACCCAACAAGTCGTTCCTCGATGCGGTTACGGGCACTCCTGCCCCTTCAGTTTCGGTTAAGCCGGCTTTATTCCATCGTGGTGAGCCTGCTGTCTTTTTTTCTGCTGATGAAGTGAAGCTCATGGCCGAACCTTTCAAGCTGGCTCTTATTGGTAAGTTTTCTTTTGGCCGCCCCTCTATGGATGCTATTCGGAAATTCTTTGTGACTTTGGGGTTGAAAGGGAGTTCACAGATCTCTTTATTGGATAATCGTCATATTTTGATTAAGCTATCCTTGGAGGAAGATTATTCTCGGCTCTGGGTTAGACAGACTTGGTATGTTAATAGTCGTAGTATGAGAATTTTTAAATGGAGCACTGATTTTCGCTGTTCTGTGGAGTCTCCTGTTGTTCCCGTGTGGGTGTCTTTGCCTTATTTGCCTGTTCATTTTATTCACTGCAAATCTGCTTTATTCTCTATTGCTGCTACCATTGGAACTCCTTTGCGTGTAGATCATGCCACGGCCTCGGTGAATAGGCCTTCTGTGGCTCGAGTGCTAGTTGAGTATGATGTTTCGCGGCCTTTGTTGCCGCGTATCTGGATTGGTGAGGGGGATTCTGGGTTTTGGCAGGATGTTGTGTTTGAGAAGGTTCCTGCCTATTGTAGTGCTTGTAAACACCTTGGGCATACCGCTGATGGCTGTTTTATTACTAATCCTGGGCTTCGTAAGTCCCAGCCGCCCTCGGATCCGGCTCAGCCTCCTGATAAAGGTAAAAAACCCATGTCTGATGCAGATGTGCAGCCTAGAGTGGCTCCTAGTACCCAATATGTTGTGGTTTCTGATAATCGTCCACAGGGGACTGTTATTTCTGGTGAGTCTTCCCGGGGTGCTCGGTCTTCCCAAGAGGTGGCGAATGTTGCTTTGGATGGCCCGGTTCGGTCTAATGAGGGTGAATCTATGGAGGGTCAGCCTCGAGAGAGTCCTGTAGCTCAGTACGATGTGATTTCTGATAGTCGGCCATCGGAGCCTGTTTCTGGTATAGTTCCTCAGTTTATAGGTGAGGAAGTTTGTCCCCTGAGGCCTGATGACTGTGTGGATACTTGTCTGGTTGTTCGACCTCCTGTTCCGGTTGTTTCGGATGATGTTGATGATGGTTCGGGTGATGCAGATGATGAGGCAGTTGTCGAAGTAGATGCAGATGATGACTATGTTTCAAGTTCGGATTTGCGTGTGCAGAATGCTCCTTGTGATCCTGGTCGGCGAGATGTTGGGGGGCTTTCTGATCCTGAGCGGGGCACTCGGCGGGTTTCTGCTAGTTCTCCTTTTTTCCGTGACCCTGTTGATGATATTCTCACTCAGAATGTCGGGTTTAACACTCATTCTACAGATATTCCTTTCCAATCTGATGAAGAGTTTAGCTCTGGTGATTACTTGGCGAATGCTTACTTTGCCTCTGAGCCTGAGGGTTCTGGGGGGCTTGGTTTGGATCGTGATTTCAGTGTTGCTGGTCCGCATGCTTCTGGGTCTAAGAAGGGTTTCAAATTAATTACTGGTAGCAAATATCGAAAGAAAACACGCGGGTGAATGCATTAGTTTTTGGGTTTTGTTCTTATTGCTTTTTGTGTCATTTTGTTTGTTGCTATTGCTTTCTTACTTGGAGGTTTTGGTCTATGTCCCCCTCCATATGTATTTCTGTTTTTCGTTTATTAATTTACAGGTAAGGGGGTCCCGCCTAACCTCCCCACCTTAGGGTGGTTTTAATAAAAAAAAAAAACAACCCTAAACCCTAAACCCTAAACAACCCTAAACCCTAAACCCTAAACAACCCTAAACCCTAAACCCTAACCCTAAACCCTAAACCCTAAACAACCCTAAACCCTAAACCCTAAAACAACCCTAAACCCTAAACAACCCTAAACCCTAAACCCTTAAATAACCCTAAACCCTAAACCCTAAACCCTAAATAACCCTAAACCCTAAACCCTAAACCCTAAACAACCCTAAATAACCCTAAACCCTAAACCCTAAACCCTAAACAACCCTAAACAACCCTAAACCCTAAACAACCCTAAACCCTAAACCCTAAACAACCCTAAACCCTAAACCCTAAACCCTAAACAACCCTAAACCCTTTTCTCCGTGCCTTTTTATCATTGCTGCTGAGTTCTTGTCCCGGGGATTAGATCGACTTTTCTCGCAGTTTCCTTTGCTGCGCTACCATTCTTCTGGTTCCATTCCTGTCTCCCACTTGAGTTTCGCAGATGATATTGTTATTTTTGCGAATGGGAGTCGGTCTAGCCTCACGAGGCTAATGGATTTCCTGCACCATTACGAGGCGGTTTCTGGGCAGCAGATTAGTCAGGCTAAGAGCAGCTTTTATGTTGGGAGGTCAGTTGCTGCTTCGCGATGTGCTATTATTCATTCGGTTACTGGCTTCCGGCAGCGGCAGCGGCAGCTTCCTTTTACTTATCTTGGGTGCCCGGTGTTTGTGGGGCGTCTTAAGATTGCTCACTTTGATGACCTTCTTCGGAAGGTCCGGGATAGGATTTCTGACTGGGCGAATCGGTTGCTTTCTTTTGGGGGGAAGCTGGTTCTGATTCGCCATGTCCTATCTTCTATGCCTCTGCATTTGTTCCATGTTCTGAGGCCGCCGATCGGGGTTGTTCAGCAGTTGGAGAGGATGTTCACTCGTTTTCTCTGGGGTGACTCTGGGTCTAGGAGGAGGATTCATTGGTGCCACTGGCCGGAGGTTTGCTTCCCGGTGGAGGAGGGGGGTCTTGGTATTCGATCTTTTGGTGATCTGGCTGAGGCCTTTGAGCTTAAGCTTTGGTGGAGGTTTCGGGAGCAGCGTTCTTTATGGGCTTCTTACATGAAGTCTAAGTATTGCAGGGCTGTTCATCCGGTTGTGGTACATTTTCGTTATCCGGCATCTCCTCTCTGGAGACGACTTTGTTCCATCCGTTGTGTTGCAGAGCCTCATGTGCGTTGGTTGGTTGGCACTGGCACTTGTAGTTTTTGGTACGATTGTTGGATGGGTTCTTGTCCTTTGTCCTTTTATAATGCTAGTGCTGCATCTACGGTGCCGGTGTCCTTTTTTTGGCGGGGTACTGTTTGGGATAGGGGTAAGCTCCTGGCTGTCCTACCTGTGTCGGTAGTTGAGCAGATTGTGCTGGTTTCGATTTCTGCTGATGAGCCTGATGTGATCCGCTGGGATTCTGCTCCTGATGGATCCTTCCATTTGCGGTCAGCTTGGGAGATTGTGCGTTGCTCCAAGCCTCGCGACGAGGTTTTTTCTAGCATTTGGCAGCGCCATCTTTCTTCCAGGTTATCCTTTTTCCTGTGGCGGTTGTTGCATGGCTATTTGGCTACTGATGACGCTTTGTGCGCGAGAGGTTTCTATATGGTTTCTCGGTGTTTTTGTGGTCAGGCTGCTGAGACTTCCCGTCACTTGTTTCTCGAGTGCCCTCGGGTTAGCCAGGTTTGGGAGTATTTCTACCGTTGTTTGGGGCTGCCGAGGGTTAGCTTTCTGTCGGCTCATGCTTTGCTTACTCATTGGAGGAGATGTGCCCCTTCTCGGGCTCATTTTCGGGTCCTTCTCCCTCGCTTCATTACGTGGCAAGTGTGGAAGGCACGAAATGGGTCCCATTTGATTCTCACCCCTTTCTCGTGGATGCTGTTGTTTTTCGGGTGGTGTCAGATATCAGGCTTGCCAGCTCTGCGTTTGGCTTTAAGTCGTCCCAGCTGCGGGGAGTGATGGATTCTCGGCTCGCTGAGGGGTTACGAGTGCTTCCTTCACCTAGGAGGCCTATTCGTGTTGTGTCTTGGACACGGCCGCCGCTTGGTGTTGTGAAGCTGACAGTTGACGGGTGCTCGAGGGGTAACCCTGGGATGTCCGCTGCTGGGGGTGTTCTGCGGGATCACCGGGGCATGGTTTTGGCAGGATTTGGTTCTTTTCTTGGGCATCAACCGATCTTATTTGCTGAGCTTATGGCAGTTTGTGAGGGTTTGGAGATTGCTGTTCAGCTGGGATATTCTGTTTTGGAGGTAGAGTCCGACTCGGCCACTGTGGTTTCTTGGATCCTTTCGGGCGGCTCAGTCCGATGGGATTATGCTGTGTTGTTGCGTCGAGTTTGTGTTTTGGTTTCCTCCCATTCGGTTGTCGTTCGCCATGTATTTCGGGAGGCTACATCTGCTGCTGATTTCTTGGCCAACTGGGCCTGTACTTCTCGCTGCAGTCGTCGATTCTTACGTACTCGGGATTTCCCAGTGGGATTGTCTGGGATATTACATTTGGATGCATTGGCTGTTCCGCATATCAGACGTTAGTGTCGATTTTAGTGCTCTTTGCCTATTCCTTTTTCAGTTCCGTTGTTTGTGCTTTTTTGAGGAGGTTTTGGTTCATGTCCCCCTCCTTATGTACTTTCTTCAGTTTACTGATTTATATTACAGGTAGGGGTCCCGCCTAACCCCCCACCATCTTGGTGGTTTCAAAAAAAAAAAAAAAAACAACCCTAAACCCTAAAAAAACCCTAAACCCTAAACAACCCTAAACCCTAAACCTAACCCTAACCCTAAACCCTAAACAACCCTAAACCCTAAACAACCCTAAACAACCCTAAACAACCCTAAACCCTAAACCCTAACCCTAAATAACCCTAAACCCTAAACCCTAAACAACCCTTAACCCTAAACCCTAAACCCTAAACAACCCTAAACCCTAAACAAACCTAAACCCTAAACCCTAAAACCCTAAACAACCCTAAACCCTAAACAACCCTAAACCCTAAACAACCCTAAACCCTAAACCCTAAACAACCCTAAACCCTATACCCTAAACCCTAAACAACCCTAAACCCTAAACCCTAAACCCTAACCCTTAACCCTAAACCCTAAACAACCCTAAACCCTAAAACCCTAAACAACCCTAAACCCTAAAAAAACCCTAAACCCTAAACCCTAAACAACCCTAAACGCTAAACCCTAAAATAACCCTAAACCCTAGACCCTAAAAAAACCCTAAACCCTAAATAAAAAAAAAACCCTAACCCTAAACCCTAAAATAACCCTAAACCCTAAATCCTAAAATAACCCTAAAACCCTAAACAACCCTAAACCCTAAACAACGCTAAACCCTAAAACAACCCTAGCCCTAAACCCTAAATAACCCTAAATAACCCTAAACAACCCATTAACCAAAAAAAAAAACACACTTCTAAGAAAATTTTTTTCTCTCTCGTGGTGAAAACTCTCTCAACCAGCCGCACCCTAACTTTTTGACTTTGGGCCGCCGGCATGCCTCCACCGGCCGCCGGTGGTGGTGCTCAGCCAGCGCCAGACCCTATCCACTCTACTGCCGTCCCCACTCGAGCCCATGCACCGCTGCAGCAGCCGCGGATCTCGCCCAAACTTGTGTCGCAAACGTTCGTCACAGGTCAAACAAGTTTGACCACAGCCGCTGGACTTCTGGCTATCGGGACTGCTACCAGTCGGTCGCTGGTGACCCATCCGCATGACCCCAACTCCCCGTTGTCAGATCCCACTGCGCCGCCACCAGCTGTTTTCGAAACAGTTTCTGCAACAAAAAACCCTAGCCGCAACGTACCCGATGCATACACAGCTGCCGCGCCGTCCGACCTCTTTCCTGTTGTTTCGTCATTGGCAGAGTCTTCCTTACACAGTTCTGAACCAGCCCGTGCCCTGATCTTTTCTCCAGTCGAGACGATCAACCCCTGTTGCATTTTTGAACGAGATCCAAAACTGGTGCATGAACTGCTAACGGCCGCGTACGGTGGATCTCTGATGCCGCTCACTCAATCCCACCAGTCGCATCGTCCATGTGACACACACACGATGGTTCCTCCTTGTCCCGCAGCCACATCTTCAGTCACCGAGTTGACTCAGCCATTGTTAACTGAGTCAACCCAAAACCGTACCCCACGCCCCTAACAAAACCATGCAGCCTTGTCCCAACACTCACACCCAACTCCACGTCCCCTTGATCGAAACCAAACCCAGGTTACTGTTGTTCGTGACCAAACCAACTTTGCATCACGTGGTCCGAACCCTAACTCGAATCAACAGCCCCGTGCAACTTCGTTGCAGCAGCAGCCCACGCCCCGTGACCAAACGATTTCCACTCATGCACGCGGCCAAAATCACCCTCCTTTAAGAGGAAATATGCAGCCAACTTCATCCCGCTGCCACACACAATCCTCTCCCATCGGTTTGAGTGACGGCGTGAGTGGTACTCAAACCCGCGCCGCATCCAACATCAAAACCAAGCCAACTGCCTCATATGCTTCAGCTGTGAAGCCCGCCTCTATTTTGAACCCTACCGCTCCTACTAGACCCCAAAAGTCTTTCTTGGATGCTGTAGCAGGCACTCATGACACGTCGAGTCCGACCAGACCAGTGCTGTTGCATCGTGGTGAACCCGCGGTGATTTTTTCAAAGAGGAAGTTCAACTTATGGCTGAGCCTTCCAAACTTGCATTGGTTGGGAAGTTTTCTTTTGGCCTACCATCAATAGACGTGATTCGGAAGTTTTTCGTTTCCCTTGGGCTGAAAGGTACTTCTCAAATATCTTTGCTTGATAACCGGCATGTGTTGATCAAGCTATCTTTGGAGGAGGATTACTCGCGTATTTGGGTTCGCCAGACGTGGTTTGTAAATGGCCGAGGGATGCGCATTTTCAAATGGAGTACCGATTTTCGGTGTTCTGAGGAGTCTCCTATTGTGCCTATTTGGGTAAGTCTCCCTTATCTCCCAGTCCATTTTATTCACTGTAAGTCTGCTTTATTTGATATTGCTCGGGCTATTGGAACTCCTTTACGTGTTGATCACGCTACGGCCTCGGTTAATAGGCCGTCTGTGGCTAGGATCGTCTGTTAATAGGAATATCGAGCCCCATGCAACCTCATTGCAGCAGCAGCCCACGTCCCGTGGCCAACCTAGTTCCTCTCATGCGCGCGGCCAAAATCTCCTTCCTTTACGAGAAAATCTACAGTCAATATCATCCCGTGGCTACACCCAAACCACTCCCTTCGTTTTAAGTGACGGCATGAATGGTGCTCAAACTCGCGTCGTATCCAACATCCAAACCAAGCCGCCTGCCTCATATGCTTCAGCTGTGAACCCCGCCTCTAATCTGAACCCTACCGCTCCTATTAGGCCACAAAAGTCTTTCTTGGATGCTGCAACAGGCTCTCATGACACGTCGACTCTGGTCAGGCCGGGTTGGTTTGGGTTGTTTAGGGTTTAGGGTTTAGGGTAATTCTCTTGGGCTGAAAGGTAATTCTCAAATATCTTTGCTTGATAACCGGCATGTGTTGATCAAGCTATCTTTGGAGGAGGATTACTCGCGTATTTGGGTTCGCCAGACGTGGTGTGTAAATGGCCGGGGGATGCGCATTTTCAAATGGAGTACCGATTTTTGGTGTTAGGCAGAGTCTCTTATTGTGCCTGTTTGGGTAAGTCTCCCTTATTACCAGTCCATTTTATTCACTGTAAATCTGCTTTATTTGATATTGCTCGGGCTATTGGTACTCCTTTACGTGTTGATCACGCTACTGCCTCGGTTAATAGGCCGTCCGTTGCTAGGGTTTTAGTATAATATGATGTTTCGCGGCCTTTGCTGCCCCGTATTTGGATTGGTGAGGGAGAATCTGGGTTTTGGCAGGATGTAGTATTTGAGAAGGTTCCTGCTTATTGTTCTGCTTGTAAGCACCTGGGTCATTCTGCCGAGGCTTGTTTTGTGTCTAACCCTGGTCTTCGTAAGGCCCAGCAACCTAAGGATTCTGCTCAGCGTACTGTTCCTGATAAAGTAAAAAAGCCTATGTTCCCCGTTGATGTGCAGCCTAGGGTTGCTCCTAATACTCATCCAAAGAAACATCTGCAGCACTGAGACTGATACTGATATTCAGGTGCTGATGCTGGTATTCAGGTGGAGGATCAGCACTAATGACACTGATACTATGCATGTTGGTTTCAATACCCATAGCACTGAGATTCCGGAGTTTGATTTTGATGGTGAGGGGGCCATATTGGCGTTTCTCGATCAGATGTGGATTGTAGTTCTGAGGATTCTGGGGATATGGATGATGGGCATTTTTTGACTGATCCTGAGGAGGTTCAGACTCCATTACATCCGGATGCTGTATTAGCAGTCTTACTGACCAGAGCGTTGCCAGGTCATCTCGGGGTTTTTCTATTGTTGTGGGCAGAAAAACCCATAAGGCTCGGTGGCGGGACAGGGGTGGTTCTCCACCCCAATGATTAATACGCTTATTTGGAATATTCGGGGGATAAGTAAGGCCCCCGCTGTCCGCCGATTGCGGAAATTGATTCGGATGCAAGATTAGCCTTGATCTGTGTTTTGGAGCCCTTTATTACTGCTGATAGGCTAGACAGTACTCGGATTCGCCTTGGGATGGATCATGCTTTTTCTTCTCATTCTGGGAAAATCTGAGTTTTCTGGTCGGTGCCTTTTTCGGTGGAGCTTATTCGGGATCAGGGTTAGGTGGTTCACTGCCGGGTTAGTCATTCTTCTTTCCCTGATCCTATTTATGTTTCCTTTGTTTATGCTAGTTGTGATATGCTTGTGAGAGAGCATCTGTGGGATGGCCTTATTTCTTTTGCTGATAGTCATGATGGCCCTTGGATGGTGGGTGGGGATTTTAATGTTGTGCAGTCTCACTCTGAGATTTCGGGGGGGCACGCTCAGCCTCATGGTGCTATTGATGCTTTTAATTTGGCCTTATTGGATTGTGGTTTGGAGGATGTTGGTTTCATTGGGAGTCCATTTACCAGGACTAATGGGCGCACCTGGAGGCGTTTGGATAGGGTCGTGTGCAACGTTCATTGGTCTGGTTTCTTCTCTACTTTTACAGTTTCTCATCTGAATCGCACTGGTTCAGGTCACTCTCCTATGTTGTTCTCTTGTGATAGATTGGCTGCTAGAGGACCTTCTAGGTTCAAATTTTTGCATGCATGGCTAAAGCATCCTGGGTTTCTTAATGTTGTGCGGTAGTCTTGGGGTGCTCCGGTGTTTGGTACTGGGATGCGGGCTTTTCAGCAGAAGCTTGTTCGGTTGAAGCTTTGCTTGAAAAGTTGGAATAAGGAGGTGTTTGGTAACGTGTTTGATAAGGTTAAGGAGGCTGAGACGGAGGTTGCTCAGTGGGAACGGCAGTATGATGTCTCTGGCTCTATTTAGGATCGTGTTGCTTTTTCTGAGGCCCGGGCATAGCTGTAGCATGCTTTACTTTATGAGGAGTTGTTTTTACGACATTAGTCTAGTGTTCGCTGGGTACGGGAGGGGGATGCTAACACCCGTTTCTTTCATGCGATGATTCGGAAGAAGCGCCATTTTTTCATGTTCATCGGATTCAAGATGCTTCTTCTGACTGGATCTCAGAGCGGGCTGCTGTGGCTGCGTCTGCTGTTGATTATTTTTGGGGTCTTTTAGTGGGGGGCACTAGTCAGTTTTGCCAGTCAGAAGAACTCCCCCGGGACAAGAACTCAGCAGCAATGATAAAAAGGCACGGAGAAATGGGATCGCCCTGCCGAAGACCACCCTGAGATTGAAAAAACCCGTGACTGACCCCATTAACCAAAACCGAGAACCAAGGGCCACAGATAGCCCGCCTCATCAAAGAAATCCACTGCTCCGAAAAGCCAAAACACCTTAGCATTTGCAGAACGAAGGACCATGATATCCTATCATATGCCTTAGCCATATCAAGCTTCAGCACCACATTACTCCCCCGAGTGCGTCGACTAATATCATAAACCAGCTCCTGGACCAACAGCACATTATCATGAATAACCCTACCAGGCACAAAACCACTCTGAGAGGGAGAAATAATACTAGTCAAGACAGAGGCCAGTCGCATAACGAGCAACTTGGTCAGCACCTTGTTGCTCACATTACAGAGACTAATCGGCCGAAAATCTACCCAAGAAATAGGAGAGTCCTTCTTAGGAAGAAGAACCAATAATGTACTCTGAAAACCCCTGGGCATAGCAGAACCCTGAAAATAATCCTGAACAGCAGACAATAAATCAGCAGCAATAATGTCCCAACAGGACTGATAAAATCGACTACAAAACCCATCCGGACCCGGAGCACTATCAGGGTCAATAGAAAAAACCACCCTCCGTAACTCATCCATATCCGGCATCCTACACAACTCCACATCAGACGGCTCTGAGATCCAGTCAGAAGAAGCATCCTTAATTCGATGAACATGAAAAAACTGACGCTTCTTCGGAATCATCGCATGAAAAAAACGGGTTTTAGTATCCCCCTCCCGTACCCAGCGAACACTAGACTGCTATCGTAAAAAAAACTCCTCACAAAGTAAAGCATGCTGCAGCCGTGCCCGAGCCTCAGAAAAGGCAACACGATCCTCAACAGAGCCAGAAACATCATGCTGCCGTTCTCGCTGGGCAATCTCCGTCTCAGCCTCCTTAACCCTATCAAACACGTTACAAAACACCTCCTTATTCCAACTTTTCAAGCAAAGCTTCAACCGAACAAACTTCTGCTGAAAAGCCCTCATCCCAATACCAAACATCGGAGCACCCCAAGACTGCTGCACAACATCAAGAAACCCTAAACCCTAATATTAACATCAAAAAATTATTAACATCATTTTAAATATTTAGTGTCAGTGTTTAGCGATGTTTTGCTGCTTTTGATTGATAATATGTTTTTTTTGGTGTACTAATTGATTTTATGTACTTGTAGGTCGAAAAAAAAAAGAAGGCACGTGTGAATGATCAGTGACATTATTGTGCTTCCTGTTGGTCAATGTTTTGTTCAAACTTTATTTAATATTTTGTTGTTTACAACTTGTCCAAAACTTGATCAGGTACTTATATTTTTTCTTTTTCAAATAGTGTAGTTGAATTATGTTACCTTAAGTAATATATTTGGGAAGTTTATTATATGAATTGTGTTGTGATATTTGGTATATTTGGGATTTTAAGCTTTCTTTTATTTGTGAAACAAACTGGAAAAAGATAATTAATTATATATTGCCTCACGATTGTAGGCTATAATTAACTTGGCAACGTATGTAGTCCATTGATCACGAGGTCTAGAGAGGTCCGTCATGGTGTATTCGTCAATTCCCTTGAACTTCACTTTCATAACAACAAGTTATTCACCAATAATCTTTTATAAAACTATTTAATTTTCATTCATTTAAATATATCAGTCTAAAAACAATTAACTCCAATAAATGAACTCCAATATTATTACTCTTTTATTGAAAATTATACAAGCAATCACCGAACATCTTGACCATGCTGATAAATAAAAAAACATTTCAACAAGTAATTATCATATCAATTACTACTTTTTACTCAACTTATACAATAATGTTTGAAGCAGAAGCAACTTGTGAACACCAACAGTAACCAACTTAATGCAAATATGAATGTAGTATACACAAAGTACCTTTATTTACAGCATATAAAATACATACAAAATGTGGTAAAAATACAACAATCAAGAAGCACGCATTTGGTCTAAGGTTTAATGTTCTTTCGAGATGATTCATTTCACAACGCAGTACATCATTATAATGAAGTATTGTAAAAACTATTTTCGACACTTACATTATTTTTTAGAATGTTCACATTTGCCACAATATCTTAAATGTATTTCTCACGTAGTAGCCACATTCAAAGCTGGTAGGTTGCCTTGGACACTACAAAATAAAACTGACATAAATTTTCTTTTTTTTTTTTTTGAAATAAGCAATGATTGTTTAGGTTTGTCTCATTTTTACCTTGACGGAGATCCATTGAACATTGGCCTTTGCATCAGAGTTTAAAGATTGGGGTATTCTAATCCCACTACAATGACGACATAGCAAATGTTAGGAAATAATTAACATAAAAAAGAAAAATAAAATAGTTGGAGATGTTGCCTTTGGAGATAATTCAAAAGGAAAGATTCTAGGAATTGGTAATGTCAGTAAAGTTTCTTCTACTCTTATTGAAAATTTATGCTTGGTTGAAAACTTGAAACACAACTCGATTAGCATTAGCCAATTATGTGATAAGGGCTATAGAGTTATTTTTGACAAAATAAGATGTGTTATTGAGAATGCATGTAATAGTAAAATTGTGTTTGTTGGAAATAGATGCGGCAATGTTTATACCATTGACATAGAATGTGCATCCACCCATGATAAATTTTTTTCCGCATTGCATGATGATGGTTGGTTATGGCATAGAAGACTAGGACATGCAAGCATGAATTTGATTTCAAAGATTTCCAAAAATAATTTAGTTAAATGTCTTCTAAAAATCAGTTTTCAAAAAGATAGGATTTGTTAAGCATGTCAATTTGTTAAGCATGTCATAAGGGTCAAGATATATTAGTTGTTCAAATATATATTGATGATATCATCTTTGGTTCTACTAATGAGTTGCTATGTAAGGGAATTTCATCTTATATGAGCAAAGAATTTGAGATGAGCATGATGGGAGAGCTAAAGTACTTCCTTTGATTGCAAATACAACAAAATGAGGAAGAAATTTTCATAAATCAAGCCAAGTACGTAAAAGATTTAATCAAAAGATTTGGGCATGAAAATGGAAAAACAAAAAGCACTCCAATGAGTACTACCATCAAGCTGGACAAGGATGAGAAGGGTAAGGAAGTTGACATCAAGACATATCGAGGTAGGATCCGATCCTTACTCTACTTGACTGCTAGTAGGCCTACTATTATGTTCAGTGTGTGATAGATTTCAATATGTCTTAAAGAGTCTCATTTACTTGCTATTAAACTCATTTTTCAGAATTTGAGTGGCACCATTTACCTTGGCCTTTGGTATCCTAAGGGAACACACATAGACTTAACATGTTATTCGAACGCCGGTTTTGTCGGTTACAAGGTTAATAGGAAAAGCACTAGTGGAACATGTCATTTTGTAGGTCATTCTTTAGTCTCTTGGTTTAGCAAGAAACAAAATTCGGTTACACTTTCTACGACTGAGGCAGAATATATTGCAGCCGAAAGTTGTTGTGCACAATCACCATGGATGAAATAAACACTTGGAGACTATGGTATTACTCTTGATCATATTCCTATTAAATGTGACAACGCAAGTGCTATAAATTTGTCAAAGAATCCAATTCAGCATTCTAGGACTAAGCATATAGAGATTAGACATCATTTCCTAAGAGATCATGTTCAAAAAGGGGATGTAGTGATTAACTGTGTTTCAACTAAAAATCAGCTTGCCGATATCTTTACAAAACCCCTTAGTAAAGAGCAGTTCATAAAGATAAGGCATGAGCTGGGAATGATGAATGTTGCATCTTAAATAATAATTTTCTTTTTGGCATTATTGATTAATATGATTATTATGTTTGATATGTCTGCATTTATGTTTCATGCATTTAATGGCTTATTATAAAATTTTAAATCACAAAATGATTTAAAACTAATCATGTTTAAGCCAAAAATAAATTGATTTGTAAAATACAAAGCAATCGACTAACTGCTTAAGGTAATCGATTTACCATCTAGTGGTTGAAAGCATTATGACCAGAACTGGTAAAAGAGAAAGCACTCGTGTCCACATCCAAACAACCAAGACAAGAAAGAAGCACTACAAAGCAGCTTGATTTCATGTCCAAACACTTTTCGGATAAGCGCTTGGCCAAACACTTCCAAGAAAAATTCATAACCCGCACGGTAGTTCCGTAATTTTACTTTGAACTCAATTGGCTTCGTTTCATTAGAACTAGTAATAGCACTTTATTAGATTTGTTGGTTAGAGTTGGTTGGGTGAATGCTCTTGAAATTGAAGAAAATGTTTATCCAAACTTGGTTAAAGTATTTTATTCCAATATGGATACATATGCGGAGAAACAAAACTGTGTCATTACACAGGTTGGGGGAGTAGTTATAGAATTTGGGGTTGATTTGCTTAATGAAATCCTAGAAACACTAAATGAAGGTCTAAAGATTTATTCAGCTAGAAAAGCCCCTTATTTCTCTCATTACTCTCACGTCGAAGCAGTTAGAAACATATATAAGTGTATTGATTTATCTGATGAGGTGTGTAACATTCATCTCTGTACACCATGTTTATGCTTACAATCTCGAATTCTGCTTCGTATTCTCCAAACTATTATGTCTCCTGGGTCAGGAGATGTAGATGAGGTGTCACACATGGATGTTTCCTTTTTAGATTGCATTCTTAAGGGTCGTCCTGTCAACCTTGGGTACATTATTATTCGTACCATGCATAGTATTCCTAGGGTGGCTCACTGTTCTCTTCTATATGGTAGCTTTATAACCCGAATACTTAAGTTCTTTAAGGTTCCCATAGATGAACCTACTTTTGATCCTATCAAGCCTATAGGAGATGAAATTGTGTGTGCCTTAGGATTTGATTTCTGAAATGGGGAGTGGGTGAAGCTTACGCAGTCTAACTCCACTTTACTCGCACCCAGTGATGATCGTTCACTTAATGATGTGATACCTACCGATGAGCTACCGAATTTTGCTTTACCTCTGCAGAGTCAACGTCGCCATCCAGATCCGCCGTCATCCATGCCTGTTCTTGGAGCTTCCACCTCTACTGTCCCTCCCCTAGAAGATCGTGCTTTCACCGACGTTACTCTTCAGCAGCTTATGGATGAGGTGAGTACACTCTTTGTACAACAGCAAAACCTTTTCCAGCAGCAGAAGTAGATTCTTAACCGCCAACGTCTTCTATTTGAGCACTTTGGCATTCCTTATCCTTTTCCTCTTCCACCACCGCCTTAGTAGTCTTTTCTTTTTTGTTCTATCTATTATATTTGACACACCAACATCTTATTCATGACATTTTTCTGTGATGTTTGGATTTATATTTTTCGGATGATGTGGATATTTGATTCTATGTTTCATTATCTATGTTGTAGATGATATAAATGCCATTTCTAGCCTTGTTATGAAGTGTTATGACTGATTCCTTATGTTGAGAATTTTGTTATCCCTTGTTATAATTTCTTGAGGTTGATATGGGGAGCATATTGATATTGATATTTTTTATGATGAAGGGGGAGATATATTGGTGATGTGTATTTTGAAGTGATGATACATATATTTTTAAAATATTTTGAAGTAATGATACATATATTTTTAAAAATGCTCACATGTTGTTAAGGAGAAAATGTATATGTGCAGGGAAGCTCTTTAAGTTTGTATGGAGATAATGCATATGTGCAGGGGGAGCATTTTCAAAACACATGTATCTGTTTCAAAACAAATTTTCTTAACTCTTTTGAAATTTTTTTAACATGTGTATACATTAAGGGGGAGTTTGTTTTCTTGTCAAAATTATCAAAATACATAACGTGTTTTGTTATCATCAAAAAGGGGGAGATTGTTAGCCTACATGGCTATATAGTATTTTGATTTTGATGATAATAGACCACATGACAATGGGTAAAATTGGAAATTCACTTTTTGTTTTTAAAATAAGAAAATGTATATTTATCAAAGTCTTAAGAAAAAAATTCTTTGTACTTTCAAATCAAAAACTCTTTCATATGATTAATGATTTCAAATTCTGTCTAAGTAAATGAAACAAGTTAAAAATGGCATTCCACTTATAGCAACTGGAAAACCAGATTCTTAAAACATGCTCTCTGGAATCATCTGGATTTTCGGATGAAGAAAAGCAGCAAACCATATTCATTGAAGTAGCATTCTGGAGATAAACGGATTTTCGGATAAGCAAAGCGACAATCCAGATTCATCAGGGAAGCTTACTGGAATCAAACGAATTTTCGGTTTTCAACAAGCGGTAATCCGAATTTTCAAATATTCAATTTTAGTTACAATGGTAATAACATCAAGCAAAAATCCGGCTAGAGTATACGGCAAGCTGGTTATGATAAAAAAAGTGAATAACGGCTAGTTTTCAGCTTCATCTCTAGAAGGCTCAATCAAATTCAAACAAAAATGATTTCCAATATTGTCATTGAGCTAGCTACTAAGTACTGAGTATACAATCTTCCATTAAGCTTTAAACTTGTTATTCCTAATTTAATCACACTTTGGCTTTCATTTGTAAACACATACATTGTGTGAGGGAAATTTCTTTTTAATCCTTATTGTAAAATCAAAGTTGAAGTGTAGATAACACTTGGGTTAAGAGATTTGGGATAATCTCTTGTTGTCAAGGTTGATTGACATATTGGAAGTCAATTGTAAACATTTGAAGCCTTGGATGCTTGCTTAGTGGAATCCTTAAGCCCGGTGAGCTTGAAGGTGTGGATGTAGGCGAGGTTGGCCGAACCACGTAAAAAATCCCTGTGTTCGATTCTCTCACTCCTTCACTCTTTATATTTTTTATTGCTTTATTTATTATTGTTTTGAATTTATTTAAGATTCGCAATAATTTTTATTAAAGCAATTCAAAATTGTTAGAAACCCAATTCACCCCCCCCCCCCCCTTTGGGTTGCATATCTAGTATTTCATGATCATCTAAGGCAAGGAATTCTCAATGAACATAGTAAAAATGTTCATGTATTCACTTCTGTTATTCTTTCTTGCCTGTGCAGCTGCCCGTGTATTCTTCACACCTTGTCTAAGGATTTTTACTGTTGGTTTGATGACCAATGGTTCTTTTTTTGGAACTCTCTCATCTTCCCCCAAGAGCTGTACATCTGATACTTTAGGAGTTAATCTGGAAGATCTTCTTAGCGTATGCTTTGAAGTAACTTCAACCTCTACTTTCTTTGGAGTTTGTTGAGAAGTTGGTTTAGAAATTCTAATCAGAGCATTCTTTATTTTACTCTTCATTGATTTTGGAGTTGACTTACCCGATGGGAAATTAGCCTATGAGATACTTAAAATATACATGCATACCATTAGCAGAAATACATGCATATACAAAAAGAAATAGAATAACGACATGTAATATTCCCTTTACCAACCTTTCTTTTTCTAAGAGTTTTAGGGGATTGCTGATCAATCTCAATTTGAACACTATTGGAAGGTTTGGGCTTAGGAAAATTAGAACTACCCACTTTAGTATTGTTGTAGGCATTCAACCTTGCATTTATGTGTTCTAGTTGAGCAGACATAAATTGAAAACTCTCTTGATATATCATTCTTTCTTTTGCCAACTTAGTAGCATAAGGAACATGAAAGTACATGGATGGGGTCACAAATTGTCCCAATCCTTACAACCTGCTTCCATTTGGCTACTTTTGTAGGGCTTCATGTAGATTGTCATTTGACCCATGTAACTGGAATATTCCTTGGTCAACTTCACTCTTCAAGTCATTCTACAAAAAAAAAAAACATTATAAATCTGCAAGTTGAATTGAGGAATTTGTATGACATTTCAAAAGCTAACTGATTAGTGTTAAAAATGGTATGTTTATGAAGTGATTAAATGGTATTTTGTGCTTTTGTTATAATTTATATTTGTAATTATGTAACACGTTATGAATTTCTAGTTATGATTTTAAATATTTGATATTATGTATTTTTGTGTGTTTATTAGGTACAATAATACTTTGACGAAATTCGAGGCTCCAAACAGATAAACGGACGTCAAATTTGGATTTCGGAGGACTGAAAACCTTAGGAGAGACATAAAGGGTCAAATGTACTGTTCATGTATACGGCACTATTCATGTATACGGTACTGTTCACGTATACGACACCATTCACATATACAGTATGCTGATGTGGCATTGACTGATGATGTGGCATCATACTATTGGATAAAAAAGAATGAGCTTACGATAGATATGAGTGCACCGGATAGTTGTCAACTTTGACCAAATCTCAACCGTTCATAATTCAATGGCTACGATCGTGCCACGTGGCTATGGTTGGTGAGTTGGGTTGGAGGATCCGAACCTTTGTATTTGAGTTAACCCGATCCGCCTATTAACCCGCCAAATCTCAACCGTTCTTTGTCTAAATCAGACGCTTCAAATGATGCCACGTGTCATATTGACTTTTGAAGTTTGACCATCCTTCAGATCTTGATTTAGTAGTTGTGTGAAGTGCATACATAAAGCTTATGATGGACCGCAAAGCACTGGATTATGAATGAATTTCCTATAAATATAGTCTCATTTTCATGTATAGGAGAGCCCTTCTTCTCTAAATTTCTCCTAAATTCTCTTTCATTTATATTAATAAAATTTTAGCTGTGTTTTTAATATTTTTCTTAATTATTTTCATATTTAAATTTAGTTTTATTTTCAATTTTACTTGCTTTTGTTTCTTTTAATTATGTATAATTTAGTTTTAATAATTACTTTTATTTCAATTATTTCTAGCTAAATAATTATAGTTAGGCTAAGGTGAAACTCTTAGAAAATAAATATGATTTAATCAAATTCTATTTTTAATTATATTAATTAAATTATTTTCTATTTAATTCTACCCATATTTTATATTTTGGAATTTTCATTTATTGTAGACAAACAATGGAGTTTGGCATAATAAATTCTTAATATCTTAGTATAAACTATGGCAAAATTGTATTTTGACTTATTATAGACAAATTAAATTTTGGCACATTAAGTACTCAATCTATGATAAAATTAATTGGAAAATAAATATAATCTATATAATTAATCTTTTGAGCAAATAAAAATATGATAAAAAGAATTTGTTAGATTGAATTTAATACTAAGAGTGGATCCAAACCCTAACTAATTTAATTCCATATTTTCACTTAAATTAATTTACATATATTTTAATTTTCTTTTCTTTTCTTAGAAAAATTAAAATAAATAAATTTAAATCCTTTCTCTACAGTTCGACCCCGGACTTACCGGGTTATATTATAACAAGACACTCTTATACTTGGGAGTAATATACTTTTGAGTCGCGTCAAGTTTTTGGCGCCGTTGCCGGGGAAAGGTATTTATTTTTTTTATTTTCGTTTTTCCTTTTATTTCCTTGAATTTTTTTTTAGTTTTCCTTAAATACTCTTCTACCTACAAAACTTTTCAGAATCTTCACTTTCATCCCATATGGCTTCTAAACTTCTACAAATTACAGTGCGACCATTAAATTGTAAAATAATTTACGAATCGGTCCCTAGACGAAATTTCTCATAATAATCAAACTTAGACTTGAATTTTGGACTAATTTGGACGAAACAAACTAATTATTAATTCCTAACTTTCTAACTTCTTTAAATTTCAACAATTTAATTTTTGTATTTTTTTTGCTTTAATTTATGTATGTAGTTTAAAGGGTCAGTTCATCTCTCAAAACTGTTAATTTTAATTTTCAGTATTTTTTCTATAATTAGTTTAAAAGATCGGTTCACCGCTCGAAACTGTTAATTTTAATTTTAATTTTTTGCAATTTGCTTTTTTTATTTATTTAGCATTTTTTATTTGTGTAATTTTCATTTAGCTCTTGTGTTATTTGTTTGTGTATTATTTTTGTAATATAATTTCACACACACACATCATCATCATTGTTTGAGACACTGGTCTCGATCTTCAAGTGGTAGATTAATCCGTAAATCTCAATCACCACCACCAATCATGGAAGAGATCCACGAAGAGAACATTCTGGGTCAAATTAATCCACAAATTGAGCAAGAAGACAATCACTCTCAACAAGATGCACGTGATCAGAATCAACCAAGAACGTTGAGAGACTACATGAACCCGACCAGAACTGGGGCACCCTCTTGTATAGTAGATCCTCCAGAGGCATCTCGATTCAACTTCAAACTAGGTATTATCCAACTTTTACCAACATTTCATGGTTTAGAATATGAGAATCCATACTTGCATTTAAGAGACTTTGAGGAAGTTTGTAATACATACATAGACCAAAATTATAGCATGAACATAATCAGATTAAAGCTTTGTCCTTTTTTATTACAAAAATAAAGCTAAAATTTGGCTACAAAATCTTAGATCTGGATCAATAAGAACTTAGAATAACATGCAAGAACAATTTCTGAAAAAAAAATTTCCACCTCATAGAATCAATTCATTTAAAAGGCAAATCACTTCTTCCACTCAAAAAAATGGTGAAACATTATACCAATGCTGGGATGTGTTTAAAGACTTGCTTAATATATGTACACACCATGGTTTTAAAACTTGGCGATTGGTCACTTATTTCTATGAAGGCTCAATACCCCAAAGTAGACAAGTTGTTGAAATGATGTGTAATGATGAATTTAGGGATAAAAATCCTGAAGATGCACTAGATTGCCTTGACCAATTAGCAGAAAATGCACAACATTGGGATACTGTTAGAACCTTTGAATTGTCAAATAAACCACAACCATCTTCATCTAGTGGAGGAATCCATAACCTTAGGGAAGATCATGATTTACAAGCAAAATTTGCATCCCTAGTTAAGAAGGTTGAAGCCTTAGAACATAAAAAGAATGATCAAGTAAAATCTATTTAAGAAATTGCATGTAATGTTTGTAGTTCTAATGACCATTTCACTCAAGATTGTCCCACTTTGCCTGCACTTAAAGAATGTCTCCATGATCAAGCTAATGCCATTAGCAATTTTAATAAGCCAAATCCATATTCATAGACTTATAATCTTAGTTGGAAAAATCATCCAAATTTTAGTTAAAGAAATAATAATAATGCACAATCTTCACAAGCACCACCTCTACAAAATTTTCAAAATTCTCAGCCTTATGCACCATATGTTCCACCACCATGGAAAAATTTGGAAGATACAATGCATACATTCATTAGAAAGCAAGATGTTATTAACAATCAAAATGCACAAACTTTTTCTAATTTGAAAGATACTCTTGCTAAAATTTCTTCTGCACTCACAATTCAAGAGAAAGGTAAATTTCCAGCTCAACCACTACCAAATCCTAAAAATCAACAAAATCTACCCATGGACCAAGTCAAGACAGTTATAACTCTTCGTAGTGGCAAGGTTGTTGACAGACCTATTCCTGAACCTTGTGAAGACAAAGATGATAAAAATTCAAAAGGTAAGGAAGGTTTAAATAAACTTACACCTAGTGAAGAAATAACTATTGTTCCACCTGAACCACCATTTCCGCACGCATTGAATAAACTAAAGAAATCAAACTATTCTTCTGAAATTTATGAAATTTTTAAGCAAGTGAAAGTTAACATTCCTCTGTTAGATGCAATTAAGCAGGTGCCTTCATATGCCAAGTTTTTAAAAGACTTGTACACTGTCAAGAGGAAATTGAACGTAAGAAAGAAAGCGTTCATGGCTAAACAGGTAAGTACCATTCTATCTACTAGTAATATATTGAAATATAAAGATCCTGGTTGTCCTACTATTTCTTGTATTATTGGTGATCACAGAATTGAACATGCTTTACTAGACCTTGGTGCTAGTGTTAATTTGCTTCCATATTCAGTTTATCTTCAACTTAATCTTGGTGAGTTAAAATCAACTTCAACTACACTTTTGCTTGCCGATAGATCAGTTAAAGTACCAAAAGGAATAGTGGAAGATGTTTTAGTACAAGTTGATAAATTCATATATCCTGTAGATTTTATTGTCTTGGAAACTGAACCTGTTGTTAATAATTACAAACCAATTCCTTTAATTCTGGATCGACCATTTTTAGCAACTGCTAATGCTTTGATTAATTGTAGGAATGGTTTAATGAACTTGTCCTTTGGAAATATGACTTCGGAATTGAATGTGTTCAACATGTGTAAACAACCTCATGATGAAAAAGATGATGATAATGAGGATGAAGAAACTGAATTGATTGATTCAATCGTCGAAGAACACATCCAGGATGAGAAACTTACAAGCTCTATGGAAACTTGTTTTACTAATTCATTTGAATCAAGTAATGAATTAAAATGTAATACTACTAATACATGCTCTATACTTGATTCTATGCAGATGCTTAAGGATGATAGTCTCCAATTACAAGACACAGGACAGCTTGAAGGGATGACAAAAATAGACGAACCAAAACTTGAGAATAAATCGGTTTGTGTTATTGAAACCTTTAATTCAAATCTTGATGATACTGGTAATGTTCGTAAATTGCAATTGAATGAACTTAAGGAATTAAGGAATGAAGCATATGAAAATTTAAGAATTGTAAAGGCAAGAACCAAAACTTTTCATGATAAAAGATTTTTTCAAAAAACATTTAAAATTGGTCGAAAAGTGTTGCTTTGTAATTCTCGTCTTCACTTTTCCCATGGAAGTTAAAGTCAATGAGGAGTGGCCCATTTGTTGTGAAAAATGTATATCTATATGGGGTCGTAAAAATTGATAACCCAAATAACGGTGTCATAATATGAAGGATACTAAAAAAAGAGCACAGTTTAGTCTTGGGAATCTGACTCAAAAAGACCCCGTTTGCTAGTTTATAAGAAAATTGGATGGGAAGCCTATCCTCGACCTATAGAGGGCGTTCAAGCACCTAGCCCACCAATTGGAGAAGAGTTAGTCGTCTCAGGTATGCAAGAGAGAATAATCGAAATGCAAAATCATGCTGATGCTTTTATTTTCTTACCAAGAGAACTTGCAACTCTAGAGGCACTAATTACATTTGCATCATGGGCTCATTTGAACATTCATAAAAAACCCATCGGTTTGTTAAATATTAATAATTTTTATAATGCCTTGCTAACCTTTATTAACTAGCAATTAAGAATCATTTTTTTCACCCACTATAAAAAAGCTCTTTATTTGTGCTCCTACGGCTAATGAGTTACTTGATCTTTTACAAGCTTACAAACCAGAGCCAGATCCTATGACCTTGGCGTTGGATTGGTCAACCGATGATGGCAGCAGTAGCAGTAGTAAGAAGTGCAAATTAGATTTAACTCTCAGTTTGTAAATATTTTTTATTTTAGTGTTTAAGTGATGTCTTCTAAACTTTACTTCTTTCCTTTAAGACATTAAGGACAATATTTTATCCAGGTTGGGGGGAAGGAATAGTTGACAGTTGTGTAATGTGTCTGTCCTAGTGATGTTTTTACTAATTAGTGTTGTAAAGACTAACTTTGGATAAATTTGAGTCGAAGATGGCAGAATTATAGAGTGTAGTGACTCTAGAAACGCATCTTCTTAGTCTTAGAGTTTTATTTCTAAATTTAAAAAAAAAAAATTGTCATCTCTTTTAAGTTTCAGCAGCAAAGTAAGGTATGATTTTTCCTAATTTCCCTTTTATGTTTATGGTTTCTTTATTTTTCGCATTTTTACATTAATGTCTTTAAATTATATAATGTCAAGGATAATGTTTAGAATAGGTTGGGGGGTAGGGATAGTTGACGTAAATTGCAAATACGTGTTTGTTTATTTTTCAAAAAAAAATCCAAAAACAACAAATTTTTTTTGTCTAGGATGGCTGAGTAAAGAGTCATTACTTTTGAGACGCATCCTAATAGTCCAGTCTGTATTATATTTAGATTTTGAAATTCATAGTAAGTTGTTTTTGTTCCCTATTCTTTGAATTACTCAAATTCGTGAATTCTCCATTTGATTATCATTAACTATATAATTATGTCATTTATTCATTAAACATATGTTATTAAATCATTCTTCACACACACGCTATGACGCATACTAGTGGGTTGTAAGTTAAAATTTTTATAATAATTTTGTTCTTTTAATTCACTGGAGATAATATAAGGTAGTGGAAAATGTATATATTTCAACCCAAAAAAAAAAAAAAATTTGAATATGATTATTTTCGCTATATCTGGAACTTGAGTAATTAAGTCCATTGGGGTGTTTCAACACCTAGTACCCTAAAGCCAACTGGTTTGGGAGTCACTGGCCCAAAGCTCGCTACATGGGTGACAGGTATGTTGTTTTTCTTTGGAACCTGAGTAATTAAGTCCGTCGGGGTGTCTTAACACTTAGTGCCCTAAGGCCAACTGGTCTGGGAGCCACTGGCCCAAAGCTCGCTACATGAGTGACAAATATGTTAGTTGCTTATTTATTTTAAATAATCCGAGTAAGTAAGTCCGTAGGGGTGTTTTAACACTTAGTGCCCTAAGACCGACTGGTCTGGGAGTCACTGGCCCAAAGCTCGCTACATGGATTAAATTTGTAATATTTTAAATTGTGTGAATAATCTACTACCTAATAAATATAGTATCTCTGATGAATCTTTAGAACAAAAGTGTTGTTTTCTTTTGATGAAGCCCCATAAGTATTGTGTTAATTTCTTGAGCACAAAAGAAGGTTTGATGATATCCCGGATAATGAGTGAATGACAATTAGCTAAACTAAAGAAATTTGGGAGGATTTATTTATTTGGTAGTTTAGAGGTTAGATGAACAACTATTAACTTGCACGTGAATTTGGTAAATCTTAATTTAATATAGCGCTTTAATTGCTAGGGGCTAGCAATAAGCTGGTTGGGGGGTGTGATTAGTGTTAAAAATTGTATGTTTATCTAGTAATTAAATGGTATTTTGTGCTTATGTTATAATTTATATTTGTAATTATGTAATATGTTATGAATTTCTAGTTATGATTTTAAATATTTGATATTATGTATTTTTGTGTGTTTATTAGGTACAATAATACTTTGACGAAATTCGAGGCTCCAAACAGATAAACGGACATCAAATTTGGATTCCGGAGGTCTGAAAACCTTAGGAGAGCCATAAAGGGTCAAATGTACTGTTCATGTATACGGTACTGTTCACGTATACGATACCATTCACATATACAGTATGCTGACATGGCATTGACTGATGATGCGGCAGCATACTATTGGATAAAAAAGAATGAGCTTACGATAGATATGAGTGCACTGGATAGTTGTTAACTTTGACCAAATCTCAACCGTTCATAATTCAATGGCTACAATCGAGCCACGTGGCTATGGTTGGTGAGTTGGGTTGGAGGATCCGAACCTTTATATTTGAATTGACCCGATCCACCCGTTAACCCACCAAATATCAACCGTTCTTTGACCAAATCAGACGCTTCAAATGATGCCACGTGTCATGTTGACTTTTGAAGTTTGACCATCCTTCAGATCTTGATCTAGTAGTTGTGTGAAGTGCATACATAAAGCTTATGATGGACCGCAAAGCATTGGATTATGAACGAATTTCCTATAAATATAGTCTCATTTTCATGTATGGGAGAGCTCTTCTTCTATAAATTTCTCCTAAATTCTATTTAATTTATATTAATAAAATTTTAGTTGTGTTTTTAATATTTTTCGTAATTATTTTCATATATAAATTTATTTTTATTTTCAATTTTACTTGCTTTTGTTTCTTTTAATTATGTATAATTTAGTTTTAATAATTACTTTTATTTCAATTATGTCTAGCTAAATAATTATAGTTAGGGTTAGGTGAAACTCTTAGAAAATAAATATGATTTAATCAAATTCTATTTTTAATTATATTAATTAAATTATTTTCTATTTAATTCTACACATATTTTATATTTTGGAATTTTGATTTATTGTAGACAAACAATGGAGTTTGGCATAATAAATTCTTAATATCTTAGTATAAACTATGGCAAATCTATATTTTGACTTATTATAGACAAATTAAATTTTGGCACATTAAGTACTTAATCTATGATAAAATTAATTGAAAAATAATGATAATTTATATATTAATCTTCTGAGCAAATAAAAATATGATAAAAAGAATTTGTTAGATTGTATTTAATACTAAGAGTGGATCCAAACCCTAACTAATTTAATTCCATATTTTCACTTAAATTAATTTACATATATTTTAATTTTATTTTCTTTTCTCAAAAAAATTAAAATAAATAAATTTAAATCCTTTCCCTGTGGTTTGACCCTGAACTCACCGGGTTATATTATAACAAGACACTCTTATACTTGGGAGTAATACACTTTTGAGTCGTGTCACTAACAGCCATAGGGAAAGCAACCAACTATTTCATATTGATAATACCATAAATCTGACTTGAATTCACTCAAATGATAAAGAAACAAGCAAATTTAATTATATCATAAAAGAATGGAAAGTAAATATGACTTGAATTCACTTTGATGATAAAGAAACAAGCAAATTTAATTATATCATAAAAGAATGGAAAATAAATCTGACTTGAATTCACTCAGATTTTGATTCTAATTAAATCTGACTTGAAAGAAAGATGAATCAAGAGACTAATCAAGAAATGAATCAAGAGATTTTTGGGTATGATTTTGGAATTTCAGGTACCTTTTCCATCTCTTTTTATCCTAATCTAGACTTTAGATGAATCAATAACTTTTTGTTATAAAGCAATAAGATTATAAGAACTTGAAATGTCACTGTTGCATATCTTGCAGGTATGGGATTAGAATCATTGTTGCATATTGATTTTTATTTTTGTGTTGCAGTGATGTCTTTTCCGTGTTTTCAAGGAATATTGGGACTAATGGGTTTTTCTTCTTTTTACTAATTTATTATTGCTGTCTCAAACTATCTTTCGTTTCTTTATAAGGTTGAACTTGTAATTTTCTCTTTCATTTTTGCAAATTTATATTGCAGTGATAGTGATTGTTTCGAGTTTTTGGGAATTATCCGCTGCTCTGGTGTTTTATACGGTAGTTTTTATTGTTTCTCTTAGTTTCTGGCTTTAAATTTATGCAAATATGAATAGTCATAAAATTTTTGTTGCAGCAATGCAATGTACCAAGTTTTTATGGAATATTGGGACTTTGCTACTTAGGGGCATCTGTAACAATTTTAACTTTTTTTTCAATTATATCTATGCAAACTAATGGCAGATGTTGGTTGTTTTCTGCAAAGTTTTAGGTTATGGTGTTATAGAAATGGCCTTACATTTCAAGGAAATATTGCATGATTCTACCCAATGGATTTTTCTGTTACAGATTTTCTATGATAGGATTATGAGTTGCTGGGATTTGTCCATTCAGGGCGTTTATTGAGTTTTTTGTTTTTGGCTCTTTTCTTCTTAGTTTTTTCTTAGTTTATCATGTCTATATAGGATTACTTAATCAAATTATATTAAGTTTTTTCCATTTTCGTAAATTTAGGTTTTAGTGATGGCAAAATGTTCAGAGTTTTGAGGAATATTAAAGGGACACTATTTCCAGTTCTAGTCATTGTTCTAGTTTATTTCTGTTCTATCTTCTTATCTTACTCTCAAATTCAAGTTATAATTTTGTTATTCATTTTTATCAATTTTGTTGTGGTGACGGGAATGTAATTTTGTTATTCATTTTTCTTTCCCTTTGTTGCAGTGATGGCAATGTGATATGAATTTTGAGGAATATTGAGGCTAGTCATTCTAGGTTTTTTGGGTTTGTTTTTAGTCTCTTCTAGTTTCTTGCTTCTACCTACTCTTATCTGTATACTTTATTGTTTTATTTTTCAAAATTTTCTATTACATTTTCAGAGAAACATTCATAATCTTTTTAAAGAATTTTCGGAGTCTGCTATTTGGTGTTTTAGTTGAGTTTTTCAGTCCCTTTTTAGTTGTTTGTTGCTTTACACTTGTCCTTATCTATACTAAAACTTCAAAACACTACTACTAGGGAAGTGTTTTATTGGTTTTTTGTAACTGATAGTTTAATAATGGATTCATACTGAGTAGTTTTTTCCAACTGATAGTTCAATGATTGATTGCCAGGAGTAGTACATCTATATTCACTATAATTAGCATCTAATCAATCAAACTCATGACTTTAAAATAACCCACAATTAGAAATCATGAAAGCAAAACAGAGTAGGTCCACACGCAGCTAAAACTGAAACTATAGCCAATATTACAAGATGGAACCTCTCACAAGTTATGGGGCTTTTATATGAATGAATGAATGAATGTAATTCAATTTTAATGTGAAAAGTTTTAACCTTTTTATATGCAAAGAAGTTGGTTTTGTTCAAGTGTCACTGAGCTTGTCTTACATGTAAATGCATCAGGGACAGTTATTACATAAATCATTATATACACACACACATTACAACATGCCACCATATCCTGTGCGACCCAACTGATGGTTGTAGACAATCTTTGCTCTGTTATCTTTTGATTTCTTACTTTTTTCCTACACAAACAGTATGTACAAAAGGATTACAACTAATTATTAGTAACTAGCAACAAATAAATCAAGTAATATGAACAAACAGCACACTTGAAATTCCTCAGACAAAACTTTTTCAACGAAAAGTTTCCAATCTTCCTTTTTAATGCTCGGATATTCAATAGGAGGCAGCCTTAGTGACTTTAGATCGTCCTTCTAAGGTAGAACGAATGCATTTGCCAACTCGCAACTAAAGTTTCTTGATGCAACCCCCATTCATTTTCACACTTGGATTTTTGCTTTTCAAGCTCAACTTAAACTTTTTATGTAAACCAGTGACATGGATTAGCATCAAGTTTAAACGAATATGGAAGTTATATACAATAGCTAAATATACAAATAGACAATTAAATAGAACCTGAAAATGAAGCCATAGAGTTTCCTTCATTTCGAATGGCACACGCCTTCAGTCATCAAGTAAGATTAAAATTGTTTCACGTACGATGACGCCAATGTAAATCCTAAGATCATTTCTCCCTTTTCCAACTAGAACACCATAAGAATTGTACTCAATTATAGATTCACTACTAAATTCCTCTTTTTGTAAGCCTTTCTTTTTTGTTTGTTTCTTCCTGTTGCTCTTCCCTCAAGCTCTAGAAGAGTTAACTCATCATTTTTAGCTATATCTCCTACAACCCTGAAAATGATTCAAATACATAAGTACATCAATTAAATTAAGAAGTTAATACAATAGTAATGGAATATAATAAAATAAATAAATCACTTACTGGAAAAGTAAAAAGATGGAGCTGGAAACTAGATACAATAATGTAGTGAATTTCTAAATCAATATCTATTGGAATAGCATCACAATTGTTTCTGTAATAAATTCTTTTATCATCCTTCTCATCCAACTCACATATTGGAAGTTTGTTGGATAATGGTGAACACATTATTGATTTACTATTATCTAGCTGGTCCTTTACATAAAACACTTGCTTTGTATGACAAGCTAGAATAAAGCAATCGGATTTATAATTGATCCGATTTAAATCAACTACACTGAAACCTAAATTGTCAACACTAACCCCTCTATCATCTACCGAATCACACTTGAAAAGTGTTTTTTTACCCATTAGATAATCAAGCTGCAAAATCTCATCAATGACTCTATAAAAAGTCATGTATCCAAAATGAGAACTTTCATCTTTTGAACTTGAAATTGGTAAAGTGTTAACGACAGCCCTCACACCACTATTTTGGGTTACACGATTATTGTCTCGATCCCTCATTACAAAAGTGAAGCCATTGATTTGGTAGCCATGGTATGTCACCACACTTGAGCGCGGTTTGTTTGCCAATGACCACACTATTTCCTCAACTGGCACATTATTTACTCTATCATGTGCTACCTATAAATTAAATTAAAAAGTTTAGTAATTAGTTACATGAAAAAAATCTTGTTGATGTTAAAGTTTGTATTTTATATTGTATTTAGTTAAGCAATAATTCTAACATTTTTCTGTAACCAACCAGAAAATGTATGGGTTCGTTCATTTTGCAGCAATACATTTCTTTTTGCCTTATTGGGGTTTCTTGATGCCAAATAATGCATATGCTCCCTACAGTGAGACCATATTGAGACTTAAAAAGTAGTAGTAATGTTATAATACAATAGGAATATTTATTGGAAAAAATTTAACAAATAACTTACTTGATATATGATTGGATTTCAGGGGTGTTCATTAGAACGCACTGGTGTGCTTGTACCAATAAAGGATCATCAGCCACCTTAACTACTGCACCTCCCAAAAGCCTTTCAATTGAAAAATCAATTAGACAACTAGTAGGTAGTCCAATAACATCCTAATCTGAGAGGTACTCAACGCAAAATTGAAGTGCTTCCTTTGCAATATAACTTTCTACAATACAACCCTTAGGGCGATAGCGATTACGAACATAATCCTTAAAATTTTTCATCTCTCTCTTAAAAGGATACATTCATTGAAGATAAACTGGCCCATATAACCTAGCTTGTTCAACTAGATGGACTGTTAAATGGATCATTATGTCAAAAAAGCTAGGTAGGAAGTACTACTGCAATAAGCATAAAGTGATTACAAGTTCCTTTTGGAATTAGTCAAGAGTATTAGGGTCCACCACTTTCAAGCACAATGAATTAAAAAAGAAGCACATCCTGATTATGGCCTTTCTGACATTTATAGGCAAACAATTTTGAATGGCTAGCTAGAGCAGTTGTTGCATCAAAGTATGATAGTCTTGGGACTTAAGGCCTTGAAGCCCACAATAATCTATTGACATAAGTTTTTGGACTTAGAAGAATAGCCATCGGAAACTTTCACACTTTGCAAGGTTTCAACAAACTTTTTTTTTTCTTTTTTGCTCAAAATGTATGGAACTGGAGGTAGGACTTTGTTTTTTTTTTTTTTTGTTTCATCAGGAACTAGTTTTCCACTTTATCTCAAGATGCTCATGAATCCCATCCTTTTTCTTGCCAGGTTGATGAAGTAGTGTGCCATATATGTTCTGACACACATTTTTTTCATTGCGCATCACATCTAGCTGATGGCAAACTAATAAATGCTTCCAATATTCTAAGTAAAAAAAGATTGACCTTTTTTTGTACAATTTTTTTGTTATGTTCTCATCACCGTCACTACCACCGCCACCATCATCATGTTTCCACTTTCTGCCCTTCTTTTTCCTAAATTTAGTGTCAATATCTTCTACCATGTTAAAGATTTCTTCACTAGACAAAGTTTTAGGAGGGTCATTCCACTCTTGCTTCCCATTGAAAATCTTTGAGTTTCCGAAATGGGTGAGCAAGTGGTAGAAATCGACAATGGCTCATATATAACATTTTTCGACTATGGGGTAGTCCACATGCACAAGTGCCGATCCCACAAATTGGGCTAGCATAGTAGCCCGTAACGGTACACTCGGAGAGGTTTTCATATGCTGGAAAGTCACTGATTGTCCACATCAACACAGCTCGTAAATTAAAGGTTTCTTTTCTATATGCATCATAAACATCAACCCCTACATCCCATAGAGTTTTCAAGTCCTCAATCAAAAGTGCTAGGTATACATCTAGATCATTTCCAGGATGTTTAGGGTTGGATATCAAAAGAGACAACATTAGAAACTTTCTCTTCATACACAACCATGGAGGAAGATTATATGTTATCAATGTAATGGGCAAACAACTATAAGTAATGCCAAGTGTACTTTGTGGGTTAACCCCATCAATTGAGGGAGCTCAACAGAGATTTCTTGGTCTTGTGCAAATTCTAACCATTTATTGTCAATTAGTTGCCAGGCTGGTGAGTCTATTGGGTGGCAAAGCTTACCATCTCTAATTTTTTTATTAGCATACCATGTTAAGTTTTGAGGTGTTTGTGGTGATTGAAACAATCTCATGAAGCTAGGAATAGGAGGAAAATACCATAACACCTTTTTAGGAACCCCTTTCTTAAATTTTTTTAAGCAATCTTTTTTTGTTTGCCACCTAGATGCTCTACAATTTGGACATTCAGTAAGATTAGCAAATTCATTCCTATACAAAATGCAATCATTTGGACATGCATGTATTTTTTCATACTCTAAGCCTAGCACTTTCATTGTTTTCTTGACCTGATGCATTGACTTAGGTTGCTCATTCTTATTTCGCAAAATATTAGCAAGGACTTCTGAAAAAGAAGAAAACCCTTTATCAGACCAGCCATAATTCCCTTTCACATTATAAAGTCTCATTAAACTAGATAGCTTTGAATGTTTTGCACCCGGATACAAAGGCTTTTCAGCATCTTCAAGTATATCCTTAAAAAAATTAGGATCTTTATCACAGTGCTTGTAAGCATTTTCGACCATGTCACATATGTTACTGTAATCATGACATCTAAATCTTCCAGTATGTGGACGGTCTTGGCACTTTGTAGATGTAGAAATAGGGTCAGTCTCACCATGCCAAGTCCAAACTTTATATGATGCAAGAAAACCTTTTTCAAATAAATGATCCTTCACATATTGAGGAGTATGAAACTCCATCAAGAGGTGCAAGGACATCTAATTGACATTTGGTTTTCAGCATTCAAAATGGCAAAATTTAAAAATTCAACAACTGTTACGATACTCTACAGACACTCTATGACTAGTTATCCAAGTTCTATCCATTTCAAATATTTTTACCTGTTCATATATTATATATTGTCAGTTTAAGTTTAATTCAATTGCATGATTAATTTCAAATGTTTACAGTTATTATGATTATAGCTTTAATAATAAATTCATAATTCTGAAAAATCACGTATAGCCCCTATAAATTAATGAATTACAATAAAGTACAATAATTTATCTAGCACACATATTATTTTGTAAACATTAAGAATAACATTAATAATCAATGGTACACACACATATCACATACTTAAAATAGTAGCAATATGTAATAGTCTAGTACCTCTATGGGCTGGCTACGTTGTAAAGCATCAACTCAGCTTGGGACCGTACCTTTGGGCTTCGACAGCGTTTAATGCCTACTGCAAAAGCACATACAGAAGGAATCAATAGATTTCAGTTTTGGAAAAATGTTCCCCGCAGGTCATGCTTTGCAACCTTGTTATTATTTCTCATTTGATGGCATGACATTCATACTCTGGTGGGGAATTTAACTTTCTTACTAGCACACCCAGACTAAGATTCTTTCAACATGTCAACCATAGCCAAGCTAAACATACACACTAATGTTTAAAAACTTTCTAAACAGTGGACACCCTTATTTGCAAGCCATTTTTTAAGATTGTATAATTAACTTTTCAATTTCAAATTCAACAAGCAAAAATATTTGAAAACAAGCATTTCCTTCTTGAATTAAAGACAAATCATGAACTTTATACAATTTGGAAACACTCAGACAAGCATGAACTTAGTTAATTTATATCATAGTCATTATCTCTATTAAAAATCTTCCAACAAAAAAAAATTAATAATTTGTCATAACTTTCTGGATAATACTAGGCTTACACAAACAAAATGAACCAGGAAAGCCTCAACAAAATACAAGGATTACGTACATACAACAAACATCCAACTGGAATTCACACACTTTCTAACTAATGGCATTTTAATTGTTACATGCATGCAATGTGTGTGGTTCCTATATGTGGGTGTGATGTGAATCAAAGAATTAAGAATCTGGTTTTAATTAAAAAAACCTAGAAAATTAAAATTAAAAAATTATTAATCATAAGCTCAAATAAAACAAAACCATTAATTAAATTTACAAAAAATTAAAATATTTAACCATTACCAGCTAACAACATCCTCTAAAGTTCTTTCTCTAGACTTTACTTGTTACCGAGAACAGGATTGCTTGAATATGCAAGTGATGGTACCGCTTCACCCCTCGTCGATGGTGTTTGATTGGTTGGCCAGCAGAGGCACTGGAGGTTTAGTTGGAGAAGAAGCCTATTCTATAACAAACAATTAGGGTTTTGATTCATTTTTCAATTTGGGAAAAATGGAAAAAAGAAACAGAGTGTAAGCTTTCCATTATCTATTTGAATAAATTGAATTCAATTTGTAAATGGACAACAGAGAACAAAAGAGATCGAGAGAAGAAAAATGAAAGAGAAAGAGGGAGGGAAAGGTTATGAGAGTGATCGAGTGTTGGGTATGACAGCGAGATGGGGAAAATTGGCTAAGTTTAGGTTATGTTTTGCTTTAGTTATTATACTTTTGTTTTTTAACTCTGTAGAAAATTTTTTGTAGCTTAATTCAACAGGGTTTGATGGTCTGTGCTTCAAACATTAAGGTTTTAAACTTTAGAAGTCTTAGGTTTGAGTTGGAACTAAAACAAGTTTTCTTGATTTTTTTTTTAATCTCTGATACTTTAGTGTCAGTTATCGTTGATGTTTAATTTATTGACACATTAGTATCAATAACCTCTGATACCTACTTGTTAAAAGCACGAAATTGACACGTTTTGTTAATTGCCAGTAAATGTCATTTTTGTAGAAGTGATAGGTGGGCAAATTGGGCTACGATTCAGGTTACAACTCATTCGGTTTGGAAAATTCAACACATTTGAGTTAGGACAGCAAATCCAATCCAAACGAAATCAAATCAAAATTAATTCAGTTCGGATCCGTTTGGGTTTACTATTCGGTTCGATTCGCATTGAAAATTTATTATATTAATTTGGATTACTAATTTGTTTTGGATTGCCAATTCATATTGGATTACCAATTAACCTCCACCAATCAAGCATCTGTAGCAGAAAATGAAGGAACAAATTAGACAATTCTGCGAAAGAGCAAGAATTGAATTTGTTAGGAAACATATAACCAAACAACATAGACAAGAATAATCAAAATGGCTATAGTCATTTGATTTTATTATTATTATTAAAAAAAGAGAGAGAGAGAGAAAAAGATGGAAAAAGATGCGTACATAACGTAACTTTAAATGTATTTATACTATGAAGAAATTAACAATTGGAGCTTGTTAGTTGAAGATTTTATTATTCAAAAGCATTCATCATCGTCATTTGTTCACCGCTCTTAATATTATAATCCTAGGAGTACCACTGTTTTAATTTATATGTTGTACTGTGCTGCCGGCTCAAATTTCATTGGCTTTAGAATAAGCCAAAATTCTGCCCCCCACCTTCATGAATATACATGCTTTCTATTAAGTCTTTAAGGGTTTTTGTTGCGTATATAGCGAACGACAATTAGCTTGCAAGTCATTTACACTGAGCAAATATTTGCTAGCTTTCTCAAGAGCAAATAATTGGTTTCCTGAAGAAGACCAATCATGATAATAGTAGTCGTCAGAAAGACCGTTCTCCCACTAGAAAAGAGATTTCGGTGGTAGAAACAATTCGAGGAAATTTCCTTGGTCAGTACATGTACATGCATTTGAATCTAAAATTTGTACACTATTGCCTTAGTAAGAAAGAAGTTTGATTATACATTACAAATTTACAAATTTCTTCTTTTAATAATTCTTGTATCTTAGTCAACATTCTATTCACGATCAAAAAGAAATAAGAGGTAGAATCAATTCGCAGAGAAAATCTAAAACTCGTCGGCAAGCAAGGGTTGCCTTCAATCAAGTAATTAATTAAGTTCAATGAAACATCAATAAATCGACTTTTTATTTAGTTTCTCTTTAACTGGCCTCTGGAATTTTGCATAATTTGTTGTTTAAATTTATGCTCAAGTAAAGACTAATCTAGCTCTCCAAATTTCAATCATGTTCAACTAATAAATTTTCCTCTGGTCGATAGAGATGCTTAATTGCTTATGAAGGCACTTTCAGAAATAAGAGCAGGTAGGCTTTCAATAATCAAATTCGGAGCAAGGAGAATCACTTTTCAAAGGGTAATTTTCATTGTACTCCCCTCAACTATGTCCAACTTACATATAGATGGATTTCATGTTTAAATTTACGCAAACCCCCTGGAGCTAGGGGTGGGTGTTCTGATTTTTGGTTCAGTTTTTTTCATATTTTGGTTTGGCTATAACCTATTCAGGTTGAAGAATTCAACCAAATAGGTTAAAATTTGTAACCCGAACTGAAGTTATAAATTCGGGTACAGTTTAATTTATAAATTCAAGTCCAACGGATTGTTCTTTATCAAATCCTATAAAAAAAACTAATTATTAATAAACAAATTTTTTTTCTCAAATCCCATTCAAAAAATTGACAAATTAGCAATTAAGAATTCTATATTTAACAATTAACATAAAAAATTAACTAACAATTAACCAAAAAATTAACTAATAATTAAAAATGTGGCTCAGAATGACGACCACGGGATAGGAATGGCTATTTGCCTTCATGGCTTCAAGGACAATGGTAGAGGGAAGTTTGGATTTGGAGAAAGCCAAATTGGATTAAATAGCAAGGCGAATATGTAAGAGGACAAAGAAGAAAATATTATGTATTTGGGTTTGATTAATTGCAGTTGAATTTGTTTAATTATTATTGTCTCTTATAGGAAAGCTATGAATTCAAGATTAGACAATAAATGAATGAGTGCTAATGAAGAAGGAGAAGCAGTGGTGAAGGATTTGGCAGCGGAAGAAAAAGATGATGAATAATAGTTTTGGCAGCTGCTGTAGTTGTGCGTGTATTGTGTGAAAGGGATATTATCATAAACCTCCCCTAAGGTTTAGCGTATTCTCAGTTTGATAGAAAGTCTCCGCGTATTTTTGGACACCTCCCCTAACGTTAGTATGACGTTTCGTATAAGTTAGGTTGTTGAGGGTAAGATGGTAATAGAACTCGTTAACAAAAAAAAAAATCAAACAAACTTAAAAACATCACATTGGATTTTGGAATTGGTCTGAGTTTTGCTAATATTCAGTGGGTAAAAAATAGAAGCATGCTTTTGACCAATAGATAATATCACTCAAAAAAAAGAACAAAACGAAAAATGGCCATCTCTTTCCTCCATTCAAATCGAAGCTATCAACAACAACTCTCCTTTCATCTTCTCTGCAATGCTTTGATAAACGAATTTGGCCACGAACGAAAGACCATGACGACGTACCCAAAGACGCCAACACCAGGGACAACTAATTCACAACTGTGATTGGACAAATGTCGACAAATGAGTTTCGTCGTCGAACCCACAGACAACTCCAGTTCCTTCGAGCCGCGAATGAGGTATGAACCAAATTATTTCAATGCATGTCAGTTTTATTAGCTGTAATTAGGATCTTGGTGAAACAAAAGTAATAGGTCTGGAAAAGTTTTTAGAGTGTTTCTATTGTTCCTATTTTTTTTCTGTCGATTGGTGTTAGTTGAAGGTTAATGATTGCTGATGATTGCTGTAAATGCATGTTCACTTGATTTTGATTGAATATGGCTTTGTGATTTGTTATGTTGCTTTGCGAAATATTGAAAATGGCTATGAACAATTTTTAATTGTTTAATATGCTGCTACTACTGATTATTGAACATGGATTCATGGTAATTTTTATAAATATTATAGATATACAAAAATTGTGTTTGAGATAACGTGGTTTGCTGTGAAAGTGGGCAAATTTGAATTTTTTTCTTTGTTTTTTTGGTTTATAATCTAGAATGTGCATTAGTTAATATGTTCAAAAATTAATCTATGACAAAAAATTTATTAGCTTCTTTCTAAAGAATCCAAACTTGAAGTTCCCAAACACTGAAACCAATAGCATCCCATCTTTGAGCAATTGACCTTGTACTAATTTTTCTATTAGGCTAGAATCTAAAGATCCCATCAAGATCCTGAGCAATAAAAAGCTCATTTGAGCTTATTTTCTTCCTTTCTTAATCATTGTTTTTTTGGTTATTGTAGGTGGGAAAATGCAGTGATTATATATACTCAGTTATTAACAGTCAGCGAACGACATTGACTATTGACTTTAGGAGTTGTAGACCTTCTTAATTGCTTAGTTTGTACTTAAAATCTTTTGGGTATAATTCAATCATGGTACGTAAATAAAAATTTAAATATAAATGACCTAATTTCTTGATGGGATACTCTGCCCCTCTATATATATAATTGTCTTTACCAAACATCTTTTCTGCCACTCAATCTGTATAGAGCATTTAGCCGTTTCCAGTACAAGTAATCAATTGATAAATTTGGATAAATATAAACTAATTCATAACATCAATAGTATGATGAAAAACAAGAGCCAGACAAATCATCATCTCTATGCATCTGTGTTTGTGCTTGTTTTGCTTCATAGATGAAGATAATTATTTCACTACCAGTATTACTTTTATCTTCCTTCCACATCTGTAATTGTTACTTTATTTACGAAATAAAGATCTGATTTGTTTGTGTACAAAACTTAATCTTACCTGTTGTGAGCATTTACTAAGTTCTTCTCATTGTACAATTTGTCAGCCTTATTTACATGGACATTGACGCTGTGGTTGATGGTGAGATGATTAATGTTGGGTTTGAACACATTCAGACCTGAACACATTTAGGCTAGAGGTAATGAGAATTGCGAGGCAAATTCAACTTGGATTGCTGCGACATTCCTTCATCTGTTTAGGGCTAACCCACAACTACACATTGATGTCATTGCAAGTGAGCTATTCGGGAGGTTTGGTATCAAATGCAGTCACCAGCGGCTATATAGGGCTAAGAATAAGGCATCAGAGCTGTTAGGGCAAGACTATAAGGCCAGCTACTCCAAACTGTACAGGTATATGCACGCATTACTCAACTCTAATCCTGTTTCAACTGTAGCTATTGATAGACATTGGTTAGGTAGTGGGCAGAACCCCCATTTTAAGAGGTTCTTTGTAATGTTTGATGCAAGTAGGAGAGGATTCTTTGAAAGGTGTAGACAGTTTATAGGTCTTGATGGTTTCACCTAAAGGGGTTATATAAGGGTGTCTCGTTGTCTGCTGTTAGTCTAGATGCCAATAATGGTATATACCCACTAGCGATGTGTGTTGTTGAGAGTGAAAATACTGATTCTTGGGTGTACTTCATGGATAAATTATATGAGCAAAATAGGTTGTAATGGTGGTAGTGGGCTGTGTATCATGAGTGATCGGCAAAAGGGGATTGTAAATGCTCTCAAGATGGTGTTTCCTAATTCTTTAAAGAGGTATTGTTGTAGGCATATATATGCCAATTTCAAGCAGAAATTTCCTGGTGTACAATTGAGGAATTCATTCTGTAAAGCTTGTAGAAGTTCAAACTTAGTAGACTTCAACACTTCTATGTCTGAGTTGTACAACATCCATCCTACAGCACATGATTTGCTAATGTAGATTCCTATTTGCTGTTGGGCCAAGCACATATTCACAACACACACAAAGTGCTCACATGTAACTAACAACATGTTAGAGTTCTTCAACAACTGGATCAACAGTTTTCGAGGGCTGCCTATTGTTAGGATGCTAGAGAAAATAAGAAGAAAGGTGATGAATCTAATTCACAAAAGGTATGAGGAGGCTGTTCTTTGTCAAGATGAGTTGCCACCACAAGTAAGAAGAAGAATACTAGCTAGGAGGGTGTAATATAGTTCTATGTCAGTTGTATTCGCCCATAATGATACCTTTGAAGTTATGGAGGTTGTTTCCAAGAAAACAATTGTTGATTTAAAGGCCAACCAGTGTGATTGTGTGGAGTGGCAAGTGTCTGGTTTGCCTTGTACTTATGCATTGTACTATATTGATGCTATGAGGTACAATGATTTTGTGCATCCTTTACTGAAGAATGAAGCTTTTAAGAACACTTATAAGCATCAGTACTATCCAGTGCCTGATGAAAGTAGGTGGCCTCCAGAGTTGTAGGATAACATGCTTCCACATATAATTGTTAGAGCTGCTCGCAAGCTTTAAACTAAGAGGAGAAGAGAGGCTGATGAAACCAGGACAATTAAGAGAAGCTTTAGTGTCACGTGTAGTAATTGCAATGAGTGGGGGCATAATGTGAGGACATGCAAAGCTGAAAAGGGTTCAAAAAATGTAGCAAGGAATAAAGAGTTAAAGTCAACACAGGTTACTCAATTATAATTTTTGTAGTTATCTTCATTTAAATGACAGACTTATATATTCACTTAATAATCTAATGATTCGTTTTCACTGTAGGTCAGGGGAAATGGATCGGGCACCAACAAAGAGAGAGGACAGAGCTCAAGAGCCCAGAATCAGCATGAGGCAGCAGCTGCCACTGTTACCAGAATACAGGAGAGTGTCCATGATAATGGTTTGAGTCTGTTGGTTCATTGCTCCGTTTTCTTACTTTACTCATTTCCAAACTGTTGTATACCTACTAATATGAATTTTCATTCATTGAAGGAAAATTAACCCAATCCTAGAGAGCTAGAAGATAAAGAATCCTGCAGCAGCAGCTTTGGTGCAAGAAATTATTTTGTATAGCAACGACAGAGCCCAGACTAATCCCATACTACAAATTTTTTTGAGGGATGAGATGATACTTCACCTAACCTATGTAAGCTTTAAGTTGTGTAGATGTTGCATCATCTTTTGCTCAACCATATAGATAGGTTTGAGTCTTTTTGTTTATTTTATGAATTGTTTGATACTTAGATACTCACACCATTAACAACGCTTCTAGTTAAGTTGTTGATAGTTCTGACCTTAGCAATCTGCTTAATGTTGCCTTTTTGTAAATATGGGCTGCTGTTAGTATTATATTGGCTGAATGTACCACAGCCATTAATGATTGTTGACACATGTGTTGTTGCTGGTTTTTATTAATATTCATATATCACATTTCTGCCTTTGGCTGCTTAATTAGTTACTTCAAGTTTATGGATTTTATTGATGTTTTCTCTAAGTTTTTGTTATTAAATAATTGGTTACAAGTATATTTACTTTGTTTACTTACACAATTCTATTTAGTTGATTGGATTTATAATTTTTTCTTTGTTATATACTCTCAAACTGTTAAATGTTTGCAAATAGAGCTCCAGTTTGTTTAATTTACTATATTCGGATGCTAGATATGTTTAATTCAATTATATTTGGATACTGAATATGTTTAATTCAATTATATTTAGATGCTGAATTTATTTCATTGTGTTTAATTCATTTGGATGCTGAATATGGCTTAGCTCTATTAGCATACTTTTTTTCCCCCCCATTTTCAATGATATATGATAGTCTTGAATCACTATTTTTTTACCCATTGAGAGATGTAAGTGTATATAGCTTAGAAAACACCATTGCATTTGACCTATAAAGCACAAAATACATAAGTTCCTAAGCACTGATACATTTAGTTTATGAAGTATTAGACTGAGTGACATACATACTACACAAGGTACATCACAACAATGAATAGGAAAAACAGAACATTCAATGCAATCATAACCTTAGCAGCAGTTGCACCCTTCATAGATTTTTGTGACTTCTCCTTGATGGTCTTCACTGTCTTCACCTCATTTTCAATTTTAGCTAGAATCGCATAACATACATCTGTTGGCACAAATCCATCAAATAAAGCTCCATTGTTAAAATCATCTCTGTTTGGAACCCACCACTTGAAATATCTACAACCATTTTTTTTTTGCACAACGGTAATAAAGCATTTATGTATTGTCATTGGATTCCGAAATCTTCAATTCAGCTCTCATGTAGCATTTGCATATCTTGTTTGAGAACCTAATGAGCTTGCCATTTACTGTATTCCTCCAAGATGGCTCATAAATTGTGTTTGATTGGATCGAATTGTTTGAACTTTGTGAATCCATTGATGAGCAAGAGTGATCTAGCTTTGAATAATGCATGAGAAATGTTGAGATTTTTAATTGATTGTTGAAAATTGTATCACAAATTGTTGATATGGAGATGAAGTGATGTTGATAGTGTTGGTTTGGTAATTTTGAAGTAAAATGAATGGTATTTTTTTTTGTTTGGGAAGCAAAGGATAATTGCATATTGAGCTTTGCTATGACAGTTTATATAGCCACTACTACTACCAATATGACCGTTGAAGACAATGGTAAAAATGGCAGAAGCAAACTTAAATTTTAACTTCATATGTTTTTCAAAGATAAATACTCCAAATTGTTTGTTTCATTAATCAAAGTCATTTTGCAAGATGACAGGGGTGATTTGGTATTTTCATTGTACTCACATCCCATGGCGCCAAAACAAACGTTCTGTACCAACCAAAAATTCTCTCTTTTCAGTATCTATTATATTTGTTCAAAATCAAGGGTATTTTAGTCATTTGATTACACAACAGACGGTCAAACAAACGTCATACTAACGTCAGGGGAGGTGTACGAGAATACACGGATACTTTCTATCAAACTGAGAATACGCTAAATCTCGGGGGAGGTTTCTGATAATATCCCTTGTGTGAAACGTTCAATTAGGTTTAGACTTAAGAAATTTTATTTTTTAATCTTTTATTTAAACCTGATCGATTGCTTAATCCATTCAGATTTAACCCAACGGTTTTGAGATTTGAAATCAGCTGTTTTTTTTTTCAAAGGACAATTTCTTAAGCTTAATACTTCAAATTAAATTTCTTCATTCTTTTTATTGATATATACGAGCTATATATATATACTCCTGATCTGATCTAGAATTTTAAAGTACGAAAAAATCTAGGAAAACTTTAAAGTCGCGGGGTTTTAAAGGTTTAAAACTTAAAGTACTTAAACCGCACGGTTTTAAAGCTTTCACAAACTTTTTCGTACTTTAAAATTCTAAATTAGAACATATATATATATTAAAATTATGCTTCATAATTATTTACGTGGTGATCTGTGCTATCTTTTTTTTTAAAAAAAAAAAGAATATACGCTAGCTATCGATTCCATGTAAGATAAACAACAATTCTTTATTGTATATAGTGAATGTTGTATTGAAGGTTCTGGCATTAGCTTAAACTTTGAAGAAAATTATTGAAAAAATACTTTATCCACAATTATAAAATACACTTTTATAATTTCTTGATTTCTCTTCCTAGCTAGCACAAATTTCACAGTTCGTTTCTTTTTTCAATTGACACAAGCATCATTTACATCAATGTTAGGTACTATATATTAATAATGAAATTTGCTATTTTCTTCCATAATGGTGAACCAAAGGGTATCAATGTGTTTTCTCACAATTGCCATCACTTTCAGCAGTCAAAGGTGTGGTCCAGGGGATTAGTTTGATTTGAACATAAAATCTATTTATGTGTGAGTTGGACATAATTGAGGGGAGGACAGTTAAAATTATCCTTTGGAAAATGATTGTCCTACCTCCGAATTGTTTATGGAAAGCCCACCTGCACTTATTTATGAAAGGGCCTTCGTAAGCATCTCTACCGACCAGAAGAAAATATATTATTTGAACACCAATTTATAAAAGCCAATTGCTGCTTATCATTACGATACATACAATATAATGATTTAATCACTTTAAAAAATTAAGAAGCAACATTTTTATTTTAGTCCAAAATACTCATATTTATCCTCTCATTTTATCTCATTAATTTTCATTTTTTAGTTAACCTCTAATATCTTCAAAATTATCCTTACAATAAAACCAAAAAAAAAAGATTTTATTTCTTTTCTCCCGCACCTATTTTTTGACATCAAATTACAGTAACATGATTTTCAAGTCCATCCCATTTTGGCAGTTTTCCAACAACCTGCATCTCTTCACCAAGAGCTTGCGAAGGCTAAAAAGGTTGGAAAATTTTTAAGCTTGGTGTTTAGGAGGTTAAGTTCGATTTGGTAATCCAGATCATAGAGATTAAGATTAATTTTATATAGCAAACTCAGAGTCAGAAGCATAGAAGCATCAAGTACTTCAAAGTTTTTGAGTCCTTTAGTCTTATCCATGATACTCACTCGAAACTTTATTTGAGAGATTGTCCAACACTCATAAGAGAGTACCATTATTGAAATAATAAAAAAAGGTTTATAGCTTAAAGTTACAGCGAATCTCTTCGTTTTATTTCATGAAAGTTACAAAACTCTTGTTTAGAGAGAGAAAGAATTTTGGTTGAATGATAGAGGCGAGAGAGAAAATAAATGATTGAACAAAGACAAAATAGAAGAATAATATCCTGTTATATATGTGTATATCCACTCCTTTATAATACTGCGTTGTATCTTATAGTTTAAAAATTTAATTTTATGACTTATAATATAATGTTTTTAATTGAAACCTAATATTCATTTTCAAAATCCCTAAAATGACAAAACGTTGATAACCAAATACTTTAAACGAGTATTGCACTATAAAGACATTATGTTAGTTTAATTAAGCTAAATAATCATACTAATAAAGTAGTATTGATACACTTAGAAACAATAAATTTTGTATAAAAATAAAGAAAATATTGAAATTAAAATAAATTTTTATTACTTTTACCTTCTAAAAACTTATAATAAAGCAATCTTTATATTATTTTCTAATTAATTTGGATACTTCACATCCAATTTCACAATATATTATCTTTAAATATTTTTATTTTTAAATTAATAAGGGTAGTTTTGAAAATAAGATGGACTAATTAATTGAAAAGTGAGGATACTGAAGTATATTGAGAAGGTCAAATATCACCATTCCTTAATTAAAATATTATAAATTAGGGGATACTATTTGAACCTGCCAAATTTTCTCAACACCTATTTTGAAAAATTAATTAATCATTAAAAATTTTAAATTTTATAATCTCAAAATTACGCTTCACTAATTTCCTTCTCTCTCGATCTTACAATTGCATATTCTTTCTTTACTCTCACATCCGGAAAACTAAACACTCAATTTCACACTCTTTTGAATTCTTTTTTTTTTTCGCTTTTCTTATTATATCATGATATATATATATATATATATATATATAAAAGATCTTTTTCTTGATATTAATTATCTTTTGTGTTTAATAAAAATTAATTTCTTGATATTTATTAACTTTCATACTAATAAAATTTGTTGATGTTCATTTTTAAGTAACATATTCTGTTCCTCTTAATTTGTGATATCAATTATTTGCAGTTAAAAGAAATTATATGAATGAATTGATGAAAATTTGTGAAATTGAAAAGTGTAAAAGTTGAGTAATTTTTTCAAAAACTTTTTAGATTATAAAATATTGAGTTAAAAAAAAGTATAGAAAGAAAATTAGTGGATTCAAATAATTCTATTCTATAAATTATTGGTACAAGCCCACAACTATTCTAATATATATGGAATGGGTCCCATTGGTTTGATTATTTTATAATATAATAATTAAAATTATTATGCTGTACTGTGCGGCCGGGTGAAATTTCTCTATATAAATAGGAGTATGGCTATTTAAACGCAAAAATCAAACAGAAGATAGAATTAAGTATAAGTAGTAAAATAATTCCTCTTCTGCAAAAAGTATTTTGAGAATTCTGATAATTCATTATTACAATTTCTCTATTAGCTCGCTAATCAGTTACACTCAGCAAATATTTGCTAGCTTTCTCAGGGCAAATACTTGTTATACTGAAGAAGAGCAAATCATAAGTATTACCAGTCGTCAGAAAGACCGTTCTCCTAAACAGAATCCTGATAAAAACCAACAAAGGCAGCGCAGTAAAGCTCCCGAAGAGAAAGCAGATCGGTAATTTGAAGAACATTCAGAGATGATAGCACCTCGACCCCCAAGAACAAATCAGCAAAAGAGTATTCAAACGGCTGCCGCTAATGCTAAAGAGCCAAGTCAGCCCATATCAATTCCAAAACGGCAAGGGAACGGTCCCTCTCCGCCGGCGTGCCCAGAATGTTTTGGTTGCTGTGGTTGAAAAAGTTTAACCAAAAGAGTGGGTAATGAATCTTCATCGTAATATCCGGGCCAACTTGAGACATGGACACTTTAACATTCCATGGGCATTTATTTCCTTTTTGGCTGCTTTTTTCCTGCTTCTACTCTCTTTTGTACAAACTTTTTTCACAGTTCTTGCTTACTTTTAAATAAATAAATGATAAGTTCGAGGCAGTCTTTTAGGGGTAATAATGATATAACCGTCTTGCTATTGACTACAAGTACGATGTGCAATAATTCTAGAATATACATAGTGCATATGTATTGTAGGTCCTAGCAATAGCTTAAACTTTGAAGAAAAGGCCAATGCTACAATACCTGCATGTATGTAATTTATTTGCCTAAATGTAAAACAATTTCTTTTCAATTTTATTTTCTTTCATTTGTAGATTAACTATTTCTATACTTGATACTATTTTGAAACCATAATTATCAAGACAATGATTCTCATTCGTAAACTTACTTTCAGACAATTAAGTTCATCAACGAGTTAACATAAGTTTATCCGGTTGCCTTATCTCCCTCAAATCCCTAATTTTCTCTCCCCTGTTAAACAGCATCCCTCTCTCTCAAATCATTAATTTTTCTCTTGAATTTGTTTACTAATCACATAAAATCGCAGCCACCATCTCGCTCATAGCAAAAACAAATAGAATCCATCAACTGGTTACTGTCATCTTAAGCCATTCAAGTTGAACAAATCTTCCTCTTGTTCTCTTTCATTTTTGTGTTAAGGACAAGGTGAGGATGCAATATTGACTTTTGTGCTTTTTTCGGTGACTACTGAAACCTTTGTTTGTACTCTGTCATACGATATGTGTCATTTATGCATTATATATGCATTATGTGTCATCAATTAAGAATTTATGTATTTTGAGTGAAAAAAAAAGGTGTTTACATGATGAAGAATTGATGTTCAAGAGATGATTAATGGTTTAGAGACATGGAATTGGCAAGAAAAGCATAAGAAAATGCTGGATTGTCGTGAGAGAGGTGTGGGTTTAGAGTTTTTGGGAGAGAAGATCAAGAAACGAAGAAAGAAGATGATGAATAGCCCATTTGTTGTGTCGGCTAGCCACTTGGTTGTGGCAGAGTTTCTGCCTTTCAAGCGGCTAGTTGCTTAGACCAAGAAGCTAACCATTTGGAAGGTAGAAACTCTGCCACAACCAAGCAGCTAGCTGATATAAGGAACTGACTAGCTGTTTTCACTGAATTTCGCACACCATTACTATCTTTGCTGTTATTTTGCTATTGTTTTTTACTTTTTCTGCTATTATTGATTAAATTGATTGTTTAATTTATGTGTTGTCTATAACAAGATTTGAACATTATAATCCAGTTATAACATGGATATAACAGATGATACGAGTGCAAGACCTGGTCAGAAAGCATGGATACACTTTTTGTAATTATAAAATAATTGATTTCTTTAAGTTGTTATGTTAACAATTAGTTTTTTTCTTTTTTGGTTTTATTGACATAACATTGAATTTTGGCTACAGTAAATATGAAGCAAATAGGCTAAGGCAATAAGGGGTTCAAAAGGTTTGTAACACAATTGTTGAAAAATGGAAAGAATTAATGAATGAGGAGAAGGGTTAATTTTGGACGATGCTTGAGGGCCCTATTTTAGATATTGCTGAATCTAGTAGTGTAAAAATTGATGAAGATAAAAAAAATAAGGATAAGCATGACCAATTTCGTTTATCTCATGTCATGTGAGTGTATTAACTAAGTATCCTTATAAGTATCCTAGACTTAAAATATGGCCGGTTCAAACAAGAGTTTTGTGGAACACTTGTTCAACTGTGTGACACAAAGAGGGAGCCTATACTTTTGCATGACAAAGAGTATTGTTTAAACCCCACTACTTTCAACATTATAATGGGGATTAAAGATGGAGGTAAAGCTATAGACATATGAGAAGAAGTGCGTGATATTACTGAACTGCATGCTAAGTATAGAACTGGACAAAAGTAATAAAAGTATTGGCAGTTAGTGATAGACTGATAACCATTGAGAGCTATGATGATGATTTTAAGATACTCTTTTACCTATTTCTTCTAAGAATTATATTATGCCCCACAAGTACTGCTTATATCAATATGATGTATCTCCATGCCCTGAAAGATGTACAGCCAATCAAAAAAAAAAAAGGGCTGCATAGTGCTTCAACTTTCGATGAGATGGTAAAGGGAAGTATAAAGAGCACCAATTAAAGTTAGTTTGTGGCTATATTGTGTTCTTGAAGGTATGTTTAACAAATCTTAAATATAATAAATATTTTTTTTCCAAATTTTGACATCTTGCTATGAAAAATAATACGACATAAATATTGATTTTCTTATGAACAGTTGTTTTACTTTATTGCTATTCTGCATGATCGTTGTTTGATCAACAGAACAACATGCCCTGTCACTATATGGAGTAAGGAAGAGATTAGTTGATTGTCAAAATTCCTGAAAAAGTTTGGGAACATCACAAGTAGTGAGGTTTGTACTATTCTCTTCTTGCTCATGGATATATACAACTTTAGTGACCAAATTACATGTGTTTCCACTATCAGTATATACGATTACTGTTTTAATTTATTTTAGGTCCTAATGCATAAAGCTAATTTTTTTCATCTTCAAAGTTATTTCCCTTAGTTTTAACATACCCAACATACTGGGATGAGCGATGTTAATATGGAGGTGGCTTTTAAGGTGCTTACAGAGTCAGTCCCGAGAATAGGTTATTTAATGTGAGAATGGAAAACGGTTGAGATAATTTTGGAGGAATTGAGATCAAACTGTTAAATTAGTTCACCATCAAAACATCCATTTGATCTATCGCCATCTACGACCTTTAAAAGTCCAAAACCTACATGTCCACTTGGAAATTCGAGCCAAATAAAGTGGGAAAAATAAAATGATTCTGGTAAGTGGCGAGGACTCTTTAGAGCTCAGATTGAACCTCAATAAACCGACAGTTTGGACAGGAACTAGTGAGGCAGTAGGTGAAATTCTTAGAGACTCCTCCCACTTTATAGGAGGTTATGTCCCCATTCTACAACCTATTCTCTAAGATGAGGTAGCATTTTTAAATCTAGTTTTTTAAATTTCATTTCCATGCTAATTCAATGATGAATGATTTTAAATTTTAAATTTCTTTTATATAGGATATAGATGAAGCAGTTGACCTTAAGAAAGAACCTTAAACATTTACTAGTGTTAATGTACTACCAATGCGACCAATTAGGATTTATAGGCCAAGACGGTATCAACTTTCACCATACGGTCAAGTATCTTGTGGAACAAATCCCAAGTACAAATTTTGGTTAATGGTGGGTAAAATCGGGTTCGGATCAGGTTTGGATTAATTTGATCAAATTTTGGGTTAATCAGGTTGGGAAAAAATCACCTAAGCTCAACTCAATTTTTGGATTGGATCGGATTAGATTATGTTTGGATCGGTTTAGATTGGGTTCAAAATTTAGGTTGAGTTCGAATTGGATTGGATTTGAGTTAGATACAAATCAAGCGGTAGTGAAAGAAAGAAAGAAAGCTCATTTATTGTAGTGATTCTTTCTTTTGTTCAGATATCAATAGTATCATTTCTTTTATTGTTCATATATATATATATATATATATATATATATATATATGTATATAGCCTGTGGACGCATGGAGCAAGCGGTAGTAGCAATTGAGCTACAGTAAATTGCATCGGTGCGTCGTGAATTCATGATGGCTTTGAGTGGTTGCTTCAACGATAGCGGGTTGCTGTGTTGTCTATGCTGTCGTGCCGCCTCCAATTTATGTGTGTTGTGCTACCATGTGTGTATGGTATGTTGCCACTGTTACGTCACTTTTTGTATGTGAAGAAAGAGTCACGATGCTGCCATGCCATCTCTAATATCTGTTTATTGTGTGCTATCATGCGTGTGTGTGGCGTGCTACTACCACTGTTGTGCTAGTTGTGTGTGTAAAGAGAGAGTCACAAACTCACGATGCTCTGATGCATATGCAATTATTTTATTTTTTTCTTTGGATTTATTTTTTTTCAAGACCAAACTAATTGGATTTTCGAATCGGATTAGTTTAACTCGATCATAATCCGATCGGATTGGGTAAAATGTCACTTGATCGAATTGGGCCTATAGGGATGCATCCTTGGTAGGCCCCATTAGAGGCCAGATGCAATACAACCTTCACCATTTCACCATTATGTATGTCTATGGGTAGTGAACATATACGATAGGTTATGTTACTAGACCTTAAAGTTTTCTTCATCGTGATACTATATTCATTAGGATTTAGCTGCAAACCCTCATATACTCTTGCCACAAACTCACCAAACGTGCAATTTTTCCGAACCAAAAAAGCTGAATGCTGACCGTTCACATACTCCATATGTCCACCCTCCAATGTCTCCCACCGACCATCATAACACAATTTAAGCCCAACTAAATCCATTAAACCTGAAATTATTAAAAAACAAAATAAATATGATAACACACTATAAACATAAAAAAAATATCTCACAATAGTAATCAGTCACATTTTAGTGGCGTTATTCTATTACATTTATAACCCATTAACAACTAACATTAAAAAAAAAACTTTTATAACCAATTAACAACTATCATTAAAAAAAAAATTGTCTATAACCAAAAGTGATGCAACAGGGGCCCTGTCGTACTAAAAGACAATGTCAATTTTGATGTCTTTTGGTGCGACAGGGCCCCTATCGCACCAAAACGCAGTGCGGCAGGGTCAGTGTCCCTAACACCAAGACCATGTCGCACCAGTAGATGTTCGACACCCACCCTCTCACACACCAACAGTCACGTTGTCTCATATCCACTCGAACGTACAAAAACACATCCCTAACTCAATAAATGACCATCGTACATTTTAACACTTCATTATCCATACTATCCAACAGACATTTCATCACAAAATCAAATTTCTTTTGAATTACTTTATGTAGGTTTTGAGCCCTTCAAATAGATTCGGGTGTGTTTGGCCGAAATTTACTTTTGCCATCGACGTTGCCGCTCTCCGTCACCATTCACCGCTGCCGATGATGATTGAACATGCAAGAGCTGGTTATGGTTTGATGAAAGCTAGTTATGGTTTGGTGCATTGGTGGAGAGCAAGACATGGAGGGTAATTTGGGGCAAAAAATTTTTGTTTGGCTAACGTTGATAAAAAAAAGTTAGAGGAGTTAGTTTTAAAATTTACAAAATTTTTTAGATCATTTTTATAAATTTCCCTTAAAAATTCTCAATTTTATTTTTTCCATCCAAACTTGGATGCCCATAATGCATGGGGAGCTCCCCCTTTTATAGCCAAAATTGGCTATTAAAAAACACATTTTTTTTGTTCTTCCTTCACGTGGGCGGCACCCCATTTTTCTTGTTCAAAACCAGCCACCATCTTTGATATTCAAGCTTTCAAAATCTTCATTCAAAGGTAGGTGCCTAACTTGACTTTTCTTCTTTCTTTTTTTTTAAAATCGCATTTTCAACAGATAATACATTACAAATTTACAAATTTCTTCTTTTAATAATTCTTGTATCTTAGTCAATATTGAGATGATAAAATATCACCATTCCTTAATCAAAATGTTATAAATTAGGGGATACTATTTGAACCTGCTAAATTTCTCTCAGCACTCATTTTGAAAAATAAATTAATTATTAAAAATTTTAAATTTTATAATCTCAAAATTACCCTTCACTAATTTCCTTCTCTCTCTTTCTTACAATTGCATATTCTCTCTTTGTTCTCACATCCTGCAAGCTAAACACTCAATTTCACTCTCTTTTGAATTCTTTTTTTTTTTTCGCTTTTCTTATTATATCACGATCTATATTTCATGTTGTATATATATAAGATATTTTTCTTGATACTCATTAGCTTTTGTGTTTAATAAAAATTTATTTCTTAATATTTATTAACTTTCATACTGATAAAATTTGTTGATGTTCATTTTTAAATAGTAAATTCTGTTCCTTTTAGTTTGTGATATCAATTATTTGTAGTTAAGAGAAATTATATGAATGAATTGATGAGAATTTGTGAATTGAAAAGTATGAAAGACAGTTGAGTAATTTTTTTAAAAATTATTTAGCTCATAAAATGTTTAGTTAAAAGAATATTGTAGAAAGAAAATTGATAAATTCAAATAAGCTTGTCCTACAAATTATTAGTATGGGCGTACAACTGTTCTACTAAATATGAAATGGGTCCCATTGATTTGATTATTATGTAATATAATAATTATAATAATTAAAGTCACTATGCTGTACCATGCGGCCCGGTGAAATTTCTCTGTATAAATAGGAGCATCACTTTTTAAACGCAAAAATCAACTATGAGTAGTAACTATAAGTAGTAAAATAATTCCACTTCTGCAAAAAGTATTTTGTAAATTATGATCATTCTCTATTAGCTCGCTAATCATTTGCACTCAGCAAATATTTGCTAGCTTTCTTAGGGCAAATCCTTGTTATACTGAAGAAGAGAAAATCATGAGTACTACTAGTCGTCAGAAAGACCGTTCTCCTAAACAGAATCCTGATAAAAACCAACAAAGCCAGCGCAGTGAAGATACATATACGAAAGCAGATCGGCGCTTTGAAGAACATTCAGATATGATGGCACCTCGACCCCCAAGAACAAATCAGAAAAACAATATTAAAACGGCTGCCGCTAATCCTAAAAACCCAAGTCAGCCCATATCAATTCCAGAACGGCAAGGGAACGCTCCTTCTCCACTGGCGAGCCCAGAATGTTTTGGTTCCTGTGGTTGAAAAAGTTTAACCAAAAGAGTGGGTAATGAATCTTCATCATAATATCTGGGCCAACTTGAGACACAGACACTTTAACAATCCATGGGCATTTATTTCCTTTTTGGCTGCTTTTTTCCTGCTTCTACTCTCTTTTGTACAACCTTTGTTCACAGTTCTTGCTTACTTTTAAATAAATAAATGATAAGTTCTGTTTGAATATGGAGGCAGTCTTATGGGGGCAATAATGATATAACAGTCTTGCTATTGACTACAACTAAGATGTACAATAATTTTATATTATACATAGTGCATAAGTATTGCAGGTCTTAGCAATAGCTTTTTTATTATTTTTTTTAATATTGATTACACATCAGGGTACTGACCATACATCGAATATTTACAACTGTTATTTTAACAGACAAATACATTAGGATTATAATATTACATTAAATTTTATGAACACTAGCCCAGACAAATAACCCTCATAATAAGGAATGTATTATGTTCACTTGCATTTCGTAAGGAAGGAAGATTATTTACAAATTTATTTCACTCAGTCATATTTAATTAAGGAAATTTTTTAGGTTGGGCCAAAGCGCTCAAGATTTAACTTTGGTTATCAATAGACTACAAGCCCATTAGGTCCCAGCAATAGCTTAAACTTTGAAGAAAATTATAGAAAAATTACTTGAATTTTTTATTCATAAATATAAAGAATGCTTTATAATCTCTTTATTTCTCTTGCTAACACATACTCCATCCTTTTTTAATTGACATAAGCATCAATTAGATCAATATTTGAGTTAAGATCAATATTTGCTAACACATACTCCAAAGCGCTCAACTAGTCTTTCTGACGATTAGTAATACTTATGATTTGCTCTTCTTCAGTATAACAAGTATTTGCCCTGAGAAAGCTAGCAAATATTTGCTGAGTGTAACTGATTAGCGAGCTAATAGAGAAATTGTAATAATGAATGATCAGAATTCACAAAATACTTTTTGCAGAAGAGGAATTATTTTACTACTTATACTTAATTCTATCTTCTGTTTGATTTTTGCGTTTAAATAGCCATGCTCCTATTTATATAGAGAAATTTCACCCGGCCGCACAGTACAGCATAGTAATTTTAGTTATTATATTATAAAATAATCAAACCAATGGTACCCATTCCATATATTAGAACAGTTGTGGGCTCGTACCAATAATTTATAGGATAGAATTATTTGAATCCATTAATTTTCTTTCTATACTTTTTTTAATTGAATATTTTATAATCTAAAAATTTTTTGAAAAAATTACTCAACTTTCACACTTCTCAATTTCACAAATTTTCATCAATTCATTCATATAATTTCTTTTAACTGCAAATAATTGATATCACAAATTAAGGGAAACAGAATCTGTTATTTAAAAATGAACATCAACAAATTTTATTAGTATGAAAGTTAATAAATATCAAGAAAAAGATCTTATATATATATCTAAAATAAGAAAAGTGAAAAAAAAAAAAGAATTCAAAAGAGTGTGAAATTGAGTGTTTAGTTTTCAGGATGTGAAAGTAGAGAAAGAATATGCAATTGTAAGATCGAGAGAGAAGGAAATTAGTGAAGCGTAATTTTGAGATTATAAAATTTAAAATTTTTAATGATTAATTAATTTTTCAAAATAGGTGTTGAGAAAATTTGGCAGGTTCAAATAGTATCCCCTAATTTATAATATTTTAATTAAGGAATGGTGATATTTGACCTTCTCAATATACTTCAGTATCCTCACTTTTCAATTAATTAGTCCATCTTATTTTCAAAACTACCCTTATTAATTTAAAAATAAAAATATTTAAAGATAATATATTGTGAAATTGGATGTGAAGTATCCAAATTAATTAGAAAATAATATAAAGATTGCTTTATTATAAGTTTTTAGAAGGTAAAAGTAATAAAAATTTATTTTAACTTCAATATTTTCTTTATTTTTATACAAAATTTATTGTTTCTAAGTGTATCAATACTACATTATTAGTATGATTATTTAGCTTAATTAAACTAACGTAATGTCTTTATTGTACAATACTCGTTTAAAGTATTTGGTTATCAAAGTTTTGTCATTTTAGGGGTTTTGAAAATGAATATTAGGTTTCAATTAAAGACATTATATTATAAGTCATAAAATTAAATATTTAAACTATAAGATACAACGCAGTATTATAAAGGAGTGGATATACACATATATAACAAGATATTATTTTTATATTTTGTCTTTGTTCTATCATTTATTTTCTCTCTCGCCTCTATCATTCAACCAAAATTCTTTCTCTCTCTAAACAAGAGTTTTGTAACTTTCATGAAATAAAACGAAGAGATTCGCTGTAACTTTTAAGCTATAAACTTTTTTTTATTATTTCAATAGTGGTACGCTCTTATGAGTGTTGGACAATCTCTCAAATAAAGTTTCGAGTGAGTATCGTGGATAAGACTAAAGGACTCAAAAACTTTGAAGTGCTTGATGCTTCTATGCTTCTGACTCTGAGTTTGCTATTTAAAATTAATCTTAATCTCTATGATCTGGATTACCAAAGCGAACTTAACCTCCTAAACACCAAGCTTAAAAATTTTCTAACCTTTTTAGCCTTCGCAAGCTCTTGGTGAAGAGATGCAAGTTGTTGGAAAACTGCCAAAATGGGATGGACTTGAAAATCATGTTGCTGTAATTTGATGTGAAAGAATAGGTGCCGGAGAAAAGAAGTAAAATCTTTTTTTTTTTTGGTCTTATTGTAAGGATAATATTGAAGATATTAGAGGTTAACTAAAAAATGAAAATTAATGAGATAAAATGAGGGGATAAATATGAGTATTTTTGGACAAAAATAAAAATGTTGCTTCTTAATTTTTTAAAGCGATTAAATCATTATATTTGTATGTATCGTAATGATAAGCAGCAGCTGGCTTTTATAAATTGGTATTCAAATAATATATTTTCTTCTAGTCGGTAGAGATGCTTACGAAGGCGCTTTCATAAATAAGTGCAGGTGGGCTTTCCATAAACAATTCGGAGCTAGGACAATCATTTTCCCAAGGATAATTTTAACTGTCCTCCCCTCAATTATGTCCAACTCACACATAAATAGATTTTATGTTCAAATTCAAACTAATCCCTTGGACCACACCTTTGACTGCTAAAAGTGATGGCAATTGTGAGAAAACACATTGATACCCTTTGGTTCACCATTATGGAAGAAAACAGCAAATTTCATTATTAATATATAGTACCTAATATTGATGTAAATGATGCTTGTGTCAATTGAAAAAAGAAACGAACTGTGAAATTTGTGCTAGCTAGGAAGAGATATCAAGAAATTATAAAGTATATTTTATATTTGTGGATAAAGTATTTTTTCAATAATTTTCTTCAAAGTTTAAGCTATTGCCAAAACCTACAAAACATTCACTATATACAATAAAGAATTGTTGTTTATCTTACATGTAATCGATAGCTAGCGTATATTCTTTTTTTTAAAAAAAAAAAGATAGCACAGATCACCATGTAAATAATTATGAAGCATAATTTTAATATATATATATATGCTCTAATTTGGAATTTTAAAGTACGAGAAAGTTTGTGAAAGCTTTAAAACCGTGCGGTTTAAGTGCTTTAAGTTTTAAACCTTTAAAAACCCTGCGACTTTAAAGCTTTTCTAGACTTTTCCGTACTTTAAAATTCTAGATCAGATCGGGAGTATATATATATAGCTAGTATATATCAATAAAAAGAATGAAGAAATTTAATTTGAAGTATTAAGCTTAAGAAATTGTCCTTTGAAAAAAAAAACAGTCGATTTCAAATCTCAAAACCATTGTGTTAAATCTGAACAGATTAAGCAATCGATCAGGTTGAAATAAAAGATTAAAAAATAAAATTTCTTAAGTCTAAACCTAATTGAACGTTTCACACAAGGGATATTATCAAAAACCTCCCCTGAGATTTAGCGTATTCTCAGTTTGATAAAAAGTATCCGCGTATTCTGGGACACCTCCCCTAACGTTAGTATGACGTTTGTTTGGCCGTCTGTTGTGTAATCAAATGACTAAAATACCCTTGATTTTGAACAAATATAATAGATACTGAAAAGAGAGAATTTTTGGTTGGTACAGAACGTTTGTTTTGGCGCCATGGGATGTGAGTACAATGAAAATACCAAATCACCCCTGTCATCTTGCAAAATGACTTTGATTAATGAAACAAACAATTTGGAGTATTTATCTTTGAAAAACATATGAAGTTAAAATTTAAGTTTGCTTCTGCCATTTTTACCGTTGTCTTCAACGGTCATATTGGCAGTAGTAGTGGCTATATAAACTGTCATAGCCAAGCTCAATATGCAATTATCCTTTGCTTCCCAAACAAAAAAAAATAGCATTCATTTTACTTCAAAATTACCAAACCAACAGTATCAACATCACTTCATCTCCATATCAACAATTTGTGATACAATTTTCAACAGTCAATTAAAAATCTCAACATTTCTCATGCATTATTCAAAGCTAGGACAATCATTTTCCAAAGGATAATTTGCACCCTTCAAAGACACCCTTATATAACCCCTTTAGGTGACAACCATCAAGACCTATAAACTATCTACACCCTTCAAAGAATCCTCTCCCACTTGCATCAAACATTACAAAGAACCTCTTAAAATGGGGGTTCTGCCCACTACCTAACCAATCTCTATCAATAGCTACAGTTGAAACAGGATTAGAGTTGAGTAATACGTGCATATACCTGTACAGTTTGGAGTAGCTGGCCTTATAGTCTTACCTTAATAGCTCTAACGCCTTATTCTTAGCCCTATACAGCCGCTGGTGACTGCATTTGATACCAAACCTCCCGAATAGCTCACTTGCAATGACATCAATGTGTAGTTGTGGGTTAGCCCTAAACAGAAGAAGGAATGTCGCAACAATCCAAGTTGAATTTGCCTCGTAATTCTCATTACCTCTAGCATAAATGTGTTCAGCTCTGAATGTTTTGATTTGAAAGTGTTTCCCATTCTAGTTTGGACTCGCATGAATCCTCTAAGTACAACCTACTGCTGCACATGTCAGTTGGACTCTACTCTTCTCATTTTTTACCCTTTTCAGCCTAAAACCATTTTATATTGCAATTACTTTCACCACCTTCCTAAACTCATCTACAGTCTTGTACACTGCTCCAACCATCAACACAATTCTCTCCTCATCTATACTGAACTCAAAACCCCCTGAATTTGCCTCATATCTGTTACATACACCTTGAACTTCATCATTTGAATCCAAATCTGATTTTGACCCACTTTTGTTTCTTGATTCATACTCATCCAAACCCGCATCCCACGCATCATCATTTCCAGCATTATACTCTTCATCACTGTCTACCATTTCACCACACCTTTCATACTCTTCAGCAGTTACATCCTTAGGTGATCTTGCAGCCTGACCTTGTTGTCGCTCTCTGCATGAATCCTCTATAATAACACTTATGTTCTCAAATTCTGAAGATATTACAGCTTCATTCAAGTCAGGCACTGCAATTTCATTCACTTCTGCAAGGTCAAACCACTCAAATTCAGCCTTCTTATCCAACGAAATAGGGAATTGCTTAGCAGGGGTGTTGACACAGTAATTTGATGCTGCATCTATATGGTTCTCAGATTCTTTGCGTGTGGTGGCCCCTGAGTCTAATTCAGTTGTGATTGTGAACATAGCCCATGCATATGACTTGTCCCTCAGCTGTTTGAAGGCAGATTGAAGTTCTGAGTCATTCCGTAAAATTTCTTCAGAAGTCTGCCACGGAAGCATGATCTTAAATTTCACTTTTTCAACATATCTTATAGGTTTCCCATACATCAGATCTTTGATATCCTCCCATAATTTCTTTAAACCATACTGCTTAGGGATTACAGACCCAACATTAATCATCTCACCATCAACCGCAGCGTCAATGTCCATGTAAATAAGGCTGACAAATTGTACAATGAGAAGAACTTAGTAAATGCTCACAACAGGTAAGATTAAGTTTTGAACACAAACAAATCAGATCTTTCTTTCATAAATAAAGTACCAATTACAGATGTGGAAGGAAGATAAAAGTAATACTGGTAGTGAAAAAATTATCTTCATCTATGAAGCAAAACAAGCACAAACACAGATGCATAGAGACGATGATTTATCTGGCTCTTGTTTTTCATCATACTATTGATGTTATGAATTAGTTTATATTTATCCAAATTCATCAATTGATTACTTGTATTGCAAACGGCTAAATGTTCTATACAGATTGAGTGGCAGAAAAGATGTTTGGTAAAGACAATTATATATATAGAGGGCCAGAGTATCCAATCAAGAAATTAGGTCATTTATATTTAAATTTTTATTTACATACCATGATTGAATTATACCCAAAAGATTTTAAGTACAAACTAAGCAATTAAGAAGGTCTACGACTCCTAAAGTCAATAGTTAATGTCGTTCGCTGACTGTTACTAACTAAGTATATATAATCACTGCATTTTCCCACCCATAATAACCAAAAAAACAATGATTAAGAAAGGAAGAAAATATGCTCAAATGAGCTTTTTATTGCTCAAGATCGTGATGGGATCTTCAGATTCTAGCCTAACAGAAAAATTAGTACAAGGCCAATTGCTCAAAGATGGGATGCTATTGGTTTCAGTGTTTGGAAACTTCAAGTTGGGATTCTTTAGAAAGAAGCTAATAAATTTTTTGTCATAGATTAATTTTTGAACATATTAACTAATGCACATTCTAGATTATAAACCAAAAAAACAAAGAAAAAAATTCAAATTTGCCCACTTTCACAGCAAACCACGTTATCTCAAACACAATTTATGTATATCTGTAATTTTTATAAAAATTACCATGAGTCCCTGTTCAATAATCAGTAGTAGCAGCATATTAAACAATTAAAAATTGTTCATAGCCATTTTCAATATTTCGCAAAGCAACATAACAAATCACAAAGCCATATTCAATCAAAATCAAGTGAACATGCATTTACAGCAATCATCAGCAATCATTAACCTTCATCTAACACCAATTGACAGAAAAAAAAATAGGAACAATAGAAACACTCTAAAAAATTTTCTAGACCCATTACTTTTTTTTCACCAAGATCCTAATTACAGCTAATAAAACTGACATGCATTGAAAAAATTTGGTTCATACCTTATTCACGGCTCGAAGGAACTAGAGTTGTCTGTAGGTCGATGACGAAACTCACTGGTCGACATTTGTCCAATCACAGTTGTGAATTAGTTGTCCTTGGTGTTGGCGTCTTTGGGTACGTCATCATGGTCTTTCGTTCGTGGCCAAATTCGTTTATCAAAGCATTGTAGAGAAGATGAAAGGAGAGTTGTTCTTGATAGCTTCGATTTGAATGGAGGAAAGAGATGGTCATTTTTCATTTTGTTCTTCTTTTTGAGTGATATTATCTGTTGGTCAAATGCATGCTTCTATTTTTTACCCACTGAATATTAGCAAAACTCAGACCAATTCCAAAACCCAATGTGATGTTTTTAAGTTTGTTTGATTTTTTTTGTGTTAATGAGTTCTATTATTAAACTATCAGTTACAAAAAAACCAATAAAACACTTCCCCAGTAGTAGTGTTTTGAAGTTTTAGTATAGATAAGCACAAGTGTAAAGCAACAAACAACTAAAAGGGGACTGAAAAACTCAACTAAAACACCAAGTAGCAGACTCCCAAAATTCTTCAAAAAGATTATGAATGTTTCTCTAAAAATGTAATAGAAAAATTTGAAAAATAAAACAATAAAGTATACAGATAAGAGTAGGTAAAAGCAAGAAACTAGAAGAGACTAAAAACAAACCCAAAAAACCTAGTAATGACTAGCCTCAATATTCCTCAAAATTCATATCACATTGCCATCACTGCAACAAAGGGAAAGAAAAATGAATATCAAAATTACATTCTCGTCACCACAACAAAATTGACAAAAATGAATAACAAAATTATAACTTGAATTTGAGAGTAAGATAAGAAGACAGAACAGAAATAAACTAGAACTGCAAATAGTGTCCCTTTAATATTCCTCAAAACTCTGAACATTTTGCCATCACTAAAACCTAAATTTACGAAAATGGAAAAAACTTAATACAATTTGATTAAGTAATCCTATATAGACATGATAAACTAAGAAAAAACTAAGAAGAAAAGAGCCAAAAACAAAAAACTGAATAAGCGCCGTGATTGAACAAATCCCAGCAGCTCATAATCTTATCACAGCAAATCTACAACAGAAAAATCCAATGGGTAGAATCATGCAATATTTCCTTGAAATGTAAGGCCATTTCTATAACACCATAACCTAAAACTTTGCAGAAAACAACCAACATCTACCATAAGTTTGCATAGATATAATTGAAAAAAAGGTTAAAATTGTTACAGATGCCCCTGAGTAGCAAAGTCCCAATATTCCTTGAAAACACGGAAAAGACATCACTGCAACAAAAAAATAAAAATCAATATGCAACAATGATTCTAATCCCATACCTGCAAGATATGCAACAGTGACATTTCAAGTTCTTATAATCTTATTGCTTTATAACAAAAAGTTATTGATTCATTTAGAGTCTAGACTAGGCTAAAAAGAGATGGAAAAGGTACTTGAAATTCCAATATCATACCCAAAAATCTCTTGATTCAGTCTCTTGATTCATTTTTCTTTCAAGTCAGATTTAATTAGAATCAAAATCTGAGTGAATTCAAGTCAGATTTATTTTCCATTCTTTTATGATATAATTAAATTTGCTTGTTTCTTTATCATCTAAGTGAATTCAAGTCATATTTACTTTCCATTCTTTTATGATATAATTAAATTTGCTTGTTTCTTTATCATTTGAGTGAATTCAAGTCAGATTTATGGTATTATCAATATGAAATAGTTGGTTGCTTTCCCTATGGCTGTTAGTGGCACGGCTCAAAAGTGTATTACTCCCAAGTATAAGAGTGTCTTGTTATAATATAACCCGGTGAGTTCGGGGTCGAACCACAGGGAAAGGATTTAAATTTATTTATTTTAATTTTTTTGAGAAAAGAAAATATGGAATTAAATTAGTTAGGGTTTGGATCCACTCTTAGTATTAAATACAATCTTACAAATTCTTTTTATCATATTTTTATTTGTTCAGAAGATTAATTATATAAATTATCATTATTTTTCAATTAATTTCATTATAGATTAAGTACTTAATGTGCCAAAATTTAATTTGTCTTTAATAAGTCAAAATACGATTTTGCCATAGTTTATACTAAGATATTAAGAATTTATTGTGCCAAACTCCATTGTTTGTCTACAATAAATCAAAATTCCAAAATATAAAATATGGGTAGAATTAAATAGAAAATAATTTAATTAATATAATTAAAAATAGAATTTGATTAAATCATATTTATTTTCTAAGAGTTTCACCTTACCCTAACTATAATTATTTAGCTAGACATAATTGAAATAAAGTAATTATTAAAACTAAATTATACATAATTAAAAGAAACAAAAGCAACTGAAATTGAAAATAAAACTAAATTTATATATGAAAATAATTACGAAAAATATTAAAAACAGGACTAAAATTTTATTAATATAAATTAAATAGAATTTAGGAGAAATTTGGAGAAGAAGGGCTCTCCCATACATGAAAATGAGACTATATTTATAGGAATTTCGTTCATAATCCAGTGCTTTGTGGTCCATCATATGCTTTATGTATGAACTTCACACAACTACTAGATCAAGATCTGAAGGATGGTCAAACTTTAAAAGTCAACATGACACGTGGCATCATTTGAAGCGTCTGATTTGGTCAAAGAACGGTTGAGATTTGGCGGGTTAATGGGACAATCGGGTCAACTCAAATACAAAGGTTCGGATCCTCCAACCTAACTCACCAACCATAGCCACGTGGCACGATCGTAGCCATTGAATTATGAATGGTTCAGATTTGGTTAAAGTTAACAACTATCCAGTGCACTCATATCTATCGTAAGCTCATTCTTTTTTATCCAATAGTATGCTGCCGCATCATCATTCAATGCCACGTCAGCATACTGTATATGTGAATGGTGTCATATACGTGAACAGTACCGTATACATGAACAGTACATTTGACCCTTTATGTCTCTCCTAAGGTTTTCAGACCTCCAGAATCCAAATTTGACGACCGTTTATCTGTTTAGAGCCTCGAATTTCGTCAAAGTATTATTGTACCTAATAAACACACAAAAATACATAATATCAAATATTTAAAATCATAACTAGAAATTCATAATATATTACATAATTACAAATATAAATTATAACATAAGCACAAAATACCATTTAATTACTAGATAAACATACAATTTTTAACACTAATCACACCCCCCAACCAGCTTATTGCTAGCCCCTAGCAATTAAAGCGCTATATTAAATTAAGATTTACCAAATTCACGTGCAAGTTAATAGTTGTTCATCTAACCTCTAAACTACCAAATAAATAAATTCTCCCAAATTTCTTTAGTTTAGCTAATTGTCATTCACTTATTATTCAGGATATCATCAAACCTTCTTTTGTGCTCAAGAAATTAACACAATACTTATGGGGCTTCATCAAAAGAAAACAATACTTTTGTTCTAAAGATTCATCAGAGATACTATATTTATTAGGTAGTAGATTATTCACACAATTTAAAATATTACAAATTTAATCCATGTAGCGAGCTTTGGGCCAGTGACTCCCAGACCAGTAGGTCTTAGGGCACTAAGTGTTAAAACACTCCTACGGACTTACTTACTTGGATTATTTAAAATAAATAAGCAAGTAACATATTTGTCACCCATGTAGCGAGCTTTGGGCCAGTGGCTCCCAGGCCGGTTGGCCTTAGGGCACTAAGTGTTAAGACACCCCGACGGACTTAATTACTCAGGTTCCAGAGAAAAACAACATACCTGTCACCCATGTAGCGAGCTTTGGGCCAGTGACTCCCAAACCAGTAGGCTTTAGGGCACTAGGTGTTGAAACACCCCAACGGACTTAATTACTCAGGTTCCAGATATTCAAATTTTTTTTTTGGGCTTGAAATATATACATTTTCCACTACCTTATATTATCTCCAGTGAATCAAAAGAACAAAATTATTGTAAAAATTTTAACATACAACTCACTAGCATGCGTCATAGTGTGTGTGTGAAGAATGATTTAATAATATATGTTAAATGAATAAATGACATAATTATATAGTTAATGATAATCAAATGGAGAATTCACGAATTTGAGTAATTCAAAGAATAGGGAACAAAAACAACTTACTATGAATTTCAAAATCTAAATATAATACAGGCTGGACTATTAGGATGTGTCTAAAAAGTAATGACTCTTTACTCAGCCATCCTAGACAAAAAAAATTTGTTGTTTTTGGATTTTTTTTTGAAAAATAAACAAACACACGTATTTGCAATTTACGTCAACTATCCCTACCCCCCAACCTATTCTAAACATTATCCTTGACATTATATAATTTAAAGACATTAATGTAAAAATGCAAAAAATAAAAGGGAAATTAGGAAAAATCATACCTGATTTTGCATTTCGATTATTCTCTCTTGCATACTTAAGACGACTAACTCTTCTCCAATTGGTGGGCTAGGTAGACATCCTAAAGGTTTTAGAGCTTTTGGGATGATGCCTAGCACTTGGCCTCCTCTAGTGAAAACAGCTTCTGAGACAAGCTTTGATAACCCTCGGTCACCGCCTCCATATACTAGGTGTAGTTTTCTCCCTGATATAGCACAACCAAGATCTACAGCAGCCTAAACAAACTCCTTGTACAGTCCATATCGAAACCCGGAAAGCACACAAATATTTTTGAATTGTCTACTCGAAGTTGCTGCCATTGGAACAATCTTAAAAATAATTTATGAGGCTTTGAAAAAGAAGACATATTTAAAGACCTTGATGACAAAAATAATGATACACAGTTGTAAATGGGGTGGTGTATTTGTCAAATGACGCGTGAAGCTTTGGCTCATTATTCAAAAGCAAACAGTAAAAAGAAAAAGCAAACAGTAATTAGACATAAAATCTAATCATTAAAAGCAATAATGCAAAAGATAAAAGATTTAAAAGGAAAGGATATTTACTGGTAGTTGTGATTGTGGCTCACATCTTCCTCTGGTTTTACGTCCATTAACAGCTTGAACGCCCTCTATAGGTCGAGGATAGGCTTCCCATCCAATTTTCTTATAAACTAGCAAACAGGGTCCTTTTGAGTCAGATTTCGAAGACTAAACTGTGCTTTTTTTTTTAGTATCCTTCATATTATGACACCATTATTTGGGTTATCAATTTTTACGACCCCATATAGATATACATTTTTCACAACAAATGGTCCACTCCTCATTGACTTTAACTTCCATGGGAACAAGTGAAGACGAGAATTACAAAGCAACACTTTTTGACCAATTTTAAATGTTTTTTGAAAAAATCTTTTATCATGAAAAGCTTTGGTTCTTGCCTTTATAATTCTTAAATTTTCATATGCTTCATTCCTTAATTCCTCAAGTTCATTCAATTGCAATTTAAGAACATTACCAACATCATCAAGATTTGAATTAAAGGTTTCAATAACACAAACCGATTTATTCTCAAGTTTTGGTTCGTCCATTTTTGTCATCCCTTCAAGCTGTCCTGTGTCTTGTAATTGGAGACTATCATCCTTAAGCATCTGCATAGAATCAAGTATAAAGCATGTATTAGTAGTATTACATTTTAATTCGTTACTTGATTCAAATGAATTAGTAAAATAAGTTTCCATAGAGCTTGTAAGTTTCTCATCTTGGATGTGTTCTTCGACGACTGAATCAATCAATTCAGTTTCTTCATCCTCATTATCATCATCTTTTTCATCATGAGGTTGTTTACACATGTTGAACACATTCAATTCCGAAGTCATATTTCCAAAGGACAAGTTCATTAAACCATTCCTACAATTAATCAAAGCATTAGCAGTTACTAAAAATGGTCAATCCAGAATTAAAGGAATTGGTTTGTAATTATTAACACCAGAATTAAAGGAATTGGTTTATAATTATTAACAACAGGTTCAGTTTTCAAGACAATAAAATCTACAAGATATATGAATTTATCAACTTGTACTAAAACATTTTCCACTATTCCTTTTGGTACTTTAACTGATCTATCGGCAAGCAAAAGTGTAGTTGAAGTTGATTTTAACTCACCAAGATTAAGTTGAAGATAAACTGAATATGGAAGCAAATTAACACTAGCACCAAGGTCTAGTAAAGCATGTTCAATTCTGTGATCACCAATAATACAAGAAATAGTAGGACAACCAGGATCTTTATATTTCAATGTATTACTAGTAGATAGAATGGTACTTACCTGTTCAGCCATGAACGCTTTCTTTCTTACGTTCAATTTCCTCTTGACAGTGTACAAGTCTTTTAAAAACTTGGCATATGAAGGCACCTGCTTAATTGCATCTAACAGAGGAATGTTAACTTTCACTTGCTTAAAAATTTCATAAATTTCAGAAGAGTGGTTTGATTTCTTTGGTTTATTTAATGCGTTCGGAAATGGTGGTTTAGGTGGAACAATAGTTATTTCTTCACTAGGTGTAAGTTTATTTAAACCTTCCTTACCTTTTGAATTTTTATCATCTTTGTCTTCACAAGGTTCAGGAATAGGTCTGTCAACAACCTTGCCACTACGAAGAGTTATAACTGTCTTGACTTGGTCCATGGGTAGATTTTGTTGATTTTTAGGATTTTGTTGTGGTTGAGCTGGAAATTTACCTTTCTCTTGAATTGTGAGTGCAGAAGAAATTTTAGCAAGAGTATCTTTCAAATCAGAAAAAAGTTTGTGCATTTTGATTGTTAATAACATCTTGCTTTCTAATGAATGTATGCATTGTATCTTCCAAATTTTTCCATGGTGGTGGAACATATGGTGCATAAGGCTGAGAATTTTGAAAATTTTGTGGAGGTGGTGCTTGTGAAGATTGTGCATTATTATTATTTCTCCAACTAAAATTCGGATGATTTTTCCAACCAAGATTATAAGTCTGTAAATATGGGTTTGGCTTATTAAAATTGCTAATGGCATTAGCTTGATCATGGAGACATTCTTTAAGTGTAGGCAAAGTGGGACAATCTTGAGTGAAATAGTCATTAGAACTACAAACATTACATGCAATTTCTTAAACAGATTTTACTTGACCATTCTTTTTATGTTTTAAGGCTTCAACCTTCCTAACTAGAGATGCAAATTTTGCTTGTAAATCATGATCTTCCCTAAGGTTATGGATTCCTTCACAAGATGAAGATGGTTGTGGTTTATTTGACAATTCAAAGGTTCCAACAGTATCCCAATGTTGTGCATTTTCAGCTAATTGGTTAAGGTAATCTAGTGCATCTTCAGGATTTTTATCCCTAAATTCATCATTACACATCATTTCAACAACTTGTCTACTTTGGGGCATTAAGCCTTCATAGAAATAAGTGACCAATCGCCAAGTTGATCCAGATCTAAGATTTTGTAGCCAAGTTTTAGCTTTATCTTTTAATGAAAAAGGAAAAAGCTTTAATCTGATTATATTCATGCTACAATTTTGGTCTGTGTATGTATTACAAACTTCCTCGAAGTCTCTTAAATGCAAGTATGGATTCTCAGATTCTAAACCATGAAATGTTGGTAAAAGTTGGATAATACCTGGTTTGAAGTTGAATCGAGATGCCTCTGAAGGAAATATTATACAAGAGGGTGCCCCAGTTCTGGTCGGGTTTATGTAGTCTCTTAACGTTCTTGGTTGATTCTGATCACGTGCATCTTGTTGAAAGTGATTGTCTTCTTGATCAATTTGTGGATTAATTTGACCCAGAATGTTCTCTTCGTGGATCTCTTTCATGATTGGTGGTGTTGATTGAGATTTACGGATTAATCTACCACTTGAAGATCGAGACCAGTGTCTCATACAATGATGATGATGTGTGTGTGTGAAATTATATTACAAAAATAATACACAAACAAATAACACAAGAGCTAAATGAAAATTACACAAATAAAAAATGCTAAATAAATAAAAAAACTAATTGCAAAAAATTAAAATTAAAATTAACAGTTTCGGGCGGTGAACCGACCCTTTAAACTAATTACAGAAAAAAATATTGAAAATTAAAATTAACAGTTTCGGGAGATGAACAGACCCTTTAAACTACATACATAAATTAAAGCAACAAAATGCAAAAATTAAATTGCTGAAATTTAAAGAAGTTAGAAAGTTAGGAATTAATAATTAGTTTGTTTAGTCCAAATTAGTCCAAGATTCAAGTCTAAGTCTGATTATTATGAGAAATTTCGTCTAGGGACCGATTCATAATTTTTTTACAGTTTAATGGTTGCACTGTAATTTGTAGAAGTTTAGAAGCCATATGGGATGAAAGTGAAGATTCTGAAAAGTTTTGTGGGTAGAAGAGTATTTAAGGAAAAATAAAAAAAATTCAAGGAAATAAAAGGAAAAACGAAAAAAAAAAAATACCTTTCCCCGGTAACGGCGCCAAAAACTTGACACGACTTAAAAATATATTACTCCCAAGTATAAGAGTGTCTTGTTATAATATGACCTGGTAAGTCCGGGGTCGAACTGTGGAGAAAGAATTTAAATTTATTTCCTTTAATTTTTCTAAGAAAAGAAAAGAAAATTAAAATATATGTAAATTAATTTAAGTGAAAATATGGAATTAAATTAATTAGAGTTTGGATCCACTCTTAGTATTAAATACAATCTAACAAATTCTTTTTATCATATTTTTATTTGCTCAAAAGATTAATTATATAAATTATATTTATTTTCCAATTAATTTTATCATAGATTAAGTACTTAATGTGCCAAAATTTAATTTGTCTACAGTAAGTAAATATACAATTTTGCCATAGTTTATAGTAAGATATTAAGAATTTATTATGCCAAACTCCATTGTTTGTCTACAATAAATCAAAATTCCAAAATATAAAATATGGGTAAAATTAAATAGAAAATAATTTAATTAATATAATTAAAAATAGAATTTGATTAAATCATATTTATTTTCTAAGAGTTTCACCTTACCCTAACTATAATTATTTAGCTAGACATAATTGAAATAAAAGTAATTATTAAAACTAAATTATACATAATTAAAAGAAACAAAAGCAGCTAAAATTGAAAATAAAACTAAATTTATATATGAAAATAATTACGAAAAATATTAAAAACACGACTAAAATTTTATTAATATAAATTAAAGAGAATTTAGGAGAAATTTGGAGAAGAAGGGCTCTCCCATACATGAAAATGAGACTATATTTATAGGAAATTCGTTCATAATCCAGTGCTTTGCGGTCCATCATAAGCTTTATGTATGCAGTTCACACAACTATTAGATCAAGATCTGAAGGATGGTCAAACTTCAAAAGTCAACATGACACGTGGCATCATTTGAAACGTCTGATTTGGTCAAAGAACGATTGAGATTTGACAGGTTAATAGGCGGATCGGGTCAACTCAAATACAAAGGTTCGGATCCTCCAACCCAACTCACCAACCATAGCCACGTGGCGCGATCGTAGTCATTGAATTATGAACGGTTGAGATTTGGTCAAAGTTGACAATTATCCGATGCATTTATATCTATCGTAAGCTCATTCTTTTTTATCCAATAGTATGATGCCACATCATCAGTCAATGCCACGTCGGCATACTGTATATGTGAATGGTGTCGTATACGTCAACATTACCGTATACATGAATAGTACTATATACATGAACAGTACATTTGACCTTTTATGTCTCTCCTAAGGTTTTCAGACCTCTAAAATCCAAATTTGACGTCCGTATATCTGTTTGGAGCCTCGAATTTCGTCAAAGTATTATGTACCTAATAAACACACAAAAATACATAATATCAAATATTTAAAATCATAACTAGAAATTCATAACATGTTACATAATTACAAATATAAATTATAACATAAGCACAAAATACAATTTAATCACTAGATAAACGTACCATTTTTAACACTAATCAGTTAACTTTTGAAATGTCATACAAATTCCTCAATTCAACTTGCACATTTATAATGTTTTTTTTTTTTGTAGAATGACTTGAAGAGTGAAGTTGACCAAGGAATATTCAAGTTACATGGGTCAAATGACAATCTAGATGAAGCCCTACAAAAGTAGCCAAATGGAAGCAGGTTGTAAGGATTGGGACAATTTGTGACCCCATCCATGTACTTTCATGTTCCTGATGCTACTAAGTTGGCAAGAGAAAGAAAGATGTATTAAGAGAGTTTTCAATTTATGTCTGCTCAACTAGAACACATAAATGCAAGGTTGAATGCCTACAACAATACTAAGTGGGTAGTTCTAATTTTCCTAAGCCCAAACCTTCCACTAGTGTTCAGATTGAGATTGATCAGCAATCCCCTAAAACTCTTAGAAAAAGAAAGGTTGGTAAAGGGAATATTACATGTCGTTATTCTATTTCTTTTTGTATATGCATGTATTACTGCTAATGGTATGCATGTATATTTTAAGTATCTCATAGGCTGATTTCCCATCGGGTAAGTCAACTCCAAAATCAATGAAGAGTAAAATAAAGAATGCTCTGATTAGAATTTCTAAACCAACTTCTCAACAAACTCCAAAGAAAGTAGAGGTTGAAGTTACTTCAAAGCATACGCCAAGAAGATCTCCCAGATTAACTCCTAAAGTATAAGATGTACAGCTCTTGGGGGAAGATGAGAGAGTTCCAAAAAAAGAACCACTGGTCATCAAACCAATAGCAAAAATCCTTAGACAAGGTGTGAAGAATACACGGACAGCTGCACAGGCAAGAAAGAATAACTGAAGTGAATACATGAACATTTTCACTATGTTCATTGAGAATTCCTTGCCTTAGATGATCATGAAATACTAGATATGCAACCCAAAGAGGGGGTGAATTGGATTTCTAACAATTTTGAATTGCTTGAATAAAAATTATTTCGAATCTTAAATAAATTCAAAACAATAATAAATAAAGCAATAAAAAATATAAAGAGTGAAGGAGTGAGAGAATCGAACACAAGGATTTTTTACGTGGCTCGGCCAACCTCGCCTACATCCACGCCGCTTAAGGATTCCACTAAGCAAGCATCCAAGGCTTCAAAGATGTTTACAATGGACTTCCAAGGTGTCAATCAACCTTGACAACAAGAGATTATCCCAAATCTCTTAACCCAAGTGTTTCTCACACTTCAACTTTGATTTTATAATAAGGATTAAAAAGAAATTTCCCTCACACAATGTATGTGTTTACAAATGAAAGCTCAAAGTGTGATTAAATTAGGAATAACAAGTTTAAAGCTTAATGGAAGATTGTATACTCAGTACTCAGTAGCTAGATCAATGGCAATATTGGAAATCATTTTTGTTTGAATTGGATTGAACCTTCTAGAGATGGAGGTGAAAACTAGCCATTATTCACTTTTTTATCATAACCAGCTTGCCGTATACTCTAGCCGGATTTTCGCTTGATGTTATTACCATTGTAACTAAAATTGAATATTTGAAAATTCGGATTACCGCTTGTTGAAATTCGAAACTCCGCTTGATTCTAGATAGCTTTCTCGATGAATCCGGATTGCCGCTTGTTGAAAACTGAAAATTCGTTTGATTCTAGTAAGCTTCCCTAATGAATCTGGATTGCCGCTTTGCTTATCCGAAAATCCGTTTATCTCCAGAATGCTACTTCAATGAATACGGTTTGCTGCTTTTCTTCATCCGAAAATCCAGATGATTCCAGAGAGCATGTTTTAAGAATCCGATTTTCCAGTTGCTGTAAGTGGAATGCCGTTTTTCACTTGTTTCATTTACTTAAACAGAATTTGAAATCATTAATCATATGAAAGAGTTTTTGATTTGAAAGTACAAAGAAATTTTTTCTTAAGACTTTGATAAATATGCATTTTCTTATTTTAAAAACAAAAAGTGAATTTCCAATTTTACCCATTGTCATGTGAGCATTTTTCAAAATATATGTATCATTACTTCAAAATATTTTAAAAATATATGTCTCATCACTTCTAAATACACATCACCAATATATCTCCCTCTTCATCATAAAAAAGATCAATATCAATATGCTCCCCATATCAACCTCAAGAAATCATAACAAGGGATAACAAAATTCTCAACATAAGGAATCAGTCATAACACTTCATAACAAAGCTAGAAATGGCATTTATATCATCTACAACATAGATAATGAAACATAGAATCAAATATCCACATCATACGGAAAATATAAATCCAAACATCACAGAAAAATGTCATGAATAAGATGTTGGTGTGTCAAATATAATAGATAGAACAAAAAAGAAAAGACTACTAAGGCGGTGGTGGAAGAGGGAAAGGATAAGGAATGCCAAACTGCTCAAATAGAAGACGTTGGCGGTTAAGAATCTACTTCTGCTGCTGGAAAAGGTTTTGCTGTTGTACAAAGAGTGTACTCATCTCATCCATAAGCTGCTGAAGAGTAACGTCGGTGAAAGCACGATCTTCTAGGGGAGGGACAGTAGAGGTGGAAGCTCCAGGACCATGCATGGATGACGGCGGATCTAGATGGCGACGTTGACTCTGCAGAGGTGAAGCAAAATTCGGTAGCTCATCGGTAAGTATCACGTCATTAAGTGAATGATCATCACTGGGTGCGAGCAAAGTGGAGTTGGACTGCGTAAGCTTCACCCACTCCCCATTTCAGAAATCAAATCCTAAAGCACACACAATTTCATCTCCTATAGGCTTGATAGGATCAAAAGTAGGTTCATCTATGGGTACCTTAAAGAACTTAAGTATTCGGGTTATAAAGCTACCATATAGAAGAGAACGGTGAGTCACCCTAGGAATACTATGCATGGTACGAATAATAATGTACCCAAGGTTGACAGGACGACCCTTAAGAATGCAGTCTAAAAAAGAAACATCCATGTGTGACACCTCATCTACATCTCCTGACCTAGGAGACATAATAGTTTGGAGAATACGAAGTAGAATTCGAGATTGTAAGCATAAACATGGTGTACAGAGATGAATGTTACAGACCTCATCAGATAAATCAATACGCTTATATATGTTTCTAACTGCTTCGACGTGAGAGTACTGAGAGAAATAAGGGGCTTTTCTATCTGAATAAATCTTTAGACCTTCATTTGGTGTTTCTAGGATTTCATTAAGCAAATCAACCCCAAAATCTATAACTACTCCCCCAACCTGTGTAATGACATGGTTTTGTTTTTCCGCATATGTATCCATATTGGAATAAAAATACTTTAACCAAGTTTGGATAAACATTTTCTTCAATTTCAAGAGCATTCACCCAACCAACTCTAACCAACAAATCTAATATGCTATTACTAATTCTAATGAAATGAAGCCAATTGAGTTCAAAGTAAAATTACGAAACTACCGTGCAGGTTAGGAATTTTTCTTGGAAGCGTTTGGCCAAGCGCTTATCCGAAAAGTGTTTGGACATGAAATCAAGCTGCTTTGTAGTGCTTCTTTCTTGTCTTGGTTGTTTGGATGTGGACACAAGTGCTTTTTCTTTTCCCTTGCGAGTTGGTTTCCCTAAATTTGGCATCGTTGCTCAAGAATGGTGTTTTAGAGTCAAGTGTGATTGGAAGGAAATTCTACCTATTAAAAGGAAGAAAATGGTGTTTGGAAGTGATGAACAGTTTCAATTTGACAAAAAATTGACTCAAACCTGATCAAATGGGAGAAAGAAGGGCTGGTTTAAACCCTAGGTTTAATTTGGGAATTTTTTATTTTGATGGTGAAAATAAGTTTCGTAGGTGATATTTTGAACAAGGAGTGATGAAGAATAATTTGCGAAGCTGGATTTGATTTGGGAAATAAGGAAAATTGAGATTTGAGTAAGAGAAAGAGAGAGAGAGCAAATGGTTTTAGGAGAGAGAGTAAGATCGGAATATCAAATGAAGGAGAAGAGGTAACAGTGACTTAAAACGAAAATCCAAAGTACCGTTTATCAATAACCAGAATTTCGGTTACTTTCAGAGAAAAAAATAGGAACCAAATTTTCGGTTCACATAAGCGATATACAGCTTCATTCCAAAGAGTAAATAATAAAAACTGGAGTTCCAGTTCACATAAGTGGCATACCATTTCTGGTCAGAATGCTTTCAACCACTAGATGGTAAATCGATTACCTTAAGCAGTTAGTCGATTGCTTTGTATTTTACAAACCAATTTATTTTTGGCTTAAACATGATTAGTTTTAAATCATTTTGTGATTTAAAATTTTATAATAAGCCATTAAATGCATGAAACATAAATGCAGACATATCAAACATAATAATCATATTAATCAATAATGCCAAAAAGAAAATTATTATTTAAGATGCAACATTCATCATTCCCAGCTCATGCCTTATCTTTATAAACTACTCTTTTCTAAGGGTTTTGTAAAGATATCGGCAAGCTGATTTTTAGTTGAAACACAGTTAATCACTACATCCCCTTTTTGAACATGATCTCTTAGGAAATGATGTCTAATCTCTATATGCTTAGTCCCAGAATGCTGAATTGGATTCTTTGACAAATTTATAGCACTTGCATTGTCACATTTAATAGGAATATGATCAAGAGTAATACCATAGTCTCTAAGTGTTTGTTTCATCCATAGTGATTGTGCACAACAACTTTCGGCTGCAATATATTCTGCCTCAGTCATAGAAAATGCAACCGAATTTTGTTTCTTGCTAAACCAAGAGACTAAAGAATGACCTAGAAAATGACATGTTCCACTAGTGCTTTTTCTATCAACCTTGTAACCGACAAAACCGGCATCCGAATAACATTGTAAGTCTATGTGTGTTCCCTTAGGATACCAAAGGCCAAGGTAAATGGTGCCACTCAAATACCGAAAAATGCGTTTAACAGCAAGTAAATGAGACTCTTTAAGACATATTGAAATCTAGCACACACTAAACATAATAGTAGGCCTACTAGTAGTCAAGTAGAGTAAGGATCGGATCATACCTCGATATGTCTTGATGTCAACTTCCTTACCCTTCTCATCTTTGTCCAGCTTGATGGTAGTACTCATTGGATTGCTTTTTGTTTTTCCATTTTCATGGCCAAATCTTTTGATTAGATCTTTTACGTACTTGGCTTGATTTATGAAAATTTCTTCCTCATTTTGTTTTATTTGCAATCAAAAGAAGTACTTTAGCTCTCCCATCATGCTCATCTCAAATTCTTTGCTTATATAAGATGAAATTCCCTTACATAGCAACTCATTAGTAGAACCAAAGATGATATCATCAATATATCTTGACCCTTATGCTTAGCAAAAAGAGCAGTATATGCTTTTCCCATTGAAAAACCATTATCTAATAGAAAATTTCTGAGTCTATCATACCATGCTCTAGGTGCTTGTTTTAAACTATACAACGCCTTTGACAGTTTATAAACATGGTTTGGAAATTTTTCATTTTCAAATCCAGGAGGTTGTTTTACATAAACTTCCTCTATAATGTAACCATTTAGAAATGCACTCTTAACATCCATTTGATACAAGATAAAATCCTTGTAACATGAAAATGCTAAGAGCATCCTAATGGATTCCAATCTAGCTAGAGGTGCAAATGTTTCATCAAAATCAATTCATTCTTCTTGGTTGTAACCTTGAGCCACTTATCTAGCTTTATTTCTTACAACTACACCAGATTCATCCATCTTATTCCTAAATACCCATTTAGTGCCTATGATAGATTGATGTTATGGTTTAGGAACTAATTCCCACACATTGTTTCTCTCAAATTGATTCAACTCCTCTTACATTGCCATAATCCAAGATTCATCGTTTTCCACATCCGAAAAGGATTTTGGTTCAATTTGAGAAATGAATGCATTATACTCACATGTATTCCTAAGTAAATGATCTAGTGATTATAACTCGTGAGGGATCACCTAAGATTAATTCTTTAGGGTAAGAAGAAATATACCTCCACTCATTGGGGAGTGTTTGAGAAGTACCTTCATTTTGCTCCACATTTGTTTCTTTTTGTTCCTCTTTTTGATTTTCACATGGTGAATCCTTTCGTTTATTCTTCAAGGACTCTTCTTGTAACTCTTCATCTGTATCATTATTAACAACAACTTTCTCCTTTGAGGAAGAGTTAGACTTATCAAATGTAACATGCACGGACTCTTCCACAGCTAAAGTTCTTTTGTTCAAAACTCTATAAGCTTTGCTTGAGTTTGAATACCCAAGAAAGATGTCAACGTCGGATTTAGGATCAAATTTTCCTAAATTATCTTTTGTGTTTAAGATGAATCATTTACAACCAAAAACTTTCAAATATCCAATCTTGGGCTTTCTATCTTTCCAAAACTGATAGGGAGGTTTATTGAGAAAAGGTCTTATCAACACTCGATTTAAAACATAACAAGCGGTGTTGACAGCTTCGGCCCAAAAATATTTTGGTAAAGCATTTTCATTTAACATAGTCCTGGCCATTTCTTAAATAAACCTATTCTTTCTCTCAACAACTCCATTTTGTTATGGAGTCATAGAAGATTGAAAATTGATGCTCAATACCAAAATCGTTGCAAAAACTCTCAAAAGCATGATTTTTAAATTCTCCACCATGATCACTCATAATGCATGAAATAACATATCTTTTTACATTATTAACCTTTTTAAAAAATACTTTAAAAGCATGAAAAGCATCATCTTTATTAGCCAAAAACAGCACCCAAGTAAATCTTGAAAAATCATCGACAATAACAAAAGCATAATATTTACCACTCAAACTAGCATATCTAGAAGGTTCAAATAAGTCTATATGAAGTAGTTGAAGTTGTTTTAAGGTGGAAACATGATTTTTGTTTTTAAAAGAAGTTTTGATTTGTTTACCAAATTGACATGCTTCACAAATCCTATCTTTTTGAAAACTGATTTTTAAAAGACCTTTAACCAAATTATTTTTGGAAATCTTTGAAATCAAATTCATGCTTGCATGTCCTAGTCTTCTATGCCATAACCAACCATCATCATGCAATGCGGAAAAAAATTTATCATGGGTGGATGCACATTCTATGTCAATGGTATAAACATTGCCGCATCTATTTCCAACAAACACAATTTTACTATTACATGCATTCTCAATAACACATCTTATTTTGTCAAAAATAACTCTATAGCCCTTATCACATAATTGGCTAATGCTAATCAAATTGTGTTTGAAGTTTTCAACCAAGCATAAATTTTCAATAAGAGTAGAAGAAACTTTACCGACATTACCAAATCTTTCCTTTTGAATTATCTCCAAAGGCAACATCTCCAGCTATTTTATTTTTCTTTTTTATGTTAATTATTTCCTAACATTTGCTATGTCGTCATTGTAGTGGGATTAGAATACACCAATCTTTAAACTCTGATACAAAGGCCAATGTTCAATGGATTTCCTCTGTCAAGGTAAAAATGAGACAAACCTAAACAATCATTGCTTATTTCAAAAAAAAAAAAAAGAAAATTTATGTCAGTTTTATTTTGTGGTGTCCAAGGCAACCTAACAGCTTTGAATGTGGCTACTACGTGAGAAAAACATTTAAGATACTGTGGCAAATGTGAACATTCTAAAAAATAATGTAAGTGTCGAAAATAGTTTTTACAATACTTCATTATAATGTTTTACTGCGTTGTGAAATGAATCATCTCGAAAGAACATTAAGCCTTAGACCAAATGTGTGCTTCTTGATTGTTATATTTTTACCACATTTTGTATGTATTTTATATGCTGTAAATAAAGGTACTTTGTGTATACTACATTCATATTTGCATTAAGTTGGTTACTGTTGGTCTTCACAAGTTGCTTCTGCTTAAAACATTATTGTATAAGTTGAGTAAAAAGTAGTAATTGATATGATAATTACTTGTTGAAATGTTTTTTTATTTATCAGCATGGTCAAGATGTTTGGTGATTGCTTGTATAATTTTCTATAAAAGAGTAATATTATTGGAGTTCATTTATTGGAGTTAATTGTTTTTGGACTGATATCGTTAAATGAATGAAAATTAAATAGTTTTATAAAAGATTATTGGTGAATAACTTGTTTTGAAATTGAAGTTCAAGGGAATTGACGAATACACCATGACGGACCTCTCCAGACTTCGTGATCAATGGACTACATACGTTGCCAAGTTAATTATAGCCTACAATCGTGAGGCAATATATAATTAATGATCTTTTTCCTGTTTGTTTCACAAATAAAAGAAAGCTTAAAATCCCAAATATACCAAATATCACAACACAATTCACATAATAAACCTCCCAAATATATTACTTAAAGTAACATAATTCAACTACACTGTTTGAAAAAGAAAAAATATAAGTACCAAATCAAGTTTTGGACAAGTTGTAAACAACAAAATATTAAATAAAGTTTGAACAAAACATTGACCAACAAAAAGCACAATAATGTCACTGATCATTCACAGGTGCCTTCATTTTTTTTTTCGACCTACAAGTACATAAAATCAATTAGTACACCATAAAAAATATATTATCAATCAAAAGCAGCAAAACATCACTAAACACTGACACTAAATATTTAAAATGATGTTAATAATTTTTTATGCTATTTAGTCAGTATGTTTCTGATATTGTAATCACATAAGTCACTGACATGTAAAGAGTATCGTTAAATGTTAACACCATTTTGTCATTATATTAGTGATACTATAGTAATGCAAATTACTGACATTTAAATAGTATCATAAGATATTAACACCATTGTGTCACTATTTTTGTGATGCTATAGTGACACAAATTACTGACACAAAAATCACTAACACCAAAATTTAGAGTTAGTGTGTTCTAGCGGGAGTATTACTGACACTAAATTGATGTCAGTAAAGCCCTTCTTTTTTAGTAGTGTATAACCCCTCCCAGTATATCTCAACATCCCCATTTTTCAATTAGTTATCATATTTTCATATCTATCCATACTTAAAAATAAAAAAAAAATTAAAGAAAAATATGTTGTCGAATTAATTGTGAAGTATGCAAACTAATAAGTAAATAATATAAATGAATAAAAGCAAAAGACGCTTATTGAAAATTGGCATAATAAAGAGAGGTGGCTATATTTTGACCGTATTTTTGTAAACTGACCCCAATTTCAAAATATAATTTCAAAAAGTGTATACAATTTTCAAAAAGTTCAAAGAGAGAAGAATTTCAGAGAATTAAATAATTCAATTTATCTTTTTTTTTTTGAGAGCTGGATTTTTTTTTATTACAATTGATTATAAAGATTGCACTAGCACAAGTTTAAATTGACCATTTTACCCTTAAAAGTTAAAAGTACTAAAAATTTACTTTAATTTCAACTAATTGCTATTTTCATACAAAATTTATTGTTTCTATGTTTCAATATTACTTTACTAATATTATTATTAAGCTTAATTAAACTAATATAATAGCTTCATAACACACTACTCGTGTAAATTATTGGGCTATAAAATTTATGTCATTTAGGGTATTAAAAATAATTATTAGGTTTCATTTTAAAATATTAGATTATAAGTCACAAAATTAAATACCTAAACGGTTAGATACAATAACTCAAGTACACTAGGGCAATTGGTCATTTTATGTCATAAGAGTAAAATAGTCAAATAAAATTTATATTAATTGAAGATTGTCAAATAAACCTAAGTTAAAATAAAAAGGGAAAGAATGATTTAATTAATTAATTGTACAAAATTGTTGTTGATTCGTATTTGTTAAAAATAATGAGTAATATTTTAATTAATTTATAGAAGTGGGTGGGTTTACAAAAATAATGGAATGAAAATTTGTCAACCTAAAGGAAACAATATGGACTGCTTTCTTCACGTGATATCTGACTTATTTCTCATTAATCAGGATGAATGAATTGTGTTTACAGGCAATTGACTGCTTTTCATAGCTTCTGATGAAGCTACTAAGTGGTGGAAAAGCTTGCTGCATGCATGCACTGCTCTTGTTTGATTCTGTTGCGTACTTGTTTGAAATACACAACGCAATAATATAGCAAAGGAGTGGATATACACATGTATAACAAGATATCATTTTTGTTTTTTCTTTTCTCTCTCGTCTATTTTCACTCTAGCCTTCATCATTCGACCAAAATTCTTTCGTCTCTAAGCCGAAGTTCTCTAATTTTCACAAACAAAACCAAGAGATTCAAACACCAAATTATTGCTTCTTAAATCATATCATTGACATTTTCTTTAAGCTTTATTTGAGAGATTATCTTATACTCAAACGTTTGCCCCTCATTATTTCAGGACTCCAAAACTTTGAAGTGTTTGATGTTTCTATGCTTATGATTTGTGTTTTTGTTATTTTAGGTGAATCTTAACTTTTATAATCTACATTAATTAATAAAGCGAACTTAATCTCTCAAACACCGAGCTTAACTTGCTTTTCCAACCTTTGTACAACTACAATGTTGGTTGTGTTATGAATACAAATACTCATCTCTAAACGACAGTGTTTAAGCAATATTGGATTGATGAAGTCACTTGTTTGATTCGTAATTACTTAAGACCAAAATGACAATCATCAGCTGTTTTTGGCCATAACAAATTAAAACGAACTCAAGTGATTAAGCTCGTGATTTCTTAAGTGAGCAATTTCGATATAACAAATTTGGGATACATGGCGCTCATCTGTACAATCAAGGTTGTTGAATTTATTAAGCTCGATGCTTCATAAGCTGAGTTTCTGGCCTGATTTAGAGAGATTCTAGAGAGTTGTGGAATTGAGTTCTTGAGAGAGAAAGTCTAGTTTTGTTCTCTCTATGTTTAGCGTCACATTCTTGTAATCAAAATCTTGAATCATCAATAAAGCTGTTACTGGTTGATTCATCCATGGATGTAGATCTTGTAAAAGATCAAACCACGTAATTCGGTGTGTTCTTTTTTTCCATTGCTTAATCTGATTCTTGTTAAGCTTGTTTATCATTTGAATCACTTATTCTTGACTTGAGTGTTTTAATTGTACTTTTCTAGTGTATCAAAGTGTGTGTGCAACTTCATTGATCCTGAGAAGTGATCTTGGGTAGAGTTTGTTGATCTTGTTGTGAGAAAAAGACAGATCCAACTCTACAATTGGTATCAAAGCTTGGTTATTAATCAAGATCTAAGTATGGCGTTACAGAAGGTAGATTTGGAGAAGTTTAATGGAAAAAAATGATTTCAACATGTGGAAGATAAAAATGGAGGCTTTATTAATCAATTAAGGGTTGGAGGATGCCATTCTACCAACTATAAAAAAGAAAGCAAGGATGTCTCTTCATCCAAGACTCCTAACCAGGAAGCTGAGATAGATAGGAAGGCAAGAAGCACCATAATCTGGAGCCTTATAGATTTTTTCATCAGAAAAGTTACAAAATAACCAATTGTTTCTACCTTGTGCAAGAACCTTGAAGCCTTATACATAAAGAAATCATTAGCAAGCAATTTATACATAAAGAAGAGAATGTTCACCCTGAAAATGGCAGAAGGTTCATCATTGGATCAACATATAGATGAGTTTAATCAGGTGTGTGACACTTTAGCCACAATTGATGAACCTTTAAATGATGAAGAGAAAGCTTTGTTGCTGATAAGCTTTTTACCTGAATCCTACAAAAATTTTGTTGATACCTTAATGTATAGGAGGCAAACCCCTACATTGGATGAAGTTAAATCTACTCTTAACAACAAGCAATTGCGAGAAAAGCAAAGAAATCTTGAAAATGCTTCTGGAGAAGGGTTGACATTTCATAAGAAGTTTGATAAAGAAAATGAGAAGAAAAAGAAGCAGGGAAAGAGCAAGAACAAACCTAAGAATCTGAAGCGCTTTCAATGCCATAAAGAAGGCCACATTAAGAAAGATTGTCTAGAGAGAAGGAATAAACAGAAGAATGAAAGTGGTGATGCTACTGTTGTTAATTATGCAAAGAGTGTCAGTGTGCAAGTAGATACAATAAGTAATATAATAATGAGTATCAAGATCGTCTCCACAGGGATTGATGTTATAAGATTTGCTACAACAATCTTCTCAGTGCAATTCTGGTAAACTAAATAAAACAAAATAAATGAAATTAAAAATGAAATAAACAGAATGCAATAAAGAAAATCTAAAGTCAAACATAAAGATATACTCAATAACAAATGGGTAGTTGGATTCTAAACTCACTTAATGGTATTTGACTGTTTTTCAGTTAAGGCACTGTTGCTACAGCATTTGTTGTCTAAAAATCAAACTACGCAAGTGTATGTATCGAACAAGTAATAAAGTGATGAATAAGAGTGTCGAACCCACAGGGACTAATATTATCCTATCACTATCTATCAATTTATATCTTCTAAGTCTAATCCAAACAATTAAATAAAAAACCTTAACTAAAATTATAACGGTAAATTAAATGCAAAATAAACAATAAGATAATCAATGGATGATGAAACCTAGGTTTCTAATTTCCCCTAGTAATCCCCTTATTAATCTCAGTCCAGTTCTTCTAATTAACCTAATTCAATTATCACTCAGAACACTAAAGTCTCTACAAGCCTCTTTTGATAGTCGAGTAGATCTATTACTCAAAATCAACCCACTATATTTCTATGAGAATCGATTATAAGCAATTCATTAACTTCAAGTTCCTTAACAAGTGCATATGCAATCTAAGTATATTCCTATCTCAGATTAAGTCCATAGATGCATGACTCTTCCGATATCTATGCAACTATACATGTGCTATTCAATTGGTGATCAAGCAATCAAATAGAATAAGCACAAAATATACTAAATAATCAATAAAAGGCAATTTTGAAGAACTAAAAACATCAATCAATTAAGGTTCATACTAGGATTTAGTTCATAAAAATAACATCCATAATAAAAATAAAGCATCCTCATAATTTAAAACAAGAGAAGAAGGGCTCAGTAGAAAAAACTCTTGAAAAAGATCTTTAATTTGCTCTTCTTTCTTCTCTTTATGCCGCTGCTGCGTCTCTTATTTTTCTCCAATTCGGCTGCTTCTCTTCGCTTATTTTTCTGTTCGTTGCCCTCTTCCTTTTTATAATGCTTCAGTCGGTGGCCTTCGTATCCTTAACTCAAGTGGATTCCAATAAATCCAAAACCAAACCGCCACTTTCTATGTTTACTTGGCCTCAAATTCTTAACTCAAAAGGATTTAAAAAAAAATAAACTAAGCCAAGCCAATTATGCATGCATGCACATGAAGCCCACTTCAATCAAAACCATGCACTCACGTGGCTTACATAATATAGCTAATAAAGCTATAAAATTATATGATAATAATCCAATAATTCTCCTTTAAGCATTATTCTTCCCTCTTTTGTTTCATAATCGGCAATTAATTCCATTAAGCTCTAATTTGTTTCCTCTTTTAATTCTTTCATACAAATTTCCTCCCGAATATATTGATTTAATTCCCCTTTTAGCACTCTTTTTTAAATATTACCTACATAAACAAAAACATAAATTAAGATAATAACTAATATAATAAAATAAAAACTAAGAATAAAATTAAGCCAAAATATATTAAAAAATATATATATATATATAATATAAGTATCTCAGCCTCTACTATAGCACTGGATAGAATCTCTCATGCATTCTCAACTATTGCATGTCGGATATCTTATATCTATATGCAATCTAACAGTGACTAGTTGTTAAACTAACATTAGACGTAGCATTATATGTTTTAGACTCTATTTGCCCTATAAGATGAATACCTATGTCTAGTTCTTTACTAATCTTAGATTAAGCATGGCCCTATTCAAATCGAGATTAACTCAATTTAGGAAACCAAATCTAAAACCATGTGTTGCCTTAATTTGTTCACTAAGTCAGACCTTTTTTAGGCTCCTTCTTAGCTTGTATCCACTAAATGGGTAGTCAGCCGAAATAGGGATTTGCAATAAGTGAAATTAAAGCAAAATGCTACCACAGATTCTGCGCAACATACACATGTAAATCAAATAACCATTAAAATTGTTCAAAACCCAACTACATTAAGGTTTAGTTCATGATGAACTTTGAACCAGTAATAACACAAGTTTTTCCCATCAAATACATTTCCAAAGAGAGATGAAAACAAGCTAATATAAAATAGAAGTTGAGAAATCAAAAAATCAAAGTGTCACTCTTTTATCTTTGGTGATTTCTCATTCTTTTCCATGAAATCCTCTATTGCAGCTCTCAAATCTCTTTTTTTTCTTCTATTTCTCTTTTTTCTTTTTGTGTGACCGCTCCTTTTTTTTCCTTAAGCCGTGCTGTTTTTATAGTCTTGGAATTAGGGTTTTCCAAAAAGGCATGCAGATCTTTGTCAATCTTTAGAGTTCTAAAACATATGCTCTTTAATGTTGTATGCTACATCTGCCCTATTTTTGTCTACACGTGATCCTAGGTTGCTGCAGTAACTGCTATAGTATCGTCTCTGATTCAGACTTGTTTTTGTTCATCTGCAGATAAGTCTATTGTCGTTTTCTACTGGCCTGTTGCAGCAGCAATGCAGTCCTTCCTCTACAGCATCCATCAATAAGACATGAGCTTTTTAGTCATTTACAATAATGCACTTAATAAGAGCACAATATGGTCTAAAACATATCAATTTATTAAAACTAATACTTAAATATATATTAATCAAAATATAACTAAAAATATGATAAAAATACATCATTTACTCTCAAAGTAATATTAGTTCAAGCCTAGAAATGCTATGATAACTCTCATTTCATAGAGTTATTAGATGTTGTTGTTGAAGATGAAGGATGTGAATCTGCTGGAGTCTTCGTTGTCTCTTATCACCATCAAGAAAGTAAATAGCACTTAGATTCTAGTTGCTCATTCCACATGTGTGCTTTTAAAAACCACTTTACTGAATATCAAACATTTGATAGTGGAAGAGTGATGATGGGAAGTAATGCACTGTGTAGGGTTGTTGGTATTGGAAATATTAAGCTTAAAATGCATGATGGTTCAATTTATGAACTTAAACAAGTGAGTCATGTTCCTGACCTTAAACGGAATCTGATCTTACTTGTAGTTATAGACCAAGTGGGATGCATTGTTAAGGTACAACATGGTACATTGAGTGTCATTAAAGGATCTATAATGATATTAAAAGGGATCAGAAGAAATGCACTTTATTTCTTAGATGTTTCAACTGTCATGGATGAAATATCAGTGTCATTTAGTTCTAGTGTCAATAAAGCTAGACTTTGGCACGTAAGATTTGGGCACATAAGTCAGAAAAGGTTTGAAAGAACTGTCAATATAGGGATTGTTGGGTGAAGATAAAATTGAAGACTTAGAGTTTTGTGAAGATTGTGTCCTAGGTAAATCTACAAGAACAAGCTTCAAGGTATCAACTCACATATAAAAAACCATCCTGGATTATGTTCATTCAGATTTGTGGGGGACAACACATGTTATGTCTTTAGGTGAAGCTAGATACTTCATAACATTTATAGATGATTTCTCAAGGAAAGTCTGGATTTATCTACTCAAGCAAAAGGATTAGGCATTTGAGAAGTTTAAAGAATGGAAAGTCATGTTTGAGAATCAAACTGATAAAAGGGTAAAGAAGCTGAGAACTGACAATGGGCTAGAGTATTGTAATCAGATATTTGATGGGTTCTATACAGTTGAAGGAATAGTAAGACTCAAAGCAGTAAGATTAAAACCTTAACAAAATAGGCTAGCTGAGAGAATAAATTGGATTTTAACCAATAAGGTGAGTAACATGCTAGTTTAAGCTGAGCTACACATGAGTTTATAGCTAAAACATTGAAAATAGCTTGCTATCTGGTAAATCTAAGTCCCTCCACTGCTATTGATTGTAAAACTCCATTTGAAGCTTGGTCAAGCAAACCAGCAAACTATAAAAATCTTATAGTATTTGGATGTTAGGCTTATGCACATATAAGCCTTGGAAAATTAGCTTTCAAAGCCTTGAATTGCATTTTTATTGGATATTCAAAGGGATATAAGCTTTGGTGTGCTGACTTAAATCCATTAAAATGCATAACTAGCAGGGATGTTTTGTTCAATGAAGAAGAAGTGGTTAACAAGGATAAACAGCTGAGTAACAATAAGTATATCGATCCATTTTTATCTGTGGATGATATGCTTATTGCTTGCAGAGATACAACTGAGATTGATGCTTTAAAGAGGTTACTTAATACTGCTTTTAATATGAAAGATCTAGGAAATATTTTAGGGATAGAGATAATAAGAAATAGAAGTAAAAGTACAATTCTCTTATCTCAGGAGAAATATATTAGAAGGGTACTGGAAACTATTGATATGATTAACTGTAAGCCTGTGAAACTTCTATTGGCTGCACACTTTAGACTTTGCAATCTCTATTGTTTAAAAACAGAAGAGGAAGAGCTTAAAATGCAACAAGTTCCATATGCCAATGATGTTGGTTGTCTCTTCTATGCTATGGCTATTACAAGGCCTGATATTTCACATATAGTAAGTGCGGTTAGTAGATACATGGTAGCACCAGGGAAAGAGCATTGAAAAGGAGTTTAATGGATTATGAGATACTTTAGGGCTCTGTAAACTATAGTTTGGAAAATTGGAGGAAAGATGGAATTGACAGAGACTTATTAGAATGTGTGGACTCAGATTATGCTAGAGATTTGGACAGAAGAAGGTCACTCACTAGTTTTATATTCATGCTTAATAATTGCTTGATCAATTGGAAAGCCAATTTGCAACATATTGTTGCTTTTTTAACAACTAAGGCAGAATTTACAGATGCCAGTGAGTCAGCTAAAGAAGCTTTGTGGCTTAAAGGGTTATTGGCTGAACTTGGCATGAAATAGGAATCAGTACCCATCTATTGTGACAGTTCAAGTGCTTTACATTTGTATAAGAAACCAATTCACCATGAGAAGACCTAGCACATCGATATAAAGCATTATTTCATAAGGAATAAAGTGTCAAAAGTAGTCATTAAGATGGTAAAGATACATATGTATGACAATCCCTCTGACATGCTTACAAAAGTGGTACCAATAGCCAAGTTCAAGAAATGTTTAAACATGGCTGGTGTTTGCAATTTTTAAAATTGCACAGGTTGATGGAAGGATTAGTGCAGGTATTTGATTCAAGTTGGATAATTGTTGGGTGTGTTATGAATGCAAACACTCATCTCCAAACGATAGCATTTTAGTAATAAAGAATTGGATTAATGAAGTCATGCGTTTGATCCGTGATTACTTAAGACCAAAACGGCAATCATCAACTGCGCTTTGGGCATAACGAATTAAAACAAACTCACGTGACTAAGCTCGTGATTTCTTAAGTGAGAAAGTTCGTTATAATGGTTTCGGGACACGTGTCATTCATCTATACAATCTAGGTTGTTGAATCTGTTAAGCTCGAAGCTTTATAAGCTGAGTTTCCAACCTAGTTTAGAAAGATTCTAGAGAGTTGTGGAATTGAGTTCTTAAGAGAGAAAGTCCAGTCTTGTTCTCTGTATGTTTAGCTTCACATTCTTGCAATCAAAATCTTGAATCATCAATAAAGTTGTCACTAGTTGATTCATCCATGGATGTAGATCTTGTAAAAGATTGAACCACATAATTCTGTGTGTTCTTTGTTTCCATTGCTTATCTAATTCTTGTTACGCTTCCTTATCATTTGAATTACTTATTCTTGACTTGAGAGTTTTAATTGAACTTTGCTGGTGTATCAAAGTGTGAGTACTTAACTTGATTGATCCTGAGAAGTGATCTTAGGTAGAGTTTGTTTTGTTGTGTAAAAGACAGATCAAACTCTACGTACAAGAATTCTTGTCTTTTGTGACAATTTTTTGCCACGAAAAATTTTGGTTGCTTTAAATGCGCTTTAGTGACAAAATAATACTTTTAGTTGGTAAATATATAAGGAAAAAATTAATGACGAATTAATACTTTTAGCCACGAAATATCATTCGATTGCAACGAATTAATTTGTTGCCAATAGTTTTTTTCAGCAACCACTTAATGATTTACAGCAATGAAAACTTCGTCGCTAAAATGTGACCATTAGCAATGAAAATAAAATTTGTCTCTAAATACAAGTAACAAAATGTAAATTTTTTCGTAAAACCTTAATTTTCATTTTTATTTTGTGAAAAATTTCAAATTTCATCATTAAATATTTTGTTCAGGGAAAATTTTTAAATTTCGTTGCAAAAAGTAATAAATTGATTAATTGAAAATGAAAAGAGGAAACTTTTCCGCCAAAATTTTTGACTTTTTGAGACGAAATTCAAAATTTGCCATGAAATGTGTATCTTTTGAAATGAAATCTAAATTATGTCACAAAAAACTTTTAAAAATTCATTTAAAACTAATAAGTAGGTAATATTCCTCCAAAATTTTTTATTTTCAAAATTTTTTATTTTTAGCGACGAAATTTTAACTCTCTCTCTAAATGAACATCGTTTAAGGCGGAATTAGAAAATTGTAACTAAAAAAATATGGTTCTCTATTTATATATCATTTACATCATTTTTCCTTTCATTCTCTCATTCTCTAACTTCTATTCTATCTCTCATCTCTAAATTCTTTAACTTAACATTCTCTAATTATCTCCTCTCTTACTCTGTCTCTATCATTTTTTAATCTTTTTTTTAACATTATTTACTCTCTTTTTTAACCAATTTAACTTTTTTGTTATATTTAGAAGCTAACTAATTTTTGTATTTTGTATTTTCTTTTAGGAAATATTGAAGACTTTCAAAAGAATAGATTTTACATTTGGTAATAATTTTTATGTATCTGTCGTCAATAATAGTAATTCTTGTATTTTCATAGTTAGTTTTATTATGTTTTTAATTCTATGAGAATTTGTTCGCTTTCCTGCAATTCAAATATTGAAATTACTTCCATTTCTCTCATGTTTGGCAATGAATATATTTGTCTCCAAATGCAACAACTTGCTACTACGTATCTAGCGACAACATTTTTTTGTCACAAAATGTTAGCCAATTCAATTCCTTTGTCATTTTCAAATTTATTTGAAACGTTTTTATGAAACACTTTGTGATGAAATAAATAGGTGTAAATGTATCATTTAATGATGAATATTTAACATTTTCAAACTTTTTTTTGCTAAATAATTTCATTGCAATATATTTTCTAGGACGGATATTTAGCCATTACTTGAGACGAATTTTATTCTATGGAAAAATAAATTCTACAAAGATAATCTTTATTCTGTATTGAGATGATTTAATTGTAGAATATATTTTTTCTTGTAGCGTAGCCTTCACGCTCTTACTACAGAGATGTGAGTTGTAGGAAAAGCTGCCAAAATGGGATAGACTTGGAATCGGGTGTTGGATAGGTGAGTCACCCATGATGGGCCGACTTGACCCAATCCGCACATGGTAACTGCTAAGTACTTACCATGAACAGTTTTTGATGGGCCGACCTGACCCAATCCGCACATGGTAAGCAATTACCATGAACAGTTTTTGGGAGTAGAGGGGAATCCATGTTAGTTTCCTGAAGTGAGAAATTCCCAAAAAAATTTAAAAAAATGCATTGAACAATTCATCAAAAGGTATGACTTCTTGAATTCCTTATAATTTCCATCAATGGTATTAGAGCCTAATTTTGTGTTGGATTCGTGCATATGGTTGATTTTATTTAATAAAAAGTATGAATTTTATAAGTTAATTAACTTTTATGGAATATGTGATTTGGTGGCTATTTATTTTATGTTCTAAATTGCTTGAATTATATCCAAAATTCTGGAAATGAAAGACATAAAAAATGCCCTAAGGTTTAGGTTGCATGAACCTTAAGAAATCATGAAACCTAAACCTTCATTTGCTCATATCTTTTGATCTAGGCAATCTGACATTGTGTGTAATATATCATTGGAAATACCTTTTTGAGAGCTTTCCAACTATATACGGTTTGTTAAAAATGGAGTTAAAACAAGAAATTTATGGCTAAAACAAGAATATGGTCGGATTAGGGTTACAAAAATTAGAAACCCTAATTTAGAGAAGATGATGAATAGTGCCAGAATCGATTTTTTGACAATTTCGACTTATAGTAATCTCCGATTGAAAATCTGAGGGTACCGTTGGATATAGGAAAAAAAATTGAGTCAAAAGTGCCGAACCTAACATCAATGTAGCGTGCACTACAGTGCACTATAGCACACATCAATTGCACACGCATGGCAATACATGTGAGGTTATGTATCTAGATTTGTAATTTTTTGCATATCTTATTATCCGGGACTCCGATTTGGGCGCTATTTGCACTATTTGAACCAAAATTTAATTTTCTATTTATTTTTAATATAAAATCAGAATTTCTAGATATTTCTTGATTTTTGAAATAAAAAATTTCAGATTGAATATGCATATAGTTTCATGGATGAGCAATATACGTGAATAAATATTTCGCTTTAGTGGGAGCTGGAAAATATTTTTTCATGGAAATTGGCTGTTGTCCTCAATGTCTGTTGTCCTCAATGTCTCCCGTTAGAAAGTTGTGGACTAAAGAAGACGGTTAATGACATAAAGAGCGTGGGGTGCACCTATTGATTTACTTCTAATTAATGATAATTTGTCTCATGAAGAAATTATGAACAAAATGGAGAATTATAAAATAGACCATGATCGTTCTATGTGTACGAATATAGAAGATATATATGAAGTCTTTAGCAGACTAAAATATGAAAAATCAGACAACAAGTATGTAGATTGGGATTATTATCAACAGGTCCTTATGCATTAAAGGAAATTGAGAACTATAAATATTGTATGCTAAGGTGTGAAATTAAGCTGATGGAGGAGCGTCGTCTTACCTCAAAGATGAGGTGAACCGCAGTGCTTAGTATTCACACGAATCTTCGGAATTGGAGACAAGCTAGTCACCTTGGTAGAGGGCAGAAGTTATGGTATGAGAAAACCATAAATACGATCATTAAGAATAAACAATTATATTTATTTGGAGATGCATATGAGTATAAATTAGATGAAAGACTCACGAGCAACAAAGAATATTATAAGAACATCTAGAAGATTCTATGAATTAGTTTGACCATATAAGGTTATTTCATTTGTTTGTTGACTGTTTTAAAATTTTTTTATTTTTTTGGTAGAATAATATATTGCTATCATTTCGTTAATGAAATTCTACACTAATTTTTGCTTGACTCTATATACTCATTTATGGTATCTTGTAAATTATTCTATTGAGTGGGAGTTCTAATCAAATTGAATTTGATGAATTCATGATTAGAACTAATATTTTTGCACATTAAAATTGAATTAACGATGAATATAATAAAGGGAATTTGATGATGATTGGAAGCTTCGCCGACCTTTTGATTCCATTCTTGATATTAGTTCGTCATGATATTTTGTTTATGTTTGCGGCAAAATTAATTGTTTGTGTGTAATTATTGATTATGCCTTTATTGATTGTATTTTTGAATTGTCTCTATGCTAAATAAAAGTTGAGATGGCCTCTACATCTAAGAACATTATGGCTAAGCAGAACAAGGGTGAGAAACTAAATGGTGACAACTAAGATATTTGGCACCGTAAGATTCAATATATCCTTGAAGAGCAAGAGACTATAGAAGCTCTAAACAACACCCTAGTTAAGCCTAAGCATGACAATACTGCTCAACACAGGAGGGATCTTGAGGCTTATCAGGCCTGGAAAAAGAAAAATATCAATGCTTGCATAACGTTGTTGTGCAGCTTGTAAGATGACCTCATGTGTGAGTATTAAAAGTATGAACTGGACCACTTAAAAGTTTATAAGTATGATCAGAAGGGTAAGGGATCTGATCCTGATCAGAAAAAGCTGGATGCTAAGAAATGCCAAAGGGTAAGCATGCTAGCAAGAAAAGGGACCATTCCAAATTAAAATGCTACAACTGTAGCAAGCTGGGTCATTTCGCTCGTGAGTACACTGAGCCGAAAAGGTTAGGACCCAACTCTACTTTGTTGAATTATTCTTTCATTACGAGTTCTGTCCTCCTAACTGAATCTCTTCCTGTATAGACTGTAAACTTAGGAGCAATAGACCACATACCTCGTTATCGAGATGCATTTGTGGAGTATCCTCGAATTAGTCAGGGAATTAGACGGATATACATGGGCAATAACTCCAGAGTTGAGGTAAAAGGAATAGGCACCTGTAAATTGACTTTGGATGGTACACGTATTCTTTTGTTACACGATGTTCTATATGCTCCCAAGATTCAATGAAATTTGGTTTCTATTCCTATTCTTCTTGAATTATGATATAACTTAAATTTTTATGGTGTTTGTTTAGATATTTTCTTAAATTCAGTCCTTATTGAAATTGGACATTTGGTTAATGGTTTCATTGTATTAGATACAATGCTTGATGATTCGAGTTATGATAATAATTACTTTTCATATGTTACTTCTTCAAGTAATAATGAGATAGATGCTATTACTTAACATGCTAGATTAGCTCATATAGGGCAAGAAAGAATGTTAGATTTACGAGAGAGGGCATGTTGGGCCCACTCACCAAGGTTGAACTGCCCATATGTGAAAATCGTCTAACTGGAAAAACAACTAGAAAACCATTTGGCAGGGGAATTAGAGTCGAGAAACCATTGCAGTTAATTTACTCTGACATCTATGGTCCAATGAATGTAAGGGCTAAACATAGAGCCTTATACTTTATCATTTCATTAATGATTATTCACGTTTGGTTCATGTCTTCTTGATTTCTCACAAATCAGAAGTATTTGATTACTTTAGATTATATTTGAAAATGGTAGAGAATCAACTAGACAGCAATGTTAAAGTCCTGAGGACTGACCGAGGATGTGAATACCTTTCTAAATAGTTTAAAGAACTGTGTAATTAGAAAAGAATAGATAGATAATTGACTATTCTTGGAACTCCACAACAAAATGGTGTAGCAAAAAGAAGAAATAGAACTTTGTTAGAAATGGTTAGGTCAATGATGGCGCAATCAAATCTTCTAATATCCTATGAGAGAGAAGCATTGTTAACTGCTTCCTATTTACTTAACCGAGTTCCTTCAAAATCAATTAGTTCCACCCCATATGAGTTTTAGACAAGTAGGAACCCTGACCTATCTCATCTGCAGCCATGGGAGTCTGCGGCTTATGATTATAACCCTACTCATAAGTTTGGGAAATTAGGAGCTAGGGGTAAAAAGTGTATCTTTATTAGATACTCAAAACACTCTAAACGATATGTGTTCATTGGTGAACATGTAGGTGGAACTGTGACTGAACTGGAATCATGGCATATCAGTTTTCTGGAAAATGAATTTCCTAGCAGTAGATAAATTGATAAGGATTTTTAATTCTATGAATTAGAAGATCCAAATGAGTTTATCACTTTTAACATCGGTATTGGTACAAATATGGGCCTTTTGAAGTTGCCACTCTGAGTGGGAGTGAAACACCGGACACTTCGATTCTAATTTGGGAATCAACTTGGAGAAGTAATCATAGGCCAATTTCTTATCGTTGTTTTGAGATTGAGGGAGAAACATTTATGATTGCTTCACAAGATGGTAAAGAGCCAAATACTTTTAATGAGGCTCTCACATTGTCTGCTAGAGATTTATGGATGAAAGCAATGGAAGAAGAGATAGAGCCTATGAAAGTCAATCAGATCTGAGCATTGGTTGATCTCCTACCTAACCGTAAAGGCTAAAATCAATCAATCAATCGAGAGATGTAAAGTAAGATTAGTCGCTAAAGGCTATACCCAAAAGAAGGGTATAAACTATGAAGAAACCTTTTCTCCTATAGTAAGGTTCGCTTCTATAAAATTGCTCTTGGCTATCATTGCACATTTAGACCTTGAATTACAACAGATGGTATGTAAAAACTGGATTTCCCAATGGATAACTAAAAGAAGAAATTTACATGGAACAACCACAAGGTTTCGTTGTTAAAGGGCAAAAGCATAAGGTGTGCAAGCTCAAAAGATTTATCTATGGCTTTAAACAATCCTCTAGACAATGGAACCATAAATTCCATCTAGCCGTAATTTCTTATGGCTTCAGGATGGTTGAGGAAGACTATTGTATGTACATTAAGAGGTCTAAAGATGATTTTGCGATATTGGCTTTGTATATGGACGATATACTGTTGGCTCTAAATAGTAAAGAGTTTGTCAAAACAATTAAAGATTGCCTATACTCAAATTTTGATACGAAAGATATAGGCAAAGCAGCTTATATCTTAGGAGTGAAAATTTTTAGGAATCATTCAAAGAAACTTCTAGCACTGTCACAAGAGCCTTACATTAAAAAAATACTTGAAAGATTCAATATGGCTGATTGTAAGCTGATAGATACCTCAATAGCCAAAAGATAATCTCTTAGTCTAGATATGTGGCCAAAAACTCCTTAAGAAAAGGAAAAAATGACTAGAGTTCCTTATGCAAATGCCATTGGAAGTCTCATGTATGCCATAATGTGCACAAGGCCTAATATCAGTTGTGCTGTAGGACTGGTGAGTAGACCAGTCGAATCCTAGAGAGAACCATTGGAGTGTTGTTGAGAGGATTTTAGCATATCTCAAAGGCACTACAAATTATTCTTTATGCTATCAAGGAGGTGGTTTGCGACTTGTTGGATATTCAGATGCCAACTGGGGTGGCGATCTGGATGAGCGTAAATCGACCTTAGGACATGCATTCTTGCTAAACAGAGGAGTAATAACATAGAGTAGCAAAAAGCAAACATGCACAGCTTTATCAACATAAAAGCCAAATATATTTTATGTTCTGTAACAGTGCAAGAAGTTGTTTGACTTAAGAGATTTATGGAGGACTTAGAGATTAATATTAGCGCTACTGGCCCAGTATTTGTCTATTGTGATAGTCAAGCTACTTTCTCTTTCTCTAAAGATGCCAAATACTACAGCAAGTCGAAATACATTGAAACTAAATACAATTTCATAAGAGACATTTTAGATAAAAAAATAGATATGTAGTATATATCTATGCATAGCATGATAACTAATCCACTTACAAAAGCTATAATGATGGATATATTCGCCTCTCATGCTAGATCATTGGGGTTGCGTAGATTGTAATCTTGCATTATTAAGATGTTTTTATTTTATGAATATCTTTGTTACATGAATTGTTTTGAAATGCAATGATATTTAAAGTTCTCTTATTTCAAATTAGTTTGAGAAAGGCATAATTACACACATATAAGAGTAAGTCGTCAGGTCATGACTGGCTTTCTTACATGAGCGGTCGCCTCAGTTGCTCTAGGAGCAAGCTAAGATGAGATAAGTAGAATAATGAAACAATGTGTTTGTTTAAGAGCCAAAAAGGTTATTCTACAAATTTTTTTACCTTGACTAGAGTCAAGATAAGGTCGTAAACGATATTTCTCATAGACCAACCATGATGTGCCCTATCATCATGGAAACCTGATTGAAGCCAGACATGAGATCTTATTTTAACGCTAAAAGAGAGCGTTTATTTTAAGAACTCAGGTCAAACATTATAGAAGAGAGACTTGACTAAGATTTGTACAATGAATTTGACGAATGAGACATCTGCCTCGAAATGGAAGATTTACTGTAACGCATGTACCATACTGTGCGTGCCTGGAGACCAAAATGGAAAATGAGAGAATCCCCCTTCTTCCTCATTGTGTAAGTTCCATATGACTTTCTATAAGTCAATCTTGGTATCCTGATGACTATCGACTATGTTTCTGAGATCTCAGACTGGTGTCTGCTACTCTAACATGTTATCTATGACGTTGACATGATTTGGTGATGAAACATGACTAAGAAAGCGACTATTTTGGATTGATGGACATGAGTGTGATGGGAAGATTTAATTTTTTTTCTTTTTATGTGATTCACTGGTCGACCAATTGTATAATATCTTTACAATATTACAATTGTAAATACATAAAGAGCCTACACAATTTTGGCATAACGAGGGGATTTAGAATGTTTGAGTAGTAAAGTAAATTAAATATGGGATACAATAAACATATGTTGAAATTCTCTTACATAAGATTGTAATTGAGACATCTTTTGCCTAGGTCAATAATTGAGATATGTTTTTGGCTTCCCGAATGGGTTTTTGGATATGTTCATGGTCACACGGTATATTTGCTTGTATGATTGGCGATATGTGATTGTTCATTATTTCTTCATTTACTGCTCTGCTATTTCAACATCGTCCCATCATGTACGAGTGGGAGATGTTGGACAGGTGGTTCGCCCATGATGGCTTGACCAGTCCCAATCCACACATGGTAAACGGTTATTGGGAGTTGAGGGAAGATGATTTTGGTTTCCTGCAGTGACAAATTCCCAAAATTAAAAAAAAAATCAGAGAGTGAAAAAGAGAAAAAGAACACTACTGCTCATGTTCTTCTTGATTTCTGAAGAAAGAACATTGAACAATTCATCAAAAGGCATCTATACTGTGATCAGACAAGGATTTTCACCCATGATTTCTTTCCGACCATTGAGGTGATCCAAAACTTGAATATTCCGGTGCTTAATTTCTTGGAAAAAGGTATGATTTCTTGAATTCGTTATAACTTCCATCATCAGGTTGCAGTAATTTGGTATGGAGAAAAGAAAAAATATTTATTTATTAATATTTTAATGTAAGAATAATTTTGAAACTACAAGAGGTCAATTAAAAAGTAACGCTGAGATAAAATAAGTGAGTTAAATATCACCACTTTAGACTAAAATAAAAATGTTACTTCTTAATTTTTTAACTTGGCCAAACCATCAGCCATGGCCCATGGCACCTTAAATTGTTTTACAAATTATGTTATACTCTTGTATGTAATAGTAATGATAAGTAGTAGTTGGCTTTTATATATTGATGTTCAACTAATTTTTTTTCCTATTTATATATTGATGTTCGCATAATATAATTTCCTCTAGTTGGTAGAGATGCTTATGAAGGCGTTGTCATGTGTGAGGGCAAGTACGCTTTCAATAAACAATTTGGAGCTAGGAGAATCATTTTCGAAAGGATAATTTTTACTATTCTTCCCTCAACATCAAACTCACACATAGATGAATTTTTATTATAAATTCACACTGACCACCGTAGACCAAACCCTTGACAGTTTAATGTAATGGCAGTTATGAGAAAATATGATTAACACTCGAAAGGTTATATTTAATAAAAGTTAAAATTATATTTTTGACTTACAGTGTTGATAATACTAATAATTTCATTACATTTACAAATCCCTAATCCATTTTATGAATTGTCTATTTTTATTTGTTTTAAGTATGGTTTCTGTGATGAGCATAATTATAACCCTTAATTTATATTTGTTAGTTAATTATGTTTAATAATTAATTGTAATAAGTAGTTATTAGGGGAATTTAAGCTATAGAATTGAGCTTATAAAATACAATGATATTGTCAAAATTTGGTTGTTGTGTAGTGTTAAGTTTGTCTATTTTTAACATGGAGGTCTTGAGTTCAAGTCCATATTTAATTTGATTTTTGAAGCCAACACGTCAGTGCCATGTCTTTTGAAATTCAAGGGGGGAAAAATAAAAAAATAAGGGAGAAAGAGAAGAGATAGAAAAAAAGGTAGGGGGAATTTTAGGGAAAAATCTCTTCTCCTCTTTATAAACTATATTTTATAAATTTGTTAAATAAAATGATTGTTTTGCTTGTCAATATATGTGGCTAATTTTTTAAACTAAGATGAAAAGTAAAACTCAAGGATTTAAATTATGAAATTAATTACTCTCTCAAGTAAGCTCAAGGATTTAGAGTTTTGAAGCCAACACATAAGTGCCACATCTTCTGTAATTCAAAGGAAAAAAAAAAAGAGGGAGAAAAAGAAGAGACAAAAAAAAAAGGGTAGGGGAGTTTTAGGAAAATATATTTTCTCCTCTGTTTTGTAGGTCTAAAAAATTACCTAGGTTCACTCTTTCTAAGAGTGACCACTTCCAAATTGTTTTTAAGTAAAATGCTCAAAAGGTGAGTCTTTGATAAGAAGCCAAAGGCATAATTCAATAAAACATGACCTAGGTCCGCTCTTCACAAAGAGTGACTAAAGTACTTAGAAAATATTCCAAGTAAAAAGGTTCAAAAGGCTTGTCTTCAACAAAATGCCAAAAGAGCAATAAAAGACCTAGGTTTTTTCTTTACAAAGAGTGACCTAGGTACCTAGAAAATATTTCAAAGTGAAATGCCCAAACGTCGAGTCATCAACTAAATGCCAAGGTCGTAGGTTTACAAAATTGACCTAGATCTATCTTTAAATGAGTGACCTAGGTGCTTAGAAAATATTTCTAACGCAAAAGGCTTGTCTTCGACAAAATGCCAAGGATGTAAGTGTATAAAATGACCTAGGTCCATTTTTACAAAAAGTGTCATAAGGACTTAAAAGAACATTTTTAAGTGAAATGAGCGAAATGCATATTTTAAATGAAACGCTAAGGGAAAAAGTCTAAAAAATGACCTTTGTTCATTCTTCCCAAGAGTGAACTCAGTATTTAGAAAATATCTATATGTAAAACACCCAAAGGGTAAGTCTTCGACGAAAACAAATTGTGTAATTCTAAAAAATGAAAAAAAAATGACCTAGGTCTATTCTTTGCAAGAGTGACCTAGGTACTTAGAAAATATTCTAGGCAAAATCCCAAAAGGCAAGTCTTGGATGAAACACAAAAGACTCTATAAAACATGATCTAGTTAAACTCTTTACAAATAATAACTTTGGTACTTAGAAAATGTTCGAAGTGAAAATGCCCAAACGACGAATTTTGGACGATACACCAAGGGCATAACTCTTATATAGAATGGACTTATAAATTATAAAAATGTGAGTCTTTGACAAAACGACAAGTCGTCTTTCTACAAAAATGACATATTTTGGGTTCGAGTCTCGGGCAACCCATTCTAATTATTATATTGACATCATATAAGACAATTGGCTGAATCCTGTGAAACCATTTCATAGAAGTTCATAGAAAAAAGAATGAACTAAGTACATAGAAAAAAATTCTAAAAGAGACGCCAAAAGGCGAGTCTTTGATGAGACACCAAAGGTATAATACTACAAAAAACCCATTCTTTGCAAGAATGGCATAGATACTTAGAAATTGTTCTAAATAAAACACCTAAAGGTAAGTGATTGTCTAAAGTGCCTAAGGGTGGATGTCAACTATAACACTTAAGGGCAGGTGCTAACTAAAGGGCCTAAGACTAGATGTTGACTAAAGCACCTAAGTCGAGGTGCTAACTAAAGCGTTTAAAGGTGGACATTGACTAAAATACCTAAGCACAGCTGCTAACAAAAGAACCTAAGGCAAATGTTAATTAATGAAAAAAACCTAAGATTCGATGTCATTGAAAACATTTAAGGGCAAGTGTTAACTAAAGCTCCTAAGGGGATGTCGACTAGAATGCTTAAAGGCATGTTTTGACTAAAACGCCTATGAATGAATATTGAGTAAAACACCTAAGGGCAATTGATTGTCCAAACTGCCTAAGGGCGGATGTCACCTAAATTGCCTATATGTAAAAGTGCTGACTAAACCGCCAAATGGCTGTCGTCGACTAAAGTATCTATGGGCAAGTGTTGATTGAAGTGCCTAAAGCTAGATGTCGACTAAAATGCCTATGAGTGAGTGTTGACTAAAGCGCCTAAATACTGATGATGATTAAAATGCATAAAGGCAAGAGTCGACTAATGCTTAAAGGATGCCCTGAGGAAAGGCCTACGGGAGTGGTTTGACAAAACGCTTGAGGCCATGACTTGACAAAATGCATTAGGACAATTATTGAATAAGCTTTTTAGGCCTATTATTTATAAGAATAACTAAGGGACAAATCCTTGGTAAATTCCTCGGGTGTGTCTTTGAAACATTGGTTAAAGACAAGTATCAATAAAAAATTTCAAAATGCCTAAGGGCAATTATCTATAAGAATTGCCAAGGCACTTATCTGCAAAATTGCTTGTCCAAAGCAACTTAATTTCGAGTACCTTCAGTGAAAAGATTTGAGTTGGTTGAAGCTTCTCGAATTGCTACCATATGATCTTAAATTGCCTTAAACATGCCTTAAAAGCTACATAGAAAGTTGAGTTCTACAAAGTTGAGTTCTAAAAGAAAGAGCTAATAAAAAAAGAAATGTTGATGATGAGCTGAGAAGCAAAGAAGATAAAAGAAAACGGGGTGAAAAAAGAAAATAAAACATATCGCTAGTAAGTTACTGAATCGCATTCATAGCAGCTCATCGAAGAACTATTTGAAAATTCACAACCACAAACTGAAAAATCTAGAGTCTTTTTATAAAAGGTACTTTCAGTTACTCTCTCTCTCTCTCTCTTTACAAATTCCAATATATATATTTGTTGATATAAATTCTAGAGAGCAAAAAACGAGCTATGTGAGAATGGTTATAAGCTGATTTTTATAGAACAAGTGCTTGGAGAAATTTCAAAATTTGAAATTGAATCCGTAGAAGAGAAAGCCTAATAAACCAAAAAAAAAATTTTGAAAAAGGCCTTGCTTCTCAAAATTGAAAAGTGAGACTTTGGGGGCCTTTGTTACACCAAATTACGAAAGATCAAAATCTCACAAAATATAGGCACAACAAAAACTTTTTACATGAAATTACCTAGGTCTATTTTCTATAAGAATGACTTGGGTATTTAGAATTCTAAGAACATGCCTAAGGGCAAGAAAAGACAAAATATCTAAGGGCAAGAATGGACCTAATTACTTAGAATAGATTCTACATAAAGTGTTTAAAGACAAGACATGACAAAATGCTTGAGGGCTTGATTCAACAAAAATGATCTAGATTCATTTATTAGAAAGAATGACCTAAGTGCTTACAAAATATTTCTAAGTAAAATGCCCAAAGGGCGAGTCTTCAGCAAAGCGCCGAAAGAAGTATTCTACAAAGAATGACCTAGGCCTATTCTTTGCAAAGAATGACCGAGGTATTTAGAAAATACTTCTAAGTAAAATGCCCATAAGGTGAATCCAAAAATGAGCCAAAGATGTAATTCTACAAAGAATGACCTAGGTCTATTCTTTACAAAGAATGACCTAGGTACTTATAAACTAATTATATGTAAAATGCCTAGAGGGCTAGTCTTTGACAAACAGCCAAAGGCATAATTCTGGAAAGAATGACCTAGGTCTACTCTTTACAAAGTGTAACCGATGTACTAAGAAGCATCTCTAAGTAATATGCCTGAAGGGCGAGTTTTCAGTAAAGTGTTAAAGGTGTGATTCTACAAAAAGTGACTCAGATCCATTCTTTGCAATGACCTACGTACTTAGAAAATACTTCTAAGTGAAATACCCAAAGGCTGAGTCTATGAATAGGGCCAAGGCATAATTCTACAAAAATGACCTTGGTAAATTCTTTATAAGAATCACCTAAGTGCTTAGACGATATTAAAAAAGAAATGCCTACAAACTAAATTCTACAGAATGATCCTACAGGCAAACAAACATTTTACGGAATGCACCAACATGCAGACATACATTCTACTGAATAAGCCTACGAGCAAACAAACATTTTACAAAATCAACCAATAGGCAAACATACATTTGACGAAACCAACCTGCAGGCAAACAAATATTCTAGGTAATGAGCCAATAAGCAAATATACATTCTACGAAATCAACCAATAGGCAAAAAAATTCTATGTAATGAACCAATAGGCGAACAAACATTCTATGCAATGAGCCTATGAGTAAAAACATATTCTAAGGAATGTGCTTAATAGGTGAACATACATTTTGCAAAAATGTGCATACTGGCAAACAAACATTATACGAAATGAGCCTATAGGTAAATATACATTCTATAAGATGAGTATATAGGCAAATATACATTTTATTAAATAAGCTAATAAGCAAACTATTAGGTCCATTATTTATGGAGTTGGCATCTTATGGCACGTCTGATTTAATTAGAATGTTATTTATGGCATATCTTGTAAATAGGGATTAAATTATTAATTCCCTAACTTAGTGAGATTCCAATTTATTAGGAATATTTGTTTCGTAGTTTAATTAGATGTCTAATTTAGGAAGTCTATTAATGGTTGGATTCTATAATTGGCGCGTATGATTTATTTAGAGCAGAAGTTGGTTCAAACAAGAAATTTGTTATTGCTCTAGATATTCCTTGGGAGACAAGCAAGGCAAGAATAACTTCAAATAGGAAATTCATAAATGCTCTAGATATTCCTTGGGAGACAAACAAGGCAAGAATATCAAATTTATTCCTATTCTGGTTCAAAGGAATTATAAGAGGAAAGAAATTCTTATTTAGAAAGAATCTAAGTCTTTTAAGACTTGCTATTTTTGTGAAACCCTGGTGCCTATATAAAGAGAGGTGATTCCCAATTGAACGGTTACACACAACACAAAGCATAAAGTAGAGAAGCATCAAGTTGTATGATTTATATTGTCTTCTATATTTAAGACCATTTTTTGTTCATCTCTGCGGAGAGTCTATATGGATCTTGGATCACTAGACATTGAAGAATTGAAGAATCACTATTGATCACTTTGCAAAGTGCCTTAAGGATCGTGGATCAAGAGGGGTAGCGATTATTCAAGGGAAGCAGATTCAGTCTAAGGTTGAGTAGGCTGTATGGTGATAAACTGTAAGTGAGAGTCTTAAGTTTGGTAAATTCATAAGTTGTAACATCTCAACTTAGTGAATTGATTTTCGTCTAGGCGTGGCCTCGTGAATGTATCCCCAACCCACACACAGATGGACTTCAAGTCCAAATTCATACTGACCCCCCAGACCAAACCTCTCCTGATCCCCTACCCACACATAGATGGACTTTATGTCCAAATTCACACTGACACCCAGGACTAAGCCTTTGACTATTAAATGTCAGTTGTGAGAATTCATTGATGCTGCGTTTACTTATCAGTAATCGAAATAGGCTGGAATCGGAATGGGTTAGAATGAGAATGAGAAATGAGAATCATAATAAGTTGTTTACTTGAGTTGCAGGAATCAAAATCGGAATGGATTGGAATCTCATTGATGTGTTTTCTTTATCATGGAATCGGAATCGGAGTAAGCTAAATTGTTTCAAGTTACTAAAATGCCCTTAATTATAAAAAGCTATTATTATTATTATTGTTGTTGTTGTTGTTGCTGCTATTGTTGTTATAAAAATGATATTAATTAAAACAAAAAAAATTAATAAAATTTAATAATAATAATTGTAATAATAAATAAAATAATAAAATTAATAATAATAGATGTTAATAATGATAATATTAATAAAAATAATAATAACAATAATTAATAATAATTAAAATAATAAAGTTAATATAATTTATTATTATTATTATTATTAATGACATTTAAATAATAATAAATAATAAATTTTAATAAAATAATATTAAAAATATTAATGACATTATTATTATTATTATTATTATTACTACTACTACTACTACTACTACTACAACATTTTAATAATGATAATATTAATAGTAAATACCCTTAATTTATTATTACCATTATTTTTTTATTATTTATTATATGATTATGCTTACTATAATTAAGAAAATTATTGTTAATAATAGTAATAGTTATAGTAATAATAATTTTTTTCTCTTTTGTTTTTTATTATAATTTTATCTCTCTTCTTTTTTTTTTCTCCCTCTTCTTCTTCTTCTCTTTTTTCTTTCTCTCTTTTCTGCAATTTCTTCGTTACTTTTCCATCGTCAATTTCATCTTCTTCATCAACATCATCATCATCATCACAAATATCTTTTTCTTCCTCCTGTCAATTTCATTTCTTCTTCTTCATCAACATCAAAATTCACTTTCATCTTCATCATCATCAACACAATTACATCATCAATAATAATAATAATCATCATCATCATCATCAATCATCATCATTATTGTCATTAAAGAAAATGGTTTTTTGGGATCGAATCCGATCAGTGAGTGACACGAGAGAAAAAGAGAAGAGAGAGAAACCAACCACTGAAATCGAGTGCTGGCCAATCAGTGACGAGCCATTGCAATCGACGATCAACTGGCTGGTGACTAATGCGAGAGAGATAGAGAGTGCTGATGAATGCCGATCGTTTTTATGTGAGGGAGATGAGCTGGGTCAGCTGCTTAGATTTGGGATTCATGTTTTTGTTTGTTTTTTTTCAAATTATATTTTTCTAAGATAAATAGGACATTTTTAGAAAACAAAAAAATTAATGGGGACAATTTCGTCATGGGCGGGAATGGGGTTCTGATTCCCAGCCCACTTCACTGGAATCCGAAACTCAGTATTCATTCCCAAATTTTGTGTGGGACCCACATTCCATTCCCATCCCTTCTTCAATTTAGCAAGTAAACACATTTTTTATTTCGATTCTCATTCCAGAAAGGTAAACACATCATGATACTCTTGGGTTCACCATTGTCGAAGCAAATAGAAAACTTCATTATCAGTGCATATCACCTAATATTTATGTAAACGATGTTGGGTTAATTAAAAAAGGATGGAGTTTGTGTTAGCAAGAGAAATAAAGAAATTATAAAGCATTCTTTATATTTATGAATAAAAAATTCAAGTAATTTTTCTATAATTTTCTTCAAAGTTTAAGCTATTGGCAGTACCTAAAATACAATATGCACTATGTATAATAAAGAATTATTGTACATCTTAATTGTAGTCAATAGCAAGACAATTATATCATCATTACCACCATAAGACTGCCTCCATATTCAAACAAAACTTATCATTTATTTATTTAAAAATAAGCAAGAACTGTGAACAAAGTTTGTATAAAAGAGAATAGAAGCAGAGAATTGAACAAGAAACACAAGGCGTCAGCTCTTGACAATGCTCTCTACCTAAAACTCTCTCGACAAAACCAGCCCCCCACCCCTTGCGGATGATCCATTGACCAAGAAAACCAAGTTCAGAGCACAAGGGGAAGATGGAGATAATCCCTCTATGATCTCTTTTCGATATAAACTAATGGAACAACAAATTGGCATGATTAATGAAGAAGTCGGAAGAGATGTACTCATGGGGAGGGAAAATGACATTGAGATTGAAAAGGAGGATGTAGTTATTGAACGAGAGGGCATGCTACCTTCAATATCTTTCGCACAAAAAGTCCATGAGCAACTTATAAAACCTTGGCAATCTACCGTTGTTGTGAAGCTTCTTGGCCGTATGATTGGATACAAAGTGCTTTGCTCACGACTGGAATCTTTATGGCCAAATATAGGCGGCTACTCCGTCATAGATTTACACAATGGCATTTTCTCATCAAATTCAGAAGGGAAGGTGATGCTATTTTTGTACTTACACAAGGGCCATGGATCGTTTTGGGACACTACCTGACTGTCCAATAATGGTCGCCTCATTTCAATAGCTCGAATGATAAGATTGATAAAATCACTGCATGGATCCGTCTTCCAGGTATCCCTCTACATTATTATCATAAAAAAGATCATTAGAATGTTGGCGCATGTCAAACTTACCCTTAAGGCACCAAGAATTGACGGCCTGCATGCTATTTTTTATCATTATCAATGGGAGGTGGTCGGCAAGTCAGTTTGCAAGCAAATTAAAGATATTTTCATTTGAACAACTCTACTTGATAATTTTACAAAGACGCTAATCGTTCTTATCCCAAAAAATGATAATTAATCCGACAAGTTTAAAGCTTTTCCGCCCTATTAGCCTCTGCACGGTAATGCATACAACTATCACAAAAATTATTGCGAATGTATTAAAGACTTTTCTTCCTGATCTTATAGGTCCGCATCAAACAAGTTTTGATCTTTGTGTTAGGTAGGGCCAGGGATCTCTGATTAGTAGAATGAGCCCATCCCTCTAGCCTATTGGTCGATCCGGCTGGCGGCTCCTGCATCTCCTGCGGGGCCCCTCCCCATATGGAGTTCGGAACCCAAAGGCAATCGTTGAGTGAACTGTATCTTCTTTGTGTTAGTTCCTAACAAAAGATGTCTCTCCATCAGTCTGAAACCTAAACCTCCGAATCCGAATAATGTGCCGTGCTGATCCTCTAAGAAAAGTGTCCCTTCTGTCCCTATGTTGTCGTAAGGTAGGGCGGTTCGCCTGAGTTGCTCGCAGGGAAGGCTGACTTTCTGCGTAGGCTGGATGCTCCAACATCTTGACTTTTGAAACCCAGAGGTCGATCTCCTTGGAGAACCCTCAGGAAAATTCGACTACTAATACTTACACTCTGCAGGCGCTAGCTAGGGAAATTTCCACTCTAAGGGGAGCCTTTGAGGAGAGAACTCCGAATGAGAGTATTATCATCACCAAAAATATTATCATCGCCTAGGAGATTATTCATAGTATGAGACGAAAGACGGGCAAGCGAGGGTTCATGGCTATCAAAGTGGATTTGGAAAAAGCTTATGATAGATTAAGCTGGGATTTCATCAAGGAGACTCTGAATTTAGTGGGTCTTCCTACCAACTTTATACGGATCATCATGGAGTGCATCACTTCCTGTTCCATGCAGATGCTTTGGAATGGCGAGTTGACTGATTCTTTCAGGCCGTCTAGAGGGATTCGCCAGGGGTCCCTATCTCTCCTTGTATCTTTGTCCTTTGTATTGAAAGACTTAGCCACATTATCAATCGTGAAGTGCAGTAGGAGCCATGGAAACCTATAAGACTTTCTCGCCAGGGTATACCTCTTACCCATCGTTTTTTAGCTCACGACCTTCTCCTTCTTGCAGAGGCTTCATGCAAGCAGGCTGAGATGATCATTAAAGTTTTGGAAAATTTTTGCAATATGTCAGGAGAAAAAGTTAGCAAAGATAAAACTCAAATTTATTTTTCGAAGAATGTGGAGCCGGCTTTGTCTAAGAAAATCGGTGAATTAAGTAGATTTTTAGTTTCTAAAAATTTAGGGAAGTATTTGGGTATGCCGCTTCTTCATGATCGGGTGACCAATAATACCTATCAAGAGGTGCTAGACCGAGTGGGCAAACGGCTCTCAGGTTGGAATGTGAGGCACCTTTCTTTTGCTGGAAGGTACTCAAGTGGTGATCCAAGCCTTGCCGATTTATTCCATGCAAATCACAAAGATTCCGAGGGGCACTCAAGAGAAAATTAATCGAATCTGTCGCCGTTTTATATGGAGCGGGAATAGTGAGAAGAACAGCATGTCCATGGTTAGTTGGGATAGCATTTGTCAGCCTAAAAGAAAAGGCGGTCTTGGCTTTAAAAATCTTGCCCAAATGAATGAGGCTTTATTAATAAAGATTGGGTGGAATATTATTATGTCCCCTACAAGTCTGTGGATTAAAGTTTTATGTTCGAAATATGGCATCAAGAATGGTAATCTTCCCACAGAGTTACCTACGAAAAATGGGTCTTATATGTAGCGTGCAGTGGGAACGGTTTGGAAAAAAGTCTTGAATGGTGTTCGTTGGCAAGTTGGAAATTGTTCAAAAATCCGTTTCTGGACTGATTGTTGGGTAATGGCAAATGTGACATTGAAGGATTATGGTTTGAGGGCGGTTCCGAATAATATGCTTGATGATTTTGTTGCTGCTTATGTTGATGACAATGGGCAGTGGATTTGGAATGCTTTTAATAATTATCTTCCCCACAGGTTAGTGCTCACTATTGCGGCCATTAAGCCTCGAAGTGTTGAAGCGGATACTAATCGTATCTTTTAGGGTTTCTCGAATACGGGCAAGTTTACTGTAAATTTAAGAATGTGCAAACTGGCATTCACAGCATTTGTGTGGATATAATCGCCAGAGCTGAAAGTTCCCATAATACTATAATGAATCTGATCAAGCCTGGAACTTCAAAGGTTGAGAAATACTTTGGCTAGAAACCGCCTCCTAATAATGCTTTCAAATTAAATACATATGGTGCTTGCAAGAAGATGAACATGGCAGTAGTTGGTGGGCTTATAAGAAATGGAAATAGGGATTGGATTGCTGGTTTCTGTGCGAACATTGGTATCAGTTCGGTTACTAATGCCGAAATCTAGGGCTTATTTTATGGTCTTTGATCTAGCTTGGAAGATGGGCATTCAGGATTTGCAGGTTGATAGTGTTAAGGAACTTTTAATCCCACCTAAGATCTTACAAGCAAAAATATGAAACAAATAATAACAGTAAATAGATGGAGAATAAAATCAATCACACAACACAAGAATTTACGTGGAAAACTCCTATACCGGAGAAAAACTACGGCTGCCAACACTACAAGAAATTTTACTTTTAAGACGATATTTTTTACAATGCTTTAAAATTTAGTCACAAAATGGTATTTATTGCAACGAATTTATGAAATCATTTCCAATAATTTTGTCCTGACTTGTGTTATATTTTATGACCAATAATTTTATTTTGAGACACAATATTTGGCCTCTAATTCAACCTTTTTGTGACAAACATTAATTTAATCGCATAAAAACACATTATTTTAGAGCAAAAATTTCCCTCCAAATTTGAAACATTTTGGAACAATATTTCATCATTTATGACAAAATAAATGGTTACAAAATATAATTATAGGCGACGACACTATTTCATAACTAAAAAATAAATGTAAATTTAACTAAACTATCAGTGACATATATATTAGTCTCCGAAGCCATTTTAATTTTTTAAAATTTTAAGACCCTACTTTTTGGTCGTAGATGAGTAAGTACAGTGACAAAACTAAAAGTAGTAGCTAAAAGTTTTGTCTTGAATAACATTATGTTTTTGTGACCAAGTTATTTCTTTTCTAAGACGCATTATTTTGTATTTGATTCAACGTTTTTGTGACAAATATTATTATAGTCGAAAAAAATAATTTTTTTTTCGAGCAAAAATCTCCTTCAAAAATTAAACATTATGGGACAGTATTTCATCATGCATGACAAAATTAATCATCGCGAAATATAATTATAGGTTACGAAACTGTTTCGTAACTAAAAACCAAGTGTAAATTTAGACAAGTCATCAATGACATATAATATTAGTCTCTAAAGCTATTCTGATTTCTTGTAATTTTAAAACCTCATTTTTTGGTCCTAGACAAGTCACTAAGGTGACAAAAATAAAAATAGTTGTTAAAAGTTTTATCTTGGATAGTACTGTATTTTTATAACCAAGTTATTTATTTCCTGAGACACATGGCTTGGTCTCTAATTCAACTTTTGTAATAAACATTATTTAGTTGCATAAAGACAAGCATTTTTTCCTTTCTCATTTTTTTTTTCTTTTTGGGCATAAAAGTTCCCTTGAAAAATCAAACATGCTAGGACGATATTATTAATAGTCGCAAACCATAATCATAGGTTACAAAATACTATAGGTGACGAAAGTATTTCGTAATTAGAAAATGGGTGTAAATTTAGCGAAACTCTTAGTGGCATATAACATTGGTTTTTGAGTAACTACAATGACAAAATGAAAAAATAGTAGTTGAAAATTTTATCTTCACTAATTGTAACCAGTATATTTTGTCACTACTATTTTATCTAGATAAAATTTAACTCCCATCACTAGACATTTCTTGTTTGCTACTTTTTAATAATTTTAAAAATTACGAAGAGAATTGAACATAATTACTAATATGTAATGATAAAACCACAGAAACTTTGTAAGAATTTATATATAAAACTTTATCACATCAATTTAGATATGAACGGATTGACTGACTTTTCAAATTACTCTCTCGTACCACAGGCGTTTGTATGGACAAATTGTTTGTAATATGTTATTATTTTGACAAATTGGCCATTACAAGCCTTTTAATTTTATTTTATTTGAAAATATTTAGCCATCAAAATTCTGATAGGTTATGAAAACTAATTTCTATTAATACGAGTATTGTCATATGTGCAGGGCATTTGTTTTGTTTTTTTAATGTATGCAACATAATAACTTTAGTTTATACATAATTACATATAAGATGTAAATAAAAAGTTAGACAAAATTATTTTTTAAGTTAATAAATGTATAAATAATTAATCGTAAAACATTTATGTTATTTTGCTAGCAGGCGGCCCAGTTATGTTAATAACTGGGCATAATATGTTATTTTGTATAAATAATTATTTTTTTAACTTTGTTATGTCATATGTGCAGTAGCCCACCACCTGTGGTTGCGAGCTGGAGGCTCCATAGATTAAGTGTAGAGCAACGGGGGGTCGAGCTGACCATCAATTCCTCTTCTTTAGGTTGACTACGTTTTGTTCTTCACAATAACAGAAATGAATCCCAGCTGGGGATTGAATCCGAGTACGTGGTCTGTTTGGAAGGGTTTAAACAAGGGCAGTGGTGTAGGAAGCTCGTGGGCTGCGGCCATGTTTTTCATAGGAAGTGTTTGGATACGTGGCTGCTTAAATTGGCTGCGTGTCCGACTTGTCCGACTCCGACAACCGTTGATAGATTTTTGTAAGTTTTTTTTTATTTTTCTTTCTTGAATAATTGTTGTATGCAATTTGATTTAGATAATTGAAATTGGTATGTATAGTATCACGATCTTCCAAATATAAAGAATTGCCAAATATTTGTTTTAATATATATATATATAAAAAAAATTTTAATAAGAAAGAGTGAATTACTGTCTTGAGAATGAAAGATCAATTAATGGGAGGAATTATAATTTGGTTATGTTCTTTGTAATTTAGCACAACAAGTAGGAAGATCTAAACAGTTTGATTTTCATTGGACTTCCTAGTCCGACTTAATTGGTTTATATGAAATAAGTTAATTAATCACAAAGCTTATAGAATTTGACTATTTTGATTATTATTTGTGACAATTTTAACTTAATTTTAAGACAATAATTTCGGTCACAAAAACTTATTTTTAACATGACGAAAATAATTTTGGTCGCTAACCTTTTAAGACGGTCCTACTACGACTAACGTGTGACGATTTATTTTTTGTCATAAAAAATTTAAAGTGACTAATTTATTATCTTTAGTGACTAATATTTTTTGTAATAAAATGTCATTTTTCTTGTAGTGCAAGGACAACGAGAGAAAAAACCTACTATGTAAAAAATTGTTACAATCACTCTAGTATTTTTCTTCACACCCAAAATCCCAATAACACCCAATCTCTCAATAGACATATTAGAAACTGTTTACTTGCAGAGAATTGATTGCTGTGTTATTCTGTGTGTAAATAAGTGAACCCAATCTCTTTATATATAGTGATTATTTCTTGTAGTAGAAGTATTACTTTTCTTATACTAATAATATTCCTCCTTGAATAAGTCAAATCCTAAAGAGAAAATTACTTATTTCTTAAATAGGAATCTAATTAAATAAGAAAATATCTTAAGAAATCCTTATTGAAAAAAAGAGACATATTTCTTAATAGATAGCAAGTGCACTATTCAGCTGATTACAAACACGAGTAATAATCCCAATAGCTATTCTTCTCTGGTTTAGAGCATCAGGGAGCTCCTCAATAAAGACCGGCATGTGTGCATAAATCACATTTATGGTGAAGTAAATTTCACTGCAGATTTTCTCGCTAATTACGCTATAAGTCAACCTCTTGGGTTCCAGTACCTTCACAACCCTCCAAGTGGTTTGGTCCTTTGGTTACAGCATAATATGTATGGGATTACTTTCCTGCATTTTGTTTCAGCTTAGCCTTGTAGGCTCTCTTTTATATAAAATAAATAAATAAAAGAGAATTGAAGTAGGAAAAAAGCAGCCAAAAAGGAAATAAATGCCTGTGGATTGTTAAATGTCCGTGTCTCAAGTTGGCCCAGATATTATCATGAAGATTCATTACTCACTCTTCTGGTCAAATTTTTTCAACCATAGCAACCAAAATACTCTAGGCTTCCCGACGGAGAAGGAGGGTTTCCTTGCCGTTCTGGGATTGATCTGGACTGACTTGGCCCTTTGGCATTAGCAGCAGCCGTTTGAATATTGTTTTGCTGATCATTTGTTCTTGGGGGTGGGCGTTGGGGTGCCATCTTTTCTGAATTTTCCATGAAGTACCTAACTAAAGAATAATTTGGTGTTATATTGGGATCTTCTCTGAGCTGGCTTTGTCGGTTTTTATCCCGATTCATTTTTTCAGAATGGTCTTTCTGACGATTCTGACGGCTAGTAGTACTCATGATTGCTCTTCTTCAGTATAATAAGTATTTGCTCCTGAGAAAGCTAGCAAATATTTGGTCAGCGTAAATGACTAGCGAGCTAATTGACGTTCGCTATATATGCTACAAAACCCCTCAAAAGACATAGGCCAGTCTGATAGCCGTAAAATTAATTAAACGTTTAGTAAAATTTATTTTTAAAAGTGTTATGAATTTTAAAAATAGTCGTATGTATTCAATAAATCTTACTGTTAAATTGTTGTAAGAATGTAAATAACTGATTAGACATAATATTAAATAAAATTTATTTACTCATTCATAAACATGTATATAAAATATTTTTTTATTGTGTATATAAATTATTTAATAACTAAAATAAATATTTTATATCATTAATTTTATTTTTTATTTTGTTATTTCAATTTAATTGGTAATAATAATAATCTCTTTAAAGTTAGTAATTTTATTTCCTAATTAATAAAGATAATTTTGAATTTTTATAATATATGAGGATATATATGCAATTGTATTATATATAAAACTAATTTTCAAAATCAAATTTTAAAATGCTACTCATTTCTTAATTTTCAAAATTTATTATAGGATAAAGTGATTTTGCTAAAAGTAATTTTTAACTAAATTTATCAAATATTAAAATTAACTTTTAACTTTTAAAAAATTACTTACGAGTCTCTAAAAAATAATTACAAACCAACCCTTAATGGAGAAGCATACATATTCGTGAAGGTGAGGGTTGGAACTGTGGCTTATGCGAAGTACCAATGAAATTTTAGCCGGCATCACAGCACAAAATACTAACTAATATAATAACAACAATGATAGACGTACCGAGCATAGTGCAGCCCGAATTGACCGAATGGGTCCTTTTGTAAGATTTGCTGAATTTTTAAGATATTTGTTAATTTTGAATATTTGGATAATTTGTCATTCCATCTCTTTTGCTTCTATCTTTAAAACTTTTCAAAGTTTTAATAATAATTTTATATAAATTTACATGATTATCATATTCATAAAGATCTACTGGTTCTAAATTAAGACCCGCATTAATAACTATTTGTCTCTCTTGGGACAGAGACCAAATCTTTTCTTCTAACATATTTATGTATACTCCTAAGCTATCTTCCCAACTTAGATACATTCCATCCATACTTTCACACAAATATTGTAATCTAAATTCTACATTATGAATTAAAAAGTTTATATTATTGTTATTATTGTTATTCATTATGGGCGATTTTGAGTCCTGCTATTAGTTCTACACCTATCTTGAATTACTTCAAGACTTGTTAAAATAGATTCCATTAATACTATTTTATTTTTTTCTTCAAAGGCATCAAATATATCATATTCATTTTCAGTATCTATTCTAGTCATATTTCTATATTGAATTTTCTTGAGGTTTAAATGGTCTTTAATCATAGTAATTATATAAACAATTTGGTATTCTTAACTAAAATTCAGATTATCTATAGCGTTTAAAAACTTAACAGATCGTTCCATGTTTTAAGAATTTGAGCTACTTTTATCACTTCCAATGCTTATATTATCCAAGAACACAATCAAGGCCCAACATGCTTCCGTTTGTTGCTAAAATTTAAGAAGATAATTCAGGACTACTAACCATTGTACTATCTCTCGGAATTCTGAGACAGACTAGCTAATTGCCTCCAACCATAGAGAGGTCCATGGTCAGCACCGTCATAGCTCCACATGTCCAGCAAGATCACCTCAGCGACTGTTCCACACGGCCTCACGCAACAAACTGCTCTACGGCCTAAAAGGATCTGTCTGAGTGCTTTCTTTGCAGACGTCTCTAGAAGAGTGCTTAGTAATAAGAAGTCTTCTTCGATTAGCACAAGTGCTGGCATGTAAAGTACTTGATTTATTTCTTAGAATATATAAGGTAGAAGGTGATAATTTCACTCAAAATATTTATTTATTTCATCACTGGAGATGGTTACAGAGAAAGGATTATAGAAGCTTGTGAAGGAGAAGAGATCGCTACCAGGTTCGTCCCCTCTCCTTTATACATGATTCTATTTATATCTTTCACAAGATAAAATTACATGATTGGATTACATCATACGTGTTACATTTTTAGGATGCTTTGGAGATTCTTTTCAGATAAGGTGATCTTTCTTTTACATCATTTCTTGACATCTGTCTTCTGTAGCAGGCAGCTATTGTATGGCTAAGATAAAAATTCTGAGTTTTCTCCTTTTGGCTTCTTATTTCGAATTATTGAACTTTGTCAAGCTGGTATCTTTGAACTTTGTTGTGGACCCGTCATATGCCTATTATGAGTTCTTCATCCATTGACATGTTTTCTTCACTGGACCCATCTTTAGATTTTCCATAACAAAAGCCACAATCATTCTGATGTTTAACACCTTGCATATTTCGTGGTGTGTTGTCAGACTGGACTCCACGTGATTTTCATTTATTATTTTTTTCTTTTTAACAATGGACTGTTTGGCTAGAATGTTGTCTTTTCTGCTCATAGAAAAGATTATATGCTCTTTGGTGGTCTCATAGAGCCACACATTTGCTTTGCTTATCCTCTCGAGCTGTTCGTTGAGGACTTTCATCCCCATGACCCGTTTGCTGGAGAGAGCTCTAGGCTCAAATAATCATGGATCATAATCATTATAGACCTGATCTAGATCAATTGTTGGATTAACTTTTTTACTGCTAACTCCAACTTGTATCATATGTTGAGCTGGATGCCATATGTTATCAGCATACTCAGGGCAAGCAGAGAGGAATTTGACAAAAATGGCTTTTTTCGTCCTGCTTATTTTTTTTAGTTCAATGGCGGCTTCTTTGATCTTTTCGGGGAGTAATTCTAATTCCCTAAAATTTTCATCAGTATAAATGAGATTAAGAAAACCATAATCAAACATATCCTTTATCATTTTAGGATCACCTCCTAAAACGAAATTAATCCTTGGATATAACCCTGAATGATATGGTATTATAGCCTGATTAGGACGAATCCCATAGGCTATTTTACCAATTCTTTTATATTCATAAGTGTAGTCATTTTCATATGGGATTTTAGCCATTGAAAGCGACTGTCCACTTTTAAAATATTGGGGCTTTAAACTCTGTGAAGAGCTTTGGGAACCCTCTCCCTTCATATTCTGTTCTTTGAGATCATGGATTGAGAGAAACCTCTCTGGAATTGGGATCTTTGTATTCTGTGAAGAACACTGGGCGATCTGACCCTCATTTTGGTTCTTAAAATGGACCCTTTTTAGCATTTTGCTAATAAATTCTTTTGAAGTTTGTACTTCTAGATTATTTTACAAACTTTTATCTGGGCAAAGTTTGTTCAATTCTTCTTGGGCAGCATCAATCATAGCAAGCCCATCATAAATCATTTCATTGCCCTTGAGAAGCAATTATTGACCATCAGCGCACATCGTTATGCATTTCAGTATTTTGGAAAGACTTTTATCCATTGTATTCTTTGTTGAGAAAATCTACAATACAATTGTCAGATCCTTTAATATACTCAATTTCAAAATCGTATTTGGCAAAGAATTGCTGCCATCTAATTAATCTTTTATATTGAGGGAGATTAGGCAATTTATTAAATATAAATCTTTTTACTTGTGTATTATCGATCTGACTTAAAATTTCTTTGGTAATAAAAAAAAGTAAATTTATCTATTCCATTTTTAATAGCTAATAATTTCTTCTCATTACTATGATAATTCTTTTCCGCAGGTTTAAATGTTCCGCTAGTATATCTACAAATCTTTTTTAGATCTATTTTTAATACTGCACCCGAGTAAGTATCAGAAGCATCAGTTTCATGAATTAAATTATCACTAGCAGTAGGGAATCTTAATCTTGGTAGATTTTTATATTTTTCTTTTAATTTTTTAATTACTTGAGTATGAGATTCTTCCCAAGAGTTTGTATTATTCTTTTTCAATAATCCTTGTAAGGGTTGTCTTTCTTTTGCTAAATTTTTTATAAAACCTTCCGCATAATTAAGACAGCCTAAAAATCTTTGAATTTACTCTTTAGATTCTAATTTATCTGGAAATAAATATATTTTTCCAGAAATATGAGGTTGTATTTCTATTCCTGTTTCATCTATTATTAATCCTAAAAATTCAATCTTAGGTTTCATTATCTCAGCTTTCTTTTTAGAAAGTAATATCCCATGTTTCTTACATTTTTCTGCAAAAGAAACTAAATGAGTAATATGATCAACTTCATTATTAGAGAATATTAATATATCATCCACATAAACAATGCAAAATTCATGAAATTCTTTAAAAATTTTATCCATTCTTCTTTAAAATATTTGCGGTGCATTTTTTAATCCAAATGACATTACAATCCATTCATACTGTCCCTAAGGTGTACTAAAGGCAATAAGTGGTATACTATCTTCTTCAAACTTAATTTGCCAAAAGCTTGATTTGCAATCAAACTTGCTAAATATCTTTTTATTAATTACAGAGGTAATTAATGTATCTTTGTAAGGTAAAAAGTATCCATCAAATTTGGTATATTTATTTAATTCTTTATAATTAATAACCATATGAGCTTTTCCTCGTTTAATTTCCGCATGATTCCTAACCATAAAGGCAGGGCTACTATGTGGACTTTTAGATTTTTGGATAAGTTGAGATCTAAGAGTTCTTTAATTTGTTTATCAAATTCTATTATATCTTCTTGCCCATATCTCATAGGCTTAACTCTTATGATAACATTTGGATCTTTTAATTTTATCTTGGCATAAGTTTTATCAATTTTCCATAATTGAATTGGATTTTCGCCAAAATTTTTATCAAGTTTTTCCAAAATTTTTTCATAGTCAGACATAATTTGATTAATTTTTATATTGAAATCACCACGTTGGCTGCAGCGAAAATAGAATTTTAGGGTAGTGCGCCGGACGGGAGTATAAATCCTTGGTGTGGTAAGTGTATGATTATAAGGGGTTTGAAGAGTAATTGCTTCGTTAGTTATTATATAATCATAAGACTTTGGTATGCTTAGTATAAATCCTAAAACTATATCAGCACCTATATAATCATAAGAACATAATATTGGTATGCTTAGTATATAATTACTGATTTGGATTAAGGCTTTTATTCTACATGTTCCTAGAGAAATTTGTTCTTCATTAATTTCTTTTCCCGTTAAAGGTTTATAATCTTTCCAATATGACCTTGGATAAATTCTTGAATTAGCTAGGCTAACTCCTGAACCCGTATCAATTAAAGTATGGAACCATTCTGGTTTATGTTAATAATATGGTACAATCACTTTTATAGATACTATAAACGGATTAGACATATCTTGATAGAGTTTGTTTAATCCATTCAATTATTATTGATATCTCTCTATGTTCTATGCAGCAAGGAGAAAAATTTTCAAGAAAGTTCATTCTTAACAATAAAGAACTTATATCTGTTTCATATTCGAGTTCTATAATGAAAGGAAAGATAAATTCTATTCCTTTAATCTTTAATGGTATCTCTCTGTAATAGGTTAATGTTTTTCTTTTACCATTATACCCTATAGGATGAAATCTTTGACACACGACTATGCCCACGGATAGACGAAACAATTCACTGTGAAAATAATGTGATTTGCAATTGATCAATAACAATTACAAAGCATCGTATCCGCAGGCACCTCGCATCTAAATCCAATTGCATAAACGCTCACGGTCCCCACAAAATTTTTCCTGTGGAATCAAGTGTCAAATTCTCCTCACGAGATAAAAGTAAGAGTAATAGGATAATGGATGTCTGATTATCCATGTCATATTTAACACATTCATGCTCACGGACCTCACATCAATGAAGTTGACTAACCTTAAAATGATTGAAGAAAATCAAGATTTTTGGTCCCTAAAATATATTTCTAACTAAATCCACCTCTAAACTTTAATATAGAAAATAATCGTAGGGCCGAAAAAATATTTTTAAGAAAACAAATTGCTCGACATAATTCACTCACCCATTAGAAATTTTCCCATTAGTTAAAAAATGTCCAAGCTATTCCCCCTTCTTTTTTTTTTTTTTCCCCTGATTGTCTGCTGGAAATGCCTGAATTTAAAGCATGAAAATGTTGTTTAAATATCAATGATGGGGAAAAAATGACCGTTGGATGAAGCTTGATCAAAGGCTTAAAGACCAGGTGTTGTAGCGTGCTGAGAATCGTTGATTTAGAGTGAAATCAGTGGCTAAAATGAACTGGTCAATGAGAGTTCACTTCGGTCAATTTGGGTAAACGGTCTGGTCAACACGGGTCAATGGTCTGGTAAAATTTGATGACACGGCACATGGCAGCATATCAGCGCTTTGATCGGGACCAATCAACGGCTATACACGTTCGGGACAAACATGGACTGTGTCGACCCAAATCATAACAGGCGGATCTTATCCACATAAATTGTTGGCTAGGGTCTATTGCGATGCGCTCATTGTAAGCTCATCTCTTCACCCAATCACTGCTCGGTCAATAAAGTAGTCAATGAAGCTGCATGGTAATATCACAGTACCCACAACCTAGTATTTCAGCATCCGCCAAATTTTCTATTCTTAATTCTATTTCTACGTTAATCCCGCTCTTCACCTATCCTAAGATTTTCGACCATCCGAAATCCAAGAACGACATTCGTTCAGTCATCCGAGAACCCAAAAATGCTGAAATAATTATTTTATCCCTGAACTTATCATTGATAGTTTTTTAAATAAGATTTTGACAAACATTAATAAATTACCGTTTTAAAATCCAACAGTTAATTAAAAAAAAAATTCCCTTAGTAGTCTTATCCTAATCGAATGTTTCACGCAAACACACACAACTTCAACTGCTGCCAAAAGCTACTTGCTCTTCTTGTGCTGCCAAATCCTTCACTTACACTTCTTGTGGCAAATCCTTCACCATTTCTTCTTCTTCTTCTTCTTCTTCTTCATTAACACTCATTCATTTATTGTCTAATCTCGAATTCATAGCTTCTCAATAAGAGACAGTAATAAATAAACAAATTCAATCCAAATCAATCCAAACATGTACATATTTTTTTTTTATTCTTTGTCATCTTACATATTTTCCTAGCTGTTTAATCCAATTTGGCTTTCTCCAAATCCAACCTTTCCTCTACTATCCTCCTTGAAGTCATGAAGGTGAAACTGCCGTTCCTGTCCCGCCAGCCATAATTTAATTATTAGTTAATTTTTTAGTTTTTTTTAAACCACTAAAAAGATGGGGGTTAGGTCAGACTCCTACCTATAATATAAATCAATCAATGAAAAAACACAAGGAGAGGAACATAAATCAAAACCTCTCAAAAGAAGCAAAAATAGCAAGCAATATACAAAAATCCAAGCCAATAAGGCGAAATCAACGTCAAAGATGTGGGATCTCAAAAGCATGAAAAAGAAGAATGGCAAACAAACCAGCTGAAAGGTCCCATGATTGAAAAATCACTGACGAGTCTGATGAGTACAGGCCCAGTTGACCATGAAGTCAGCAGCGAATGTAGCCTCCCGAAAGATATGCCTGATAATGATAGATGGGCCTGAAAACAATGCCCGAACTCAACTAAGGAGATAAGTAAAATCCCACTGCACAGAGCAATGGAAAATTTTTTAGTTAATTGTTAGTTAATTTTTATATTAATTGTTAATTTTTGTGTTAATTCTTAGTTGTCAATTTGCTAAATTTTGAATGGGATTAATTTTTGTGTTAATTCTTAGTTGTCAATTTGCTAAATTTTGAATGGGATTTGAGAAATAACTAATTTGTTTGTTAATTAGTAAATTTTTTTTATAGGATTTGAGAAAGAGCAAATCCGAAGGATTAGGCTTTGTAAATTAAATTGAACCTGAATTTATATCTTAAACCAAACTAAACTAAAATCTTTCGGTTCAAGTTACAAGTTCTTACCCATTTGGATTGAATTCTCCAACCCGAATGGGTTGCAATCAAACTGGAGCCTAAAAAAATTGAACCAAAATTAGAATACCCATCCCTAGGTCCAGGTATTTAGTGTGAATTTGGACATAAAGTTCATGTATATGTGAATTGGACATAGTTGAGAGGAGTACAATGAAAATTACCCTTTGTAAAAATGATTCTCCTAGCTCCAGATTGATTATTGAAAGCCTACCTACTCTTATTTTTTAAAGGCCTTCAAAAGAATCTCTACCGACCAGAGGAAAATATAATATTTGACCATCAATTTACAAGGGAATGGTTATGTTACATAATACATCCAACCCAAGAGTTGTTTTCAAAATCTCAAGAGTGTTTGACAATTAAATTATACTTGAGTTATTGAATGCAGTGACGGATCCAAGCAGTGACCGCAAGGGGTTGGAGTCCCCACTAAACTAGAATTTCCTATTAAATTAATTACTTATTTAGCGTATGTAATTAATCTTAATGCTAATTGTATTCAATTAAGCCCCTGGAAATTTATTTAATAAAGGCTGTCATTAAACTCTGTCGTATCATAAAATTAAAAAAAAAAATTACTTTCTTTAAATAATTAAAAGAGTAAGCGGCTTGGTATTTAATCAAATTAATTTTTTTCTCTTCAAAATCCCTACTTCAATCTAAAAAATAATTTGACTCATTAATTTCTTTTCTAATTCCTAAAGCCTACAAGAATCCAACGACATTTCAATTTTCAAATCTTCAAGACTGAAGATTACAAAATACAAATCTTCTTCCAATTATCATTACAAATAGTTATTTTTGTTAAGTTATATCATGCAATAATTTAATTAATAAAAATGTTTTTATATAGTAAAACTATCATTATTCATCATCATCAGTTTGTTTTGTCTAATTTGTGTATATTGTATAGTTTTGTTTTCTCTTTTATAATAATAGAATAAAAAAATTTAGTGAATCCTTGAGTGAGAATTATATTTGAGGAGTCCTTGTTAAACCTTAGATTCAAGTTTTATATTTTTGTTTCTATTAAAGTTGTTGAAATTGAGGCAATTATTATAACTATTGTCATTAATTTTTATTAAGTTAGTTTTATTATCTCATTTTTAGATATGGACATTGTTATTAAGAATAGCTTCCTCTAAATAAATTGTGTGGGTCCGTTGTTGTGTCGATGTAAGTTACATTATTACTTAACTTAGCAAGTTCCCAATTTACATACAACAGTATAACATAATTTTTAAAAAAATTAATGGTAATTTTTTTAACGCGTCCAAACCATCAGCCATGGCCATGTGACTAACTGCCTTACATGTTGGAATATTTTTAGAAAAGATTACCTAAAAACTATTAGAACCTTACAGAACATGTATTAAGCCACTTGAAACGACTCATTATGACCGAAAAAATATTTTAGTGAAGAAAAACTAGGTTACTTTTTTGAGAAAAAACCATCATTTCTTCCAAGGTCATTTTAGGCCCAAAAGCGAAGGCTATAGCACATTGGTTTTTAGGCCTTTCATGGGCTACTCTAGGACCACATTGGGATTCTGACCTAACTTTCTCTGTAAACCTCGATAGTGGTAGAATGATGCCACAGAAAAAAAAAAAAAAAACAGTAGTCCGTTGTGAGCCCTTGGAATAGTTTAAATGAATTTTGTAGGAAATTCCAAGAAAAACCTAGTTTTTTGGGGCATTTTTGGAAGAATTTATTTATAGAAAAGTTATTAGAACTGTTATTAATTATGCAAAGAGTGTCAGTGTACAAGTAGACACAACAAGTACTATAATGATGAGTTTTGAGATCGTCTCCACAAGAATTGATGTTATCAGACTTGCTACAACAATCTTATCATTGCAGTCTTAGGACTTTAATAAAACAAAACTAAAATAAATAATGAACTTAAAAATCTAATGAAACTAATTGTGCAATAAACAAAAAGGCAATAAAGAAAATTTGACGTCAAACACAAAGAGATACTCAATAGCAAATAAGTAGTTGGGTGCTTAAATTCACTTAATGATTATTGATTATTCTGCAATTTAGGCACAGTTACTACAGCATGTACTACAACACTGGGTAGAATTTCTATTATGTCCTCAGCTGTCGCATGTTGGATATCTTACATCTACATGCAACCTAACAGTGACCAATTATTAAGCCAACATTAGACATAGCATTACACACTCTGGATTCTATTAGCCCCACAAGGTGAATCCCTAAGTTTAGTTTTTCACTAATTTTAGATCAAGCATGGCTCTATTCAAATTAAGATTAACTTAATTTAAGAAACCCAATAAAAAACCATGTATTACCCTGATTTGTTCTACTAAGTTAGACCTTTTTTAGGCACTTCTTTAGTTAGTATCCACTAAATGGGTGGTCAGCCGAAATAAGGAATTTACAATAAAAAAAAAATGCTATAGCAAACACAGAGCAACGATTATATATAAGTCAATTGATAACTCTATGAAATGAGAGTTATTATAGCATTTCTAGACCTAATTTATGATTACTTAGAAGAGTTAAATTCATCTTTTGCATTAATTTTGGTTATATTATGCATAATCAATTGTTGATATTTAGTTTTGTTAATTTATTGTATTTTAGTGCATTATATATCTTCATTTAGGATGTTTTGTGTAGGTAATTAAAATGTACCAGTGCTGATGATAGTTGCTGCAGCAATTAATATCGAAACCATGGTCAGAGTTGAAGGAGCGGCTGGAACAATTGAGGTTACAGTAAGGCTATAGCGTGCAGACATAAAGATGACTCAATGCAGTTGGGATTTAAGTAGGGCTGATGTGGCAAAAAGATTTGGCGAGTGAGGCAAGAGTTAATGCAAAGCTATTGGTGATTCCTATTCAAGAGAGGAGTAACCCTAGGATGTACAATATATAAAAAGAAAATCATGACTTGAAGAAAGAGAGAGCTGCGGAAAGCACTAAGAATATTCCTTGCATTACAAGGAAACAAAAGAAGAAGAGAGTTCAAGGCTGAAATCGTGCAATTCCCAGAGGAGAAGGCATATCGCAATTCATAAAAATTCTCTAAGATTTCATTATTCTTTTCTCTTTAGTTTTAAGTCTTGTGAGGATGATGTTATTGGCTGAACCAAATTATATGTTTATTTATTTATTAAGCATGAACTAAATTTACAAGTAGTTGGGTTCTAAATAGGGGTGGCAAAAATACCCGCCCGGACCGGACCCGGGCAATGCGGGCCGGGTAATACCCGGACTGGAGATGAGGGTGGGCCGGTCCCGGGTATCACTTGAAAAGCCCGGGTCCGGCCCGGAATCTGAATTTTATAAAATAAAATTATTATAATATATATATTTTTCAATAATAATATTTATTTAATCCATTTATTATATATATTTAAAATTTTAAACATTTAATGTTCATATTTTCATGTCTAATTTCATTAAAATAAATTAAAAAATTAAAAAATTAAAAATTTTAAATTAAAAAAATACATATATAATAGTACAAAATATAAAAATCCGAGCTTCAAAACCCGGATAAAAAAACCCGGCCCGGTGTCGGGTTTTTTAAGCCCGGACTGGGTGGCCAAAAAGCATGTCCGGGCCTGGTCCGGGTATGGCAATGCCCAGATCTGGCCCGGATTTTGCCAACCCTAGTTCTAAACTATCTTGATGATAATTTGACTGCTGTTATTGTTGCTTTAGTGTCTGCTACAGCACTTTGTCTGATTGTGTTTAATTTAATTCTCTATTTCAGCTGACTACCTATTTAGAGATACAAGCTAGGTTTCATCCTTAATACGGACAGCTTAGTGGAAATAAGTCAGAGCAATGCATGATCTTAGATTGGATTTTTTTTCCTTAATTGATTTATTATCAATTTGGTGGAGCCATGTCTAATCTAAGATTTGTGATGAACTGGACATAGGGATTCACCTTGTCGGGTTAATAGGTCCAAGAGCGTATAATCCTATATTTAGATGTTAGCTTAATAACTAGTCACTGATAGGTTGCATATAGATATAAGAATCCAATAGACAAAAGATGAGGATACATAAGGAATCCGCCCAGTGTTGTAGACGATGCTGTAGCAACTAGATCTAACATTGTTTAAAAAGTCAGTAGTCATTAAGTGAGTTTAGATTTCCTAAATACACCTTAGCCATTGATTATTTTTTAGTGTTTAATGTTTGCTTATCTCATTAAATTTAGTTAGTAGTCTTTTAAATTTTATTGCATCTTTATTCATTAATTTTAATTACTTTTATTAAATCATTAGTAATTGCACTGAATAGACTTGCTGTAGCAAGGTTGATAACATCAATTCTTGTGGAGACGATCTCTATACTTATCACTTTATTACTTGTTGTGTACACTTGCGCACTTACATTTTATTGCATAATTTTTACAACAAGTTTTTAATGCCGTTTCTGGGGACTGATTGTTTATTAATTCTTATGAATTTAATTTTATTCGGTGCTAATTTAATTTGTTTTAATTGTGTTGGCAGATTTGTTATAGAAGCCTTAGCATGCGCAAATACAAAGTAATTGAGTATCAATTTGATCCAAAGATAGAACGAACAGCAAGGAAATTAAGAAGAGAGCAGAGGAAATCAAAATATGTTACAGACATGGCTGATGTTGAACCAGTAAATATTGAGGGAGGTCAGAATGGTCAAAATATTCAAGGACAACCAGGGAATCATAATGTCATTGTTATGGCAGATGACAGATATAGAGCCATTAGAGATTATGCAGTATTAACTCCTCAAGCCATAAATCCAAGAATAATTAGACCTGAAGTGCAAGCTGCAAATTTTGAACTCAAACCTGTGATGTTTCAGATGTTGCAAACTGTCGGACAATTTAATAGCTTACCATCCGAAGACCCTCATCTTCATCTCAAGCTATTCTTAGAGGTGAGTGATGCTTTTAAAATTGTTGGAGCAACACCGGAAGCATTGAGGTTGAGACTTTTTCCATTTTCACTACGAGATAGAGCAAGGGTTTAGCTAAACTCGTTACCACCAGATTCCATTACTACATGGAATGATTTGGCTGACAAATTGGAGGATGGAAGTTTATATGATACATGGGAAAGGTTCAAGGAGTTATTGAGAAAATGTCATCATCATTGTGTACATTGTTGCATTCAATTGGAAACATTTTATAATGGGCTGAATCCAAGCACTAGGCTAATGTGGATGCTTCAGCAAATGGTGCCCTATTTTCTATGTCTTATAATGAGGCTTATGAGATTTTAGAAAGGATTGCCAATAATAATTATCAATGGCCATCTACAGACAACCTACATCAAGAAGACCAGCAAAAGTTCATAATGTGGATGCATTAACAGCCAACTCAAGTAGCTTCATTAACAAATATGGTGAAATCTATAACTACTGCTCCAACAGCAGTAAATCAAGTTGTTGAAGCAACATGTGTATATTATGGAAAAGTAAATGTGTTTGATAATTGCCAAGGAAATCTGGCTTCATTGAATTATGTGGGGAATTTTAACAGACTGATTCAAGGAAACCCATATCCAAATACATATAATCCGAGATGGAGGCAATACCCGAACTTCTCATGGGGTAATCAACATCAGAACCAGAATGCTACAACAACCAGAGGGCAGAACAGACCACCACCACCTGGATTTCAGCAGCCGAATCAAGGTCTAAGAGCAACAGCAATGATCAATTCATTCTCTTGAAGCACTACTCAAAGAATACATTGTGAAGAATGAAGCAGTAGTTCAGAGTCAAGCAGTGTGGTTGCGAAATTTAGAAAACCAAGTGGGATAGCTTGCTACAGCACTTAGTAACAAACCACAAGGTAGCTTACCAAGTAATATAGAGAATCCAAGAAGAGAAGAAAAAGCACAGTGCAAAGTTATCAATTTGAGATTGGGAAAAGATGTGCATATACTAGTAGGTTCACCAAAGAAAAAAATGGAAGCTACTTTGAACCAAGAAGAAGAAACCAAAGTTGAAGAAGAGCTAATATCTTTCACTAACCAACAAAACAAATAAGATAGCCATACTACAGCAACAGCAGAATATACAGATTCAGCACAAGTAGATATAGATGTTGCAGTACCAATTTAAAACTTGGCAAAAGAGAAACAAGCTGTACAGCCTGCTGCCGCACAATAATTTAGACATCCATCGCTTTTCCACAAAGACTTCAGAAGCAGAAATAAGACAAACAATTTGGTAAATTCTTGGAAGTATTGAAGCAACTCCATATCAACATACCATTTGTGGAAGCGTTGGAACAAATGCCAAATTATGTCAAATTTTTTAAGAACATATTAACAAAGAAGAGAAGATTGGGAGAGTTTGAAACGGTGGCATTAACACAAGAATGCAGTCATTTGCTTAAAAGTAAGATGCCTAAAAAATTAAAAGATCCAGAAAGCTTCACAATCCCATGCTCTATAGGTAATGGATAAAATGGCAAGGCCTTATGTGACTTGGGAGCAAGTATAAACCTTATGCCTTTATCAATCTTTAAACAATTAGGAGTTGGTGAAGTTAGACCTACAACAGTTACATTGCAACTGGCAGACAGATCACATGCATATCTATACGAAAAAATAGAAGATGTGTTAGTAAAAGTGGATAAGTTCATCTTCCTAGTTGATTTTATAGTGTTAGATTTTGAAGCAGATAAAGATGTGCCAATCATATTGAGGAGACCTTTCCTAGCCACGGGAAAGACTTTGATTGATGTTAAAAAAAGAGAATTAACTATGTAAGTCAATGATCAGCAGGTTACATTCAATGTGCTCGAAGATATAAAGAGTCCTGATGATATAAAGGATTGTAACTTTGTTAATGTTGTGGATCTTGCTGTAGCAGAAACATTTACTGAATGTTGTAGCAAAACAGAGGACACTACAAACTTAATAGAAGAAGTAGCAAATGAAAACATTGAAACACTTGACATCACATGGATAAGAGAAAAGCATACTAGTAAATTTAGACACTTTGAATCACTCAATCTTTCAAACAAGGAAGTAAAACCAACTCAACCATCAATTGAATCTCCTCCTAGTTTGGAATTAAAAACCTAAACTTCACATTTAAAATATGTTTATCTTCGTGATAACAAAACACTTCCAGTGATTATTTCTTCCTCTTTGGATGCAGGTCAAGAAGAAAAATTGGCAGCTGTATTGGGTAAATATAAAAAAGCTATTGGGTGGACAATGGTTGATATAAAAGGAATCAGCCCAACAATATGCATGAATAAATTTCTGTTGGAAGATTGCTACAGCAATTCGGTAGAGTAGTAAAAAAGACTTAATCCAATCATGAAAGAATTGGTGAAAAAAGAGATCATTAAATGGCTTGACGCTGGAGTCATTTACCCAATATCAGATAGTCATGGGTAAGTCCAGTACAATGTGTCCTAAAGAAAGGAGGTGTGACAGTGGTGTCCAATGAAAAAAATGAACTCATTCTTACAAGAACCGTGACTAGGTGGAGAGTGTGCATGGATTATAAGAAGCTCAATAAAGCCACAAGGAAGGATCACTTTCCACTACTCTTTGTTGATCAAATGTTAGATAAACTTGCTAGGCAATAGTACTATTGTTTCTTGGATGGGTGTTCGGGGTATAACCAGATTGTTATAGCACCTGAAGATTAGGAAAAAACAACCTTTACTTGTCCATATGGAACTTTTGCTTTTAAAAGGATGTCGTTCGGTTTATGCAATGCTCCAGCAACCTTTCTGAGATGTATGATGTCTATTTTTTCTGATATGGTAGAGAAAATGCTTGAAATATTCATGGATGATTTTTTCGTGTTTAGAAAGTCATATGATGAGTGTTTACCAAATTAGAGAATGTACTCTAGAGATGTGAGGAAACGAATTTAGTGCTTAATTGGGAGAAATGTCATTTTATGGTGCAAGAAGGCATAGTAGTAGGACATAGAATTTCTCACAAGGGAATAGAAGTAGACAAGGCAAAAATTGAAGTAATTGAGAAGTTTCTTAGGGCATGCATGTTTCTATAGAAGATTTTTCTAAAATTGCCAAACCTTTGTGCACATTGCTGGAACATGATAAACCATTCAATTTTAATGATGAATACCTACAAGCATTTCTTGCACTTAAGAAGGCTCTTGTTACAACACCAGTTGTTGTAGTACCTAACTAGAACATGCCATTTGAACTAATGTGTGACACCAGTGACTATGCTGGTGGAACAATGCTTGGACAACGCAAAGGAAAACTTTCCCACTCTACTTACTATGCTAGTAAAACTCTTAATGAAGCGCAAATAAATTATACAACAATTGAAAATAAGTTATTAACAGTAGTGTTTGCCTTTGATAAATTTAGAGCATACTTGATAGGCACTAAAGTTATGGTTTATACTGATCACTTAGCCATAATATATTTAATTTCAAAAAAAGATGTCAAACCAAGGTTAATCAGATGGATCCTATTACTACAAGAATTTGATTGAGAAATAAAAGATAGAAAAGGGACTGAGAACCAGATAGCAGATCACCTTTCAAGATTGGAGGCAGATGCAAGCATACTAACAAAGCATGATATAATATAAAAATTCCCTGATGAGCAACTTCTGATATTACAACATGTTAAAATGCTGCAGCAGGATGGACTCCCCTGGTATGCGGATATTGCTAATTATTTAGTAAGTGGAATAATACCTCATGATTTAACCTTTCAGCAAACGAAAAAATTTCTTCATGATGTTAAGAATTATCAATGGGATGAACCATTTTTATATAAATTATGTACTGACCATTTGATAAAAAGATGTGTCCCAAACGAAGAAATTCAAAGTATTTTGCAGGCATGTCATGCTACAGCATATGGAGGACACTTTGGAGGGCATAGAACTGTAGGAAAAATTCTCCAATCAGGTTATTATTGGCCTTCAATTTTTAAAGATGCTCATAAGTTTGTTAAAGATTGTGACATGTGCCAAAGAACTGGTAACATATCACAAAAACATGAACTACCTTTAACCAATATTCTAAAAGTAGAATTATTTGATGTTTGGGGGATAGACTTTATGGGGCCATTCCTACTATCCTTTGGAAATTTATGTATTTTAGTAGTTGTAGATTATGTGTCCAAATGGATAGAAGCCGCAGCCCTACCCTCAAATGATGCCAAAGCAATGATCAAATTTCTACAACGAAACATTTTCACACAGTTTGGAACACCAAGACCTATGATTAGTGATGAAAGGACACACTTCTGTAACAAGGTGTTCGCTGCCGCACTGATAAAATATGGGATCTCACATAAGATTGCTATAGCATATCACCCCCAAACCAGTGGTTAGGTAGATGATAGGATGGTTTTACACCACTTTAATAACTAAGTTTAGCATGAGATTTGCATAGTTTTTAATTATTTTAGAGTTGTTTTACTTGTTGTATGTGTGTTTGTGTAGGCATTGATGATTGGAAGCATGTGGTGTGAGTTTGATCGAGAAAAGCGAAGCCGAAATGAAGAAACCTAAGAAATACGCTTCATTGGCATTTTCGTAATTTTCAGCAAAACTCATGGCAGCTGCCCCCAGACAGAAACTCATAGATTGTGGCCCAGAAGTCGTAGCAGCTGCCCCAAATTTGGTGCAGCTGCCCTCGTGCGATAAATTTTCTTTTTGTGCGGAAATTAAGTTCTAAACCCTAGGAATTCTAAATTTTAAAGTGCTAAACTCTATTTAAAGGGTCTTTCATTAGTTTTTAAAGAGAAGTCTTAAGAAAAGAAAATAACTAGAGAGCAACAAGCACCGAAGGAGATTAAAGATCAAGAGATTGAAGATTGAAGATTTCTTATAAGAGTTTTTTTTTATTAAACCCATCTTCTCTTCTCTTGTTTTAGATATGAGGATGCCTTATTTTATTATGGATGTTATTTTCTTCTTTATTATGAACTAAATATTTTTATCTAGGTTTATAATGGAACCTAGTATGAACCTTAATTGATTGATGTTTTTAGTTCTTCAAAATTGCCTTCTATTGATTATTTATCATATTTTGTGCTTAATTTATTTGATTGCTTGATCGCCAATTGAATAGCACATGTGTAGTTGCATAGATATCAAAAGAGTCATGTATCTATAGACCTAAATATGGTAACATGTGTTAATCTGAGATAAGAATATACTTAGATTGCATATGCCCTTGTTAAGGAACTTGAACTTAATGAATTGCTCATAATTGATCCTCATAGAAATATAGTGGTTGATTTTGAGTAATAGATCAACTTAACCATCGAAAGAGGCATGTAGAGACTTTATTGTTCTGAGTGATAATTGAATTAGGCTAATTAGAAGAACTAGACTGAGATTAATAAGGGGATTGCTAGAGGAAATTGCAAACCTAGGTTTCATCAACTATTAATTATCTTCTTGTTTATTTTATGTTTAATTTACCGTTATAATCTTAGCTAAGGCATTTTATTCAGTTATTTGGATTAGACTTGGGAGATATAAATTGATAGATAGTGATAAGATAATACTAGTCCCTGTGGGTTCAACACTCTCATTCATCACTTTATTACTTGTTCGATACGTACACTTCCGTGACTAGATTTTTAGACAACAAGTTTTTGGCGCCGTTACCGGGGACTATTCATTACTTTTTATTGCTACTATTGATTACAATTAATTAAGTCTGAGACCAAACTATTCTTGCTTGATAGGGATTGTTGGCTAGTATATGCGTAGTATAGGAAAGCTAGCTCTCATGCCTTTTAACCCTGAGATTGAGAGAACTTGTCGAAGGAATAGAAAGGAAAGGCGAGAAGAAACTCTTCAGAATCTTATAATGGCTAATGCAGATAATGCAGATGAACATAGGGCACTTCGTGACTTTGTAATTCCAGAGGTTAAAAGGATCCACACAAGCATTCAACGCCCAATTATTGATGCTAATAACTTCGAGCTCAAGCCAGTAACTATTCAGATGGTTCAACTATCTCAGTTTGGGGGTTCAGCTATTGAAGATCCAAATACTCATCTGGCTAATTTCTTGGATATCTGTGCTACTTTCAAGTACAATGGGGTGACTGATGATGTTATTCGACTGAGAATGTTCCCTTTCTCACTTAGAGACAGTGCCAAGGATTGTTTGTATTCATTACCAAGGAATTCAATCGCTACGTGGGATGATTTGACAAAGAAGTTTCTAGCTAAGTATTTTCCACCTGCCAAGACTGCCAAATTGAGAAACGACATCACATCTTTCAGGCAGTATGAAGGAGAGTCTTTGTATGAGTCTTGGGAAAGATTCAAGGAGTTGCTTCGCTAATGTCCTCATTATGCTTTACCAGACTGGCTAATTATCCAAACCTTCTACAACGGTTTGGGTGGTTCAACTAGAGTTATAGTGGATGCTGCAGTAGGAGGTACATTGATGGCCAAATCTTATGAAGAAGACTACAACTTATTGGAAGAGATGGCTTCCAATAATTAATGGTGGCCAATGGACATAGCATAGCCAAAGAGGATGGCTGGAGTTCATAAAATCGATGCAATTGTTGTATTAACAGTTCAAGTGGCCTCTTTATCTAAGAAGATCGACACATTGGGGATTCAACCTACTCACAACATCATTACAATGTGTGAAGTCTGTAGAGATAACCATCAAAGTGAGGTTTGTCCTAGCAACCCTGCATCTGTGAGTTTTGTTGCTAATAGGAATAATACATACTCAAATTCTTATAATCTGGGTTGGAGGAATCATCAAAACTTCTCTTGGAACAATAATAACACTACTTCAGTGCCTGCCAAGCCTTTATGTTCCCTTCAGGTTTCCAATCTCAAGCACCTCCTTAAGTGAAGAAGCCATCCTTGGAAGAATTGGTTCATTAAATGGGTACCAACATGGCTCAATTCATGATAGAAACTAGAACTCAACTTCAGAGCCAAGTAGCTTCCATTAGGAATATTGAAACACAAATGGGGCAACTTGCAAATGCCATCTACAATCGTCCCAAAAGCACTTTGCCTAGTAGCACTTAGATAAATCCAATGGAGCAAGTGAATGCAATTATACTTCGAAGTGGTAAACAACTTGACAAGTAGCAAAAAGAAGTAAAGAAAGCTAATTAAGAGCAAATTGAAGACACTACCAAGGCTTCAAAGGCAGCGAGTTCAGAAATACAACAACCTCAACCAAAAGTACCAGTCAAGGCCTATGTTCCTCCAATACCTTTTCCTTAGCATCTCCAAAAAAATAACATAGATAAGCAATTTTTAAAATTTGTTGATGTGTTTAAGAAATTGCATATTAACATTCCTTTTGCAGATGTTTTGGAACAAATGCTGCTTTACGCCAAATTTATGAAAGAAATGCTGTCCAACAAGAGAAAATTTAAGGCGCATGAAACCGTAATGCTAGCTCTGCACCGCCAACTTACAAAATAAGTTACCACCAAAACTTAAAGATCTAGGGAGTTTTAATATACCTTGCACTATTGGAAAATCTTATTTTGATAAAGCTTTATGTGATTTAGGTGTAAGTATTAATTTAATAACTCTCTCTGTTTTGAAGAAATTAGGATTGGGAGAATCTAAGGCAACAACTATTACCCTCCAATTGGCGAATAGATCCATAAAGTATCCAAGGGGCATAGTTGAGGACATACTTGTGAAGGTTGACAAGTTCATATTCCCTACAGATTTTATTGTCTTGGATATGCTCGAAGATATAGAGTTACCTCTCATTCTAGGTCGACCCTTCTTGGCCACAGGAAGAGCTTTGATTGATGTTCAGGAAGGAAAATTGATTTTAAGAGTTCAAAATGAGCAAGTTATTTTCAATGTGCTCACTCATATCAAGTATCCATTTGAACCGAAAGATTGTTTTCAAGTCGATACGGTGGATTGAAAAATGATTAAAGCATTTAAGGATAAGCATCCATCTGACCCTCCTGACATTCAAACAATACATAAGCAGACTATCAATGAAGATCCATCACCTCATTTTTGTGGGAAGAGGCCAAAGTACAAGAAACTTGAGCAAGGTCTTTCCATCCATGAACCTCCTTGAACGATCTCTTTAAAGACATTCAAGCTAATGACTATAAACCAAGCGCTTATTGGGAGGCAACCCAATTTCATTTAGCTTTATTGCTCTTGTTTTTTTTTATTTCCTTTACATTTTTATTTTTTAGTTCTTAAAATTAGTTTGTTCGCTATTTATTTTTAACCCATTCTAATGAGAATCCTTCATTATTTTTTATACAAGGTACCAAATTTCAAGTTTGGAGAGTTGGTGATGGTGTAACGGTGATTGCGGCATCCCATCCAAAATCTGTACCTGCCAACACTGACATGGATGAGAACGACCTTTGACTTCCACATCTTTTCCCAGGCAGTACTCTTACCCTCTCTATGCTTAATTTACTTACATTGAGGACAATGTAGATTTTAAGTTTGGGGGTGGAGAACTTTGTTTTTGTTTTGACTGTGTTTTGCATGCATTTATCCTATCTTGCATGTTTTCATTTATGTCTTGCATATGCATGTTTCATGTTTCATTTTATGTTTAAAAAAAAACCACCGCCAATAATGAGAATGATTGACCGAGAATAGCTCTTTGGAGAGGATTGTGTGCATTTGTTTGGATGATTGACTCTTGCATGGTTTAGACTTGTCTTGGATTCCCGATTCTTTAAGCACACAACTTGATTGTTTGATTGTTTACGATGTCTAGAGAAAGTTTATGCATGTCAAGTATTTATGGTGATCTCAATGAACTCTAGAACCTACTTGATTGGAACTTGAGGCGAAATCCTAGACTTTGCTTTGTCAGGTAAATGATTTTAGGCCGTCTTTGGACCGTTTGAGCCTTTTCAAGCCTACCTTATGCTAATTGTATATCCGTTGCTACCTTGTTTGAGCCTTGATATCCGTTTTAATTGTTTTTACCTACATAAGTAGCATAGCCCTTTTGAATGATTTTTTCCCAAATATTACCCATCACCTCTTAAGCATGATGAGCATACTTGCAAAATCCATTGTGGTATAAAGTTTGAGTGGGCGGATGGAGTTTTGAGCATAAATGATTGAAAGTTTTGGGAGAAAAGGCTTTAAATTAAAATAAAAAAAGTGATGAAATTGTAATGTTGTTTCAAAAAAAAAGAAAAAAATAAAAAAAAGAAGAAAAAAAAAAAAGAAGAAAAAAAAGGGAAAAAAAAAAGAAGTGAATAAGTGGGTGGTGAACGATGAAATAGGTGAAAAGGTGATGAAATGCAAGGAAGAGTATGTTGCATTGTGATTTACTCTCAATCGGAGATTGCTTGTATGTTTTAGATGTTTGAGGGGCGATTTGAGCCTAAATATTCCTTTGTCATACCTTAACCCCAGCCTTATATTACAAGCTTAATAAAGTCCTAATTGATCCTTGATTTAGCATTTGTCTGCATTAGTGGAGAGTGACATGAAAAATAGGCCTATCGAGTTCTTGTCTTTTCTAACTTAGAGATCCGTTTTCTTTGCTTTTGAGTGCATAACTTGATCCGGATGTTAAATGATTGAATGTAAAGGTTTTTCACACACACACCATGTAAGGGTTTTTCACACACACACATGGAGGATTTGAGATGAGGATGAATCATGTTTCGAGTTGACAGTTTGGACTTGCGTAGAATGAATGACTTATTGATGATTTATTGACTTATATATATGATTGCTGCTCTGTGTTTGCTATAGCATTTTGTTTTGATTATGCTTAACTCAATTCCCTATTTCGGCTGACCGTCCATTTAGAGAATACAAGCTAAGGAAGATCCTCAAAAAGGACTACTTAGTGGAAGCAACCAAAGCAATACATAGTTTTGGATTGAGTTTCCTGAATTGATTAACTACCAATTTGAATAGGGCCATGCTTAATCTAGAATTAGTGAAAAACTAGACATTGGGATTCACCTTGTAGGGTTAATAGATTCAAGAACGTGTAATGCCATATCTAGTGTTGGCTTAACAATTGGTCACTGTTATGTTGTATATAGATGTAAGATATCTAACATGCAACAACTGAGGATGCATAAAGAATTCTGCCTAGTGTTATAGTGAATGATGTAGCAACCGTGCTTTAATTTGTTTAATAGTCAATAATCTTTAAGTGAGTTTAGAAACCTAACTACCTATTAGTCATTGATTGTTTCCTTGTGTTTGAGATTTATGTTCCTTTACTATCTTTTAGTTTGTTGCTTAATTAGTTCTTTAAATTTTTAAGTATTTCATTGAGTTAAATTAGAATTTATTAAAGTCTTAAGCATTGCACTAAGTAAATTGCTATAGCAAGTCTGATAACTTCAATCCCTGTGGAGACGATCTCAACACTCATCACTTTATTACTTGTTGTGTATACTTGCGCACTGACACTTATTACATAAAATTAACAACAAGCTTTTGGTGCTGTTGCTAGGGATTAATTGTTTATTGATTCTTGTGAATTAAATTTTATTTGGTGCTAATTTTAGTTTGTTTTATTATTGTGTTGACAGAAATTGCTCTAGCAACCCTTGCATGCACAAATATAAACCTGTGGAGTATCAATTTGATCTAAAAATAGAAATAACAACAAGGCGTTTCAGAAGAAAGCTTAGGAACTTAAAAACTGTTGCAGACATGGCGGAATTGCAAAATATGGGAGATCTAAATCAATAAAGATTAATTGAACCAGTCAATGCAAATAGAGGTCAAGAAGGTTAGAATGGGCAGAATATTCAAGGGCAACCAGGGAACAATAACATTATTGTGATGGTAGATGACAGAGACAGAGCTATCAGAGACTATGCAGTGTTGACTCCTCAAGCTATAACTAGAATAATTAGACCTGAAGTACAAGCTGCTAACTTCTAGCTCAAACCTCTAATGTTTCAGATGTTGCAAGCAGTAGGGCTATTTAATGGATTACCATCAAAAGATCCTCATCTCCACCTTAAATTATTCTTAGAAGTGAGTGATGCTTTTAAGATTGCTGGAGCAACTCAGGAAGCATTAAGGTTAAGACTTTTTTCATTTTCTCTAAGGGACGGAGCAAGAGCTTGGTTGAACTCGTTACCAGCTGACTCCATTACCACATGGAATGATTTGGCTGATAAATTCTTAATGAAGTACTTCCCACCCACCAAAAATGCAAAGTTGAGAAATGAAATAACATCTTTCCATCAATTGGAAGATGAAAGTTTATATGATGCATGGGAGAGATTTAAGGAGTTGTTACGAAAATGTCCTCACCATGGTATTCCTTGTTGCATTTAATTGGAAACTTTTTATAATGATTTAAACCCAAGCACTAGACTAATGGTAGATGCTTCAGCAAATGAAGCGTTGTTATCTAAATCTTACAGTGAGGCTTATGAGATTTTGGAAATGATAACTAATAATATTTATTAATGGCTCTCTACCAGGCAAGATGTAGCAAGATGACCAGCAGGAATTCGTAATGTAGATGCATTAACAGCATTATCAACACAAGTAGCTTCGTTGACAAGTATAGTGAAGGCTATGTCTACTGCTCCAAAAACTGTAAATCAGGTTGCTGAGGCATCTTATGTTTGTTGCGGAGAAGGGCATTTGTTTGATAATTGTCTAGGAAATCCTACCTCTATTAATTATATGGGAAATTTTAATAGATAGAATCAAAGCAATCCGTATTCGAATACATACAATCTTGGATGGAAACAGCACCCAAACTTATCATGGGGCAATCAGCTTCAGAATCAGCATGCTACAGCAACTAGTGGACAAATCAGACCTACACCACCACCTAGATTCCAGCAACCAAATCAAGGACAAAGAAGCATTAGCAATGATCAACTCAGTTCCTTGGAGGCTTTAATTAAGGAGTACATAGTGAAGAATGAAGTAGTTGTCCAAAGCCAAGTGCTATCATTGAGGAACTGTCAAGTGAGATAGCTTACTACTGCTTTCAGTAATAGACCTCAAGGTAGTGTACCAAGCAATATAGAGAATCCAAGAGGAGAAGGAAAGAAGCAGTGTCAATTTGAGATTTGGTAAAGATGTGCATATACCAGTAAGTGCATCAAAAAGGAAAGTTAAATATACTTTGAACCAAGAAGAAACTCAGGTTGAAGAAGAACCATTACCCTCCACTGCACAATACACTGGTGAGAACAACCATGCTACAGCAACTACTGAAATTGAAAATCTAGCATAAGATGATGCCGATGTCGCAGTACCAACTCAGAGCATAGCAAATGACAAACAAGCCACACAACCTATTGCAGCTTAGCAATTCAGACATCCACCTCAATTTCCGCAAAGATTTCAGAAAAAGAAACGAGACAAGCAGTTTAGCAAATTTCTGGAAGTACTGAAGCAATTACACATCAACATTCCCTTTGTGGAAGCATTAGAGTAAATGCCAAATTATGTAAAATTTTTGAAAGACATCTTGACAAAGAAAAGAAGGTTAGGAGAATTTGAAACAGTTGTTTTAACACAAGAGTGTAGCCATATGCTTAAAAATAAAATGCCTCGGAAATTGAAGGATCAAGGGAGCTTTACCATTACATGTTCTATAGGGACTAAATATAGTAGCAAAGCACTTTTTGATTTGGGAGCAAGCATAAACCTCATGCCATTGTCAATATTCAAATAATTGGGAGTTGGAGAAGTTAGACCCACAACAGTCACTTTATAGTTGGCTGATAGATCTCACGCTTATCGAGAGGGAAAAATTGAAGATGTACTAGTGAAAGTGGACAAGTTCATCTTTCCAATTGATTTTATAGTACTAGATTTTGAAGCATTAAAGAAGTACCAATCATTTTGGGAAGACCTTTCTTAGCCACGGGAAAGACCTTAATTGATGTCCGAAAAGGAGAGTTGAATATGAGAGTCAATGACCAGTAAGTTACATTAAATGTGCTCAATGCTATAAAGAGTCTAGATGATGTAGAATACTATAATTTTGTTAGCGTTGTGGATTTTGTTGTAGCAGAAACACTCACTGATTGCTGCAGTAAAAAAGAAGTCAGTGCCGAAACATTCGAAGAACTAAAAGATAGAGATTTTAAACCGGTTAATATAGCATGCATGGGAGAGAGGCAACCTTTTAGAACCAACAAACAGTTTGAATCTCTTGATCTTTCAAACAATGAAGTAAAACTTTCTAAACCATTAATTAAATCACCCCCAATTTTAGAATTAAAACATTTACCTTCACATTTAAAATATGTCTATCTTGGTGATAACAATACACTTCCAGTAATTATTTCATCTTCTTTAGATGCAGAACAATAACGAAGCTTGGCAGCAGTATTGGGGAAATACAAGAAGGCTATTGGATGGACTATGGTAGACATTAAAAGAATTAGCCCCTCAATATGCATGCACAAGATTCTGTTAGAGGATTGCTACAGTAATTTTGTAGAGCAACAAAGAAGATTGAATCCAATCATGAAGGAAGTAGTAAAAAAGGAAATCATCAAATGGCTTGACGCTGGGATTATTTATCCAATATCAGATAGTTCGTGGGTAAGTCCGGTACAATGTGTTCCAAAGAAAGGAGGCGTAACAGTGGTGGTAAATGAGCTCATTCCTACAAGAACAGTAACGGGATGGAGAGTTTGCATGGATTATAGGAAGTTAAACAAGGCTACCAGAAAAGATCACTTCCCGTTATCTTTCATAGATCATATGTTAGACAAACTTGCAGGAAAGAGTATTACTGTTTCTTAGATGGTTATTCTAGGCGACAATCAGATTGCTAAAGCACCAAAGGACCAAGAGAAGACTACAGTCACCTGGCCATATGGAACTTTTGCTTTCAAAAGAATGCCATTCGGATTATACAATGCTCCAACAACTTTTCAGCGGTGTATAATGTCAATCTTTTCAAATATGGTAGAGCAGTCACTAGAAGTGTTTATGGATGATTTCTCAGTGTTTGAGGAATCATATGATAATTGTTTGCATAATCCAGAGAATGTACTCAAAAGATACGATGAAACAAATTTAGTATTAAATTGGGAGAAATGTCACTTATTGGTACAAGAAGGAATAGTTCTGGGACATCTAGAAAAATAATAGAAGTGGATAAAGCAAAAATTGAGGTAATTGACAAATTGCCGCCTCCCACTTCAATCAAGGGTATAAGGAGTTTCTTAGGGCATGCGAGATTCTATAGAAGATTTATTAATGATTTCTCAAAAACTGGCAAACCTTTATGCATGTTGTTGGAGCATGACAAATCCTTTGACGTTAATGAGGAATGCTTAAAGGCATTTGTTGCACTTAAGAAAACCCTTGTTACAGCACCTATTGTTGTAGCACCTGACTGGAGCATACCTTTTGAATTTATATGTGACACCAGTGACCACTCTGTTAGAGCAGTGCTAGGACAGCAAAAAGTCAAGATATTACATTTTATATATTATGCTAGCAAAACTCTAAATGAAGCCCAAATTAATTACACAACTACGGAAAAAGAGTTACTAGCTGTTGTGTTTTCATTTGACAAACTTAGAGCATACTTGGTGGGCATGAAAGTGACTGTCTATACAGATCGCTCAATTATCAAGTACTTGATTTCTAAAAACGATGCCAAACCAAGGCTAATCAGATGGATCTTATTGTTACAAGAATTTGACTTGTAGATAAAAGATAGAAAATAGACTGAAAACCAGGCAGCGGATCATCTTTCAACGCTAGAAGCAGATGCAAGTACATTGACCAAGCATGATATCATAAGGACATTCCCTGATGAGCAGTTACTGACGCTACAACATGTACAGATGCTACAGCAATCTGGATTTCCATGGTATGCAGATATTGCAAATTATCTAATAAGTGGTTTGCTACCACCTAACTTAAATTATCAGATAGAGAAGAGATTTCTTCATGATGTTTAAAACTATCAATGCGATGAACCATATCTATATAAATTATGTGCTGACCATTTAATAAGAAGATGTGTTCCAAACGAAGAAATTCTAAGTATTTTGCAGGCTTGTCATGCTACAGCATACGAAGGACATTTTGGAGCCACAGAACAGCAGTAAAAATTCTTCAATCAGGTTATTACTGGCCTTCTATTTTTAAAAATGCTCATGACTTTGTTAAATGTTGTGACATGTGCCAGAGAACCGGAAATATATCTCAAAGGCATGAGCTACCATTGACCAACATTTTGGAAGTAGAACTTTTTAATGTATAGGGGGATAGACTTTATGAGGCCATTCCCACCATCCTTTGAAAATCTATAGATTCTAGTTGATGTAGATTATGTATCTAAATGGGTATAAGCTGCAGCTTTACCCACAAATAATGTTAAGGCAGTAGTGAAATTCCTTCAAAGGAATATTTTTACAAGATTTGGAACTCCTAAAGCTATAATTAGTGATGAAGGGACACATTTTTACAACATGATATTTGCTACAGCATTAATTAAATATAGGATCAAGCATAAAGTTGCTACAGCATACCATCCACAAACCAGTCGACAAGTTGAGGTATCCAACAGAGAAATAAAATGAATTTTAGAAAAAGTAGTGAACCCCAACATAAGGGATTGGTTTAGCCAATTGCAAGACTCCCTTTGGGCATACATAACTGCATATAAGACACCACTTGCCATTTCTCCGTCTAGGATTGTCTATGCACAGCTTGCCATTTGCCACTAGAGTTAGAACACAAGGCTTATTGGGTAGTGAAACAACTGAATATGGATATAAATGCTGCAGCAAAGCAGAGGAAGCTATAGCTTTGTGAATTAGGGGAGCTTAGGTTGTTTTCCAATGAAAATGCAAAAATTTATAAGAAAAAACCAAGCAATGACATGACAAGCACATTCAGCAAAGGAATTTAATTCCAGGTCAACAGGTGTTGCTGTACAATTTTAGATTGAAATTATTTCCTGAAAAATTAAAATCTAGATGGTCTGGACTGTTCACACTCATCAAGATTTATCCTCATGGTGCCGTTGATCTCAAGGATGAAAAATTAGGTCAAGAATTTAAGGTAAATGCACAAAGAGTAAAACAGTACATAGGGACAGATGTCAACAACCCAAGAGAAGATCTATTATTGACAAATCCACTTTGGGCAAATAGGAAAGGTCAAGCTGAAGGACCTTTTAATTTTAATTTCATTGGTCTTTTAATTTTGTTATTTTTATTTAATTTTTATGCTTCAGTATCCAATTTATTTCTTTTCTTAACTTTGATTAGATAATCGGGATCCGTAAGTTGCACATCACAAGAGAAAAACAGGAAAATGCAACAGGGCAAGTATATACCCCAAAAGATGCTACAGCATCCACTACAGCATTGAAGATAAACATCAGCTCTAGAACACAACATAACATTCATGCTGTAGCACAATCTTTGTTGCTACAGCAACTTCTCAGTCAAGACACCCAACAGTCAAGCACCGAAGTAAGAATGGGAAGAGGAAAAGGAAATCTTACGGGTTGGATTGCTCGTGTGTCCACGGGACAAATCTTATTTGAAATGGATGGTGTGAGTTTGTCAAATGCTCGACAAACCGCTACATTAGCGCCGCATAAACCATGTTTGTCAACCAAGTTTGTTCAGTGGTCGCCGTTTGGAGAGCTGACACGCTGACATTAGCCGGGCAATAAATATCGTAAATCAAGAAATTATCAACCCCAAAAATTTTGCCCATTATCTCTCCATAGATTTTAATTTTAAAATTTAAATTAATACATATCACAATTAATTCGGTTTCTTTCTTCAACAAGATTTCTTTACTCTTTCTTCTCCTATAAACAAGATTTCGGCTCTAATTGTTCTACTTTTACCATAACTTTGCCTTTATTATTACGATTGCATACTCATCTCTTCTTAGAAATATTTTTACTTTCTCTTAGTGCAACAGCAATGACTCGTGTGAAGAAACTCGTGGGAAGATTGAAAGACCCAAATCGTTTCCATAGCTATAAGGTAGAGGATAAATATGAAGAGCTTATCATGCCTAGGCAATTGTTGGAAGAAAAAGGGTCGAAATCCCAAAGCGCCCCACTGGAACTCTGAATTCTATACTTGCTGCTGCAGCGAGATTGGGCTAGAGCAAGTTGTGCATGCACCCTCAAGATCCAGTCGTACCCATTGTAAAAAAATTCTACGTAAACATGCTACGGCAAGACCAACACAACATATGGGTCAAATTAGTTCAGGTACCCTTAGACTCTCATGTTATTAACGCTTTTTATGAATTACCTTCTGATTTTGAATGTGAATATACAAAATTTGTTGAAAACATCACTATTAAACAATGGGAGGGGAAGTTTTTAAAATATTAACGGTTGAGGGTAGTGTATGGGCTAATGAGAAAGCCCGAGTTGTGAATAGGATTGACCTTAAACCTATTGCAAAGGTATGGGTCAAATTTTTGAACTCCTAGCTTATGCCCACCACACACACAACTATTATATCACAAGAATGACTGTTACTCCTATATGCTATAATCAAAGGCATGAAAATTGATGTGGGCAAAGTAATTGAACGAGAAATCCGGGTGTGTTCTACTGGGAAGCAAAAAGCCGCCGCTCTATTATTCCCATCTTTACTAACTGGAATTTGTGAGCTTTCTAATGTTGAAATCACTCAATGTGATGAAAGAATCAAGAATGAAGGGGCACTAACTGCTAATACAGTTGAACGCATCATTGGAGTATCCACTACTACAACACCCACAAAATAGTAACCTGCTGCTGCAACAGAACCAGCAACTGAGATTGAGCAATTGCTATAAAATCTGATAAAAAAACATTGATGAATGTGTGGATGCATAAAAAGAGGAAAATCAGAAATTCTGGACATGCTTAATGCATTTAGAAAACCAAAAGCATCAATTCGCATCATTTATGAAGAGCAAGTATGTCGCTTTTCCTGACTCCTTATTGTAGTAGTTTAATTTCCAAGAGATAGGGTAGGCTGCACCAGCAAATCTGAATGCCCCACCAGAAGTAGTTGCTCCAGCAGAACAAAAAGCATCAAAACATGACAAAAAAACCTCAGAAACCAGCACAACAAAAGAGAGTGGAGATGACTCTACAAAGGAACAGTCATCAGAGAAAGAAAAAGATTCAAAAAGTGAAGAGGAAGAGCCAGAAGAGGGACCTAAGGAAAGAAAGGGCGAGGAGCTACTTGTGGTACCTCTCAAACCAAAGGGAAAACACATCATCAGGGAAGAAGATGAGTTAAAGGATGAGAACGAAGAGGATCTTGACACAAAAATGGAGGAGGGCATCCGCAGGAGTACCACAATATAATGACAAAGATAGAGCCTACAGGCCATGATTGCTAAAATTACTGCTGAGAGGTCTGCTGCAGCAACCTCTCCTACTCCATAATCAAAGGCCACTCCAACCAAGCCACTAGCTGAAACTCCCAAGGCATCCAACAAGCCAAAAGGAGCACCATCCTCAGGAGGGGCAGTGACATCGCAGGCACCAGAAAATCCAGAGCCCAAGAAACCAAAGACAAAACTGCCCACAGCTGCTGGATCAACTCAAACCAGCCCTAGTCAGAAGAAGAAGCAGTCTGGTGCAATACTCGGGTGTCCCAGGAAGAGTTCAGGAAGTGGCTCCTAAAAGAAGTAACCATGCCCCACCAATGTTGCAGCATAATTCCAGACAACAGGGGAGTATCCCCTACTAGCCAATTTGCAATCTCTAAACTTTTTCTTTTCTTTTATTATCTTTATTTTCTTATGTCTCATTTATTTTGTAGTTTCCTTTTTCTTTTCTTTTATTATCTTTATTTTCTTGTGTCTTATTTATTTTGTAGTTTCCTTTTTGTTTATGTTATGTGCTTCATTGTTTTATTTTCTATTGTGTGCTTATGAAGACACAACACCTCTCAAGTTTAGGGGGGAGTTGTGCTATTATGTAATGTCATCATAAATAAAGATGTTTGTGGTGAGTGTGTTAATATGCAGCTCTTTCTATCTAGTAACTATGCTTTGATTAGAAAACCCAATGAGGATGAAGTGAGTGATGGAACCATAATTAGAATGAGTTACAGACTAGTAAAAACAGTGATGGATCAAAGGGGATATGTTGTCTTAACACATAAAGCTTTGATTGAGTTTTGTGAGTCTGCTGTAGTAAGTATCAGGCTAGGTAATGTGGAAATGTTTTCAAAAACTCAAGTTTGGGGTAAAAAGGGAATGCCTTTTTTTTTTCAAAATTAGTGCAACTATGTTAGGAATAGAATAAATTTTTTCTCCAATGTCTCTGTTGCTGAGTTAGGGCTGAGTATGTACCCCATATGCAAACTTGAGTAGAAAGGCAACATAGGTTACGAGCATTGCTATCGCAACTTTTATGGAAGAAGGTCCTCTTTCTAGGAACCTGAGTAGCCAGGTCTGTTCATGAGCCCCATGTTCAGCCTTGAGTAAAAAGGGTCTAAGGGTATGACTATGTTGTAGCATTTTAGATGCCATTGCTGCAGCAACTCTGATGTGTGCATTAAACAAGTAATTGGGTGTCAGCAGTACCCCTGTTAGGCATTGATGAGAACCCTTCTAGATCAAGCTAGAAAAAACCACAACTAGATTGACAAGAACCCAAGAAAGCCAATATGATCAAAATTCGAATAAAAGATCCAAACCCTTGAGAAGCTAAGTCTCAAGAACCCGGATTGCTAGATAAAACGCCACAAAAGTTAGCAATTCCTTTGATAAGTCAAAAGTTCGTTCAAGAACAAGTTGAGAAAATCCTCTCAATGATATTAAACTCAATAATGTCAAAAGTCTATTCGAAATAACATAAAGGAGTGTTTATATAAGATGACTAACCCTCATGTAACTTAAAAATAAGAGAAAACCCTAAAATTAAAAACCTTGAGCCGCAGGACCCGCAGGGCCTTGGCCTGCAAAGCCACTGATTTTAAACGGGCTATAACTTGGTCATATCATGTCGGATTTTGACCCATAATATACCGTTTCGAAGCTCTCGACGTAAGGAATGCATTTACAGATTTAGATTTGCTCTTCTAGCCCTTATTTTACTTTAAAAATCATCATCTCCAATGCTCGCCACCTCGTTAGCTCAAATCAAGTGTACCAAGGCTGGTTTCTCCTTATTCTAGCCCATCTTGAATTTTGAACTCTTGCAAATTGAATTTGAATTGAAGTCGTCCAAAGTAGCTTGAATAAATCCTTACATTGCTTCCTTGATCTTTTTAGCTCGTGCTCTCGTAATTGGCCCTTGTGGAACAAGCAATGGATCTTTAATGCTCTGAGCACTCTAGATCACATCATTCCCCCTCTCCTCAAAAGGATTCGTCCTCGAATCTGAACCTGCATCAAAAAGAGAAAGATCAGAAACATTAAATGTAGCAGACACGTTATACTCACCTGGAAGATCCATTTTATAAGCATTGTCATTAATACGCTCAAGAATCTGAAATGGACCATCTCCTTGAGGGTGCAACTTAGATTTCCTCTGGGCTGGAAACCTCTCTTTCCGCATGTGAACCCAAACCCAATCACCGGGTTCAAAAATCACACGTTTCCTACCCTTATTAGCTTAAGTAGCGTACTGCTCATTCTTCTTCTCAATGTTAAGCCGCGCTTTCTCATGAATGGACTTTACCAACTCCGCTTTCTTTTGACCATCCAAGCTAGCTCTCGCATCAACGGGTAAAGGAATCAAATCCATTGGAGTCAACGGATTAAAACCATAAACAATCTCAAATTGAGAATAGAAAATAGAAGAATAAATGCTCCTATTATATGCAAACTCTATAAATAGTAAACAGTCTTCCCAAGATTTCAAATTCTTATTAATGATAGTGCACAAAAGCTGAGATAAAGTTCTATTGACCACTTCAGTTTGACCATCAGTCTGAGGGTGACAAGTAGTAGAAAACAAAAGTTTAGTACCTAACTTACCCCATAATACCTTTCAAAAGTGACTACGGAACTTAGCATCTCTATCCTAAACAATACTCCTAGGAACACCATGGAGCCGCACTACCTCCCTAAAGAATAAATTAGCTATATTGGTGGCATCATCTGACTTATGACATAGAATGAAATGTGCCATCTTGCTAAATCTATCTACGATCACGAAAATGGAATCTCTTCCATTTCGAGTCTTAGGTAGTCCTAAAACAAAATCCATAGAAATATCTACCTAAGGCTCTCTAGGAATAGGTAAAGGCGTATACAAACCATGTGGTAAAACCTTTGACTTGGCCTTTCTACATGTAATGTATCTATTACATATGCGAATGACATCTTTTTTCATCTTAGGCAAATAAAAATGCTCATGCAATATCTCTATGGTTTTCTTAACCCCAAAATGACCCATCAAGCCACCACTATGAGCCTCTCGTACTAGCAACTTACGCATAGAACTATTAGGCACACAAAGCTTATTTTTCCTAAATAATAACCATCATGCTTATAAAATTTACCGAATGATCCTTTGTCACATATAGCAAACACATCAATAAAATCAGAATCATTGGCATATAACTCCTTAACATACTCAAATCCAAGCATTTTGGCACTCAAAGAATTAAGAAGCACATACCTCCAAGATAATGCATCGGCAACTATGTTCTCTTTACCTTGTTTATACTGAATGACATAGGGAAATGTCTCAATGTACTCCATCCAAGTAGCATGCCTTTGATTCAACTTACGTTGACTCTTTAGATGCTTTAAGGATTCATGATCTGTGTGTGTCACAAACTCCTTATGCCATAAGTAATGTTGCCAAGTTTCCAAGGCCCTCACAATCGCGTAGAGCTCCTTATCATAGGTGGGGTACCTCAAGGCTGCTCCAGTCAACTTCTTACTAAAATAAGCAATGGGCCTTCGATCCTGCATCAAAACAGCTCCAATTCCTATTCCTAAGGCATCACACTCAATCTCAAAAGTACGGTTAAAATTACGTAATGCTAGAACAGGTGTAGAACATAACTTTTCTTTAAGATCAATGAATGCTTTATCTTGTTCAACATACCAAGTAAATGCAACATTCTTTTTAACAACATCAGTAAGAGGTGCGGCAATAGTGCTAAAATCCTTAACAAATCGCCGATATGAACTAGCTAAACCATGAAAGCTCCTTACCTCAGTGATGCTCTTAGGCGTCGGCCACTCCCTAATAGCCTTAACCTTTTCTTGATCCATCTCTATACCATTTGCACCAACAACAAAACCAAGAAAAACATCTTTCTCTATGCAAAAAGAACATTTTTTAAAATTAGCATGCAACTTTTCTTTCCTCAAAATATCTAACGCACATCGCAAATACGCAATATGCTCTTCTAAAGTCTTGCTGTACACTAGAATATCATAAAAATAAACAACAACAAACTGACCTATAAATGCACTCAACACATGATTCATTAATCTCATAAAAGTACTAAGTGCATTAGTAAGACCAAAAGACATAACTAACCATTCATACAATCCATATTTGGTCTTAAAGGCAGTTTTCCATTCATCACCTTATCTCATGCGAATTTGGTGATAGCCACTTTTTAAATCAATTTTAGAAAATAAACAAGCTCCATGCAGTTCATCTAGCATATCATCTAACCTAGGAATAGGATGGCAATACTTTATCGTAATATTATTGATGGCTCGGCAATCAACATATATTCTCCAATTCCCATCCTTCTTTGGTACTAGTAGCACTGGTTCTGTACATAGGCTCATGCTCTCTCTCACGTCCCCCTTGCTCATCAGCTCTATAACTTGCTTTGAAGCTCTTTGGTCTCATCGGAATTACTTCTATAGGCTGGTCTATTGGGCATGACAGCTCCTAGTACGAAATCGATTTGATGCTCAATGCCTCAATGGGTGGTAAGGCAATAGGTATTTTCTCGGGAAACACATCTTCAAACGCCTGTAACAAAGAAGTAACGACACTAGGAAGAGAAGAATTAATGTCATCAAATGTTAGATATGCTTCTTTGAACACGAGTAAAACCATGAAATGGCTTGTTTTATATACTTTCTTAATCTCACCCACTCCTGCAAAGAAGTTGTTTTTCACTCTTCCTTCTTTCTCACTCTTTTCTTTTCTCTCACTTTTAGCCTCACTTTCTTTCTTTTTCTTCTCATAACTCTCGACCTCACTCTTTTTATATTGTCTTTCTTTTTCCCTCATCTTTATTTGGTCCTCGTAGTCCTCTTTTGGTGTTAAAGGAACAAGTGTCACAGTTCTCTCATCCTTTACAAAGCTATATCTATTCCTAAACCCATCATATGTCACCTTCCTGTCATACTGTCATGGCCTCCCTAATAATAAATGCCCAACATGCATGGGAACTACGTCACAAAGCACCTCATCACTATACTTCCCAATAGTAAATGTTACCAATACTTGCTTATTAACTTTGACCTCTCTACAATCATTTAACCACTGTAATCTATAAGGTCTGGGATGCGTTAGCAAAGGTAACTCTAACTTCTCTACAAAGGTAGTACTAGCTACATTGGTGCAACTCCCACCATCTATTATCATACTACACACCTTGTTATTCACAATACATCTAGTATAGAAGATGTTCTCTCTCTGCTGCTCCATGTCACCGACACTCATTTGTATACTCAAAGCACGCCTAACAACTAGAGATTCACCTGTCGTAGGGTATTCTACTTCATCATCATCACTAGCATCAATCAACTCTAGCATCTCTCCACCATCACTCTCACTCTCACTCACTAATTCCCCACTATATTGCATCACCATAACTCTCTTATTTGGGCATTGAGAAGCAATGTGTCCAGAACCCAAACACTTGAAGCACTTGATGTCCCGATTTTTCTGTGGTTGAGATTCAGCCTTAGATTTATTTTTTATACTAAAATCTTCTTTTGCCTTAGGTGGTTCAGTCTTGATACCTTTATTTCGTCTCTTATTATAATCCACTTCGGTTTCCATGGGTTTGAAGAAGCCGAAGTATACCTTACTGTACCCTTCCTCTTTAATTGCCTCTCCAGCTTTATAGTCATATGGACCATATCCTCCAATTCCACAAAATGTTGTAGCTCCACTATATTGGAGCTAGTGGTAATTCACAATTATTAGGAATGAACCGCTTCCTCATAAGCGCTCTCAACTCTCCCCACGTAGCTATAGGCCTTTCACGATTCCTCCTCCTATTATTCACCAATTGATCCCACCAAATAATAGCATAGTTAGTGAATTCAATAACCGGTAGCTTTACCTTTTTCTCCTCTGAATAATTGTGACAATCAAAGATCAACTCAACCTTCTTTTCCCACTCCAAGTAAGCCTCTGAACTACTCTTTCCTCGAAACAAAGTAATAGTCACTTTGATTTTTCCTAAATCTCTATCCTCCTCATCTCTCCTATATCCCCTCTCTTGCCTACCTCTTCTATATCTCACTCTATCCCTATCTACTTTGGATGCTCAATCATCACCATCATCTTTCCAAAATTCATTCTTTGCTTCAAACTCATCCATAGGCTTATATCTACGCCTATTATTTTCCCCATCATGTCTTACTGCAACATGTCTAGCCTTGTTATGCTTTCAACTAGTTTGCACCTTCTGAATACTCTCAATGGCAGCTCCATATTGCCTCAACTGGCTTACCATCACATCAAACCTCACATTCATCTTTTCAAAGGCCTGGTGCATTGCATTTAAAGCTAAAGTAAGGTCTACCGTGGAAGGTTGTGCCTCACTTTTATCATCCATATTAGTTATTGAAGTAAGCTGCAAAGAGATGCTAGCAAAAATAGAGAAAACAAATAATGAACCTCACAAGCCTTATGTGTTTACACTCGAGATGTCACTCCATTCGTGTTTACACTCAAATAGGCTTTTACCCGAAGCTGTGCTCACACACTCTTGCCTTTTACCACTCTTATATTTTCTCAGTCAAGTTCTTTAGGAACTAATAACTCAATCAAGGGAAAGTACTAAAGTACAATCCCTCTAACAATCACAGTCCAAGAATAAGAAACAAACGAACAAGAAAACAGGAAACAAAAATAACAAAACCAAGAAACAAAGGGGACCACTAAATATGATTTTTTTTTAATTTTTTTTTGCTTGCTTTTTTTTTTCTTTTTTTTTTATTTTTTTGTTTTTTTATTTTTTTGTTTTTTTTAATCCCTAAATAATTGAAATTTGAATGAATTTAAGGGAAGGAATAGGTAAAATTTGTGGATTTAAGGAAAGAAACCACAAGGATGCAAAATTAACATAAGAAAACCCTAAAAATACTATTTATGCAATACTATTCATGCGATACTGTTCATGCGGCACTGTTCACGGTTCTTCTTTTTTTTTTTTTTTTTTTTGCTAGAACAAGAATGAAAATCTCAAACAAGAATGAAAAATAATAAAAATAAATGAATCTGACCTTGGTGCCTAAACTCTGATACCAACTGATGAGAACCCTTATAAATCAAGCTAGAAAAACCCACAATTAGATTGACAAGAACCCAAGAAAGCTAATATGATCATAATTCGGATAAAAGATCCAAACCCTTAAGAAGCTAAGTCTTAAGAACCCGGATTGCTAGATAAGATGCCACAAAGGTTAGCAATTCCTTTGATAAGTCAAAAGTTCTTTCAAGAACAAGTTGAGAAAATCCTCTCAATGATATTAAACTCATAATGTCAAAAGTCTATTTGAAATAACATAAAGGAATGTTTATATAAGGGGACAACCCTCAAGTAACTTAAAAATAAGAAAAAAGCCTAAAATTAAAACCTGGACCCGCAAGGCCTTGGCCTGCAAAGCCACTGATTTTAAACGGACCATAACTTGGTCATATGATGTCGAATTTTGACCCACAATATACCGTTTCGAAGCTCTCGACGTAAGAAATGTATCTATAAATTTATATTTGCTCTTCTAGCCCTTATTTTACTTCAAAAATCATCCTCTCTGATGCTCACTACCTCATTAGCTCGAATCAAGTGTACCAAGGCTGGTTCCTCCTCATTCAAGCCCATCTTGAATATTGAACTCTTGCAAATTGAATTTGAATTGAAGTCATCCAAAGTAGCTTGAATAAATCCTTACATTGCTTCCTTGATCTTCTTAGCTCGTGCTCTCGTAATTGGCCCTTCTAGAACAAGCAACGGATCTTTAATGCTCTAAGCACTCTAGATCACATCAGGCATTCACATGAAAGGTAGATGTACACTAAAGGGTACTAAAAAAAAGAGAGAGAGAAAGAGAAATTTTTCTACTATAGCATAATTGTAAAACTTTATAACCTTTATTCCTCCACAGATGTAATTGTTCTTATTGTTTTAACCTTATGAAATGCTTGAGTAATGTTGTAGCAATTCCGAACTTGATCAGAGTAGCACACACACATATTGGACAAAATTGAACCTAAGTCTAGAACTAGAGCTGCTGTTGGCAATTTTGTGGGTTTAATAATGTTATCTGAGGGCAATAAGTTAGAGTACTTAGATAGCATAGCTGAGTTTTTATTTGCATAATTGTGTGATTGTATTGTGAGTGATATTACTTAAGGACAAGTAATAGTTTAAGTTTGGGGGTGTGATAACTCTATGAAACGAGAGTTATCATAGCATTTTTAGTCATAAATTATGATTACTTAGATAGTAATATTTATCTTTTATATCACTTTTTAGTTATGTGATCATTTTATGTTCTTATTAATGGCATTTTTTTAGGGGATCGAATTGCTCAAATTCTATAAATGGATGTTGTAACAATAGAGCTACAATGAATAGCAAAAAACTGAAGAGCAGATGAAATAATTCAAGTTACAGAAGAGAAGATGTTGCAGAGTCGCTGCAGCAAGCCTGTAGCACCCAAGCACAGTGCTGATTTATGACGCGCGCGAAAATAATAAGGCTGATGTGGCAAGTGATTTATTTAGCATGTAATGCAAGCATATTAGAGATCCACCAAGATTCCTATCCTTTTTATGGAACATATGCATATTTATAGGGGGAGATTTTAAAATTTGAAACTTGTTAATCGATTTTTTTGTAACACATGCACACATTTAGGGGGAGTCTTTATACAGGCTCAAAACACATTATGTGTTTTGATGATTGTACTCCACTTAATGAAGTTGATCTTATGAATATCTATGATTGGTGAATGAATGCATTTTTGTTTGGATTTTTTGACGAATTGTTGAATGTGCATTCCATACTCACTTTAAATGATATTGAAAGGGGGAGAAATACATGCATTATGAGATATTGACAGATTAGATCTTTAATGAGCTTAGTTGTTTTGATTTTTAAATTGTGATTATTAATTATCCATGCATTACTTACCTTTTGGAAATTGATAGGTGGAGCTGCATTATTGTTTAAATTTTGATGATGTCAAAAGGGGAAGAAATATATGCATTTTGATTATTTGTTTTATGTCCAAAGGGGAAGACAAAGTGATATGCATTTTGAAGTGTATTTGACATTTTATAACATACTTAGGAGGGATTTTAAATTGATGCATATGTTATGTATGAATCATGAATGCCATATGCTCAGGGGGAGTTTATATTTAGGAGCGATTTTAAATTGATGCATATGTTATGTAGGGATCATGAATGCCATATACTCAGGGGGAGTTTATATTTAGGAGCGATTTTAAATTGATGCATATGTTATGTATGAATCATGAATGCCATATACTTAGGGGGAGTTTATATTTGCTAATTGAAATGTCAAAATGCATAGAGTGTTTGTCATCATCAAAAAGAGGGAGATTGTTGACCTATATGGTCATACGGTATTTTGATTTTGATGATAACAAATTACGTGTCATGGGTAAAATAGAAAATGCATATATTTCACAATCTCACAAGCTCTTGAAGGACAAGAATCGTTCATGTGAGATCAAGTTCATCGTACTCGATGGACAATGGCACAAAACTTATCAAATCAAGATCAAGTGTCAAGGGTACTAGCTTAGGTGATTTCTCTTGTCATATTTCTTGTAAAGCTAGTATGATTAATTGTATGCATGATTAAGCATTTAAAAGCTCAAGTTATTTTTCATGATATTTTAAATAAATCATTATTTTCATAATATAAAGGTTTTATATTTAAAGGAAAAATAATTTTATGAAAATGGGTGTTTTTATGTCTTATGGATCACATTGAAAAGATTTGAGTTTTGGAATCCATAAGTATGAATTTTAAATTCTGAAAATGGACCTATTTGAAAGGTTTTATAAAATTTTTAGGCCGCAGTATAGTTTCTAAAGGTTTTGAGGTAAAACTATAATTTTAGAAAGTTTTCACTGTAGCGATCACTGTAACAAGCTGTTAACCGACTGAATTCTGATTTTTTGAAAACAAAGTCCAGAAAGATAGCGGCCAGCCGACTGATTTTAAGCGGGTAACCGACTGCACCAAATTTTGAATATTCTCTCTAACGGTAACTTAAGCGGCTAACCGCCTCATGAAAGCGGCTAACCGGCTATTTGTCAAAAATGTCTATAACTGCTAGTTTGAAAGTTTAAACTATATAAACTCAAACCAAACTCGTTGTTGATAACTTCTTGAATCTCATTTGAGCTAAAACTAGTCGATACAACTTACCTTGAGCTTTGATTTTGCAAATCTACATACATTGAGTTATCATTGAGCTATCGTTTGTATATTCACTCTATAAGAGAGTATTTGTTGTATCTTCAAATCCATTATCAAATTTGTGTGAGTGTTAGTGTGAGAAACACTTGGGAAAGGTGTGTGTGAGTGAAACACCACTTGTAAAGGTTTATTGACACCTTGGAAGTCAATTGTAAGAACTTAAAGCCTTGGGAGGCTTGGATAGTGAAATCCTCAAGCGTAGTTTGCTTGAAGGCGTAGACATAGGTGGGGTTTGCCAAACCACGTAAAAATATCGTGTTCGTTTTCTCTACTCTTAAATCTTTAAATTTACTTATTGTAAAAATTATTATTGTTATTGGTTATGGTAGTTGTTGTTATTGGAGAAATTTTTAAATTCCAATTCACCCCCCCTTGGGTTGCCTAGCTATAATTTCAATATAACTAAAAACAAACCACTAACTTTAAACAACTAACCGATAATGTTGAATAAGTTTCTGGAACCAAATGGTGAACCGTTTAATATTAGCGGCTAACTAGTTACGTTTGGGAGAGTTACTAGAATCAAACGGCAAGCCGCTAACTTCAAGCGAATAGCCGACAAATTTGGGAGAGCTTTTTGGACCCAAACTACTAATTTATAATTTTTAAGTGGTGATCCGAATTCACAAAATTTTAAAATTGTTTCTAAACAGTAACTTCCCATTTAACCGAACAATGATTCGTTTCAATATTAGCAGTAATCCGCTAACTCCCAGAAATAAAATAACTGCTAGTTTACTTGTTCAAACTATAAATAGCCAAGTCAAACCCATTTCAAAAAAAGCTTGCTTGTCTTATTCATTGTCTTCTTCAATATCTATCAAGCTTAACATTGTTCATACAAATCACATTGAGATTTCATTTGCTTATTCATATACATTGATTTATCATTGAGCTATAACTTGCAAATATCTTCTTGTAAGAGTGCAACTCTTGTAAACTTTAATATCATTTCAAAAGTTGAGTGTTTGTAAGTGTAGGAAACACTTGAGAAAGAGATGTGTGATTATCTCTCATTGTAAAAGGTTCATTGACACCTTGAAAGTCAATTGTAAGTATCTTGAAGCCTTGGGTTGTAAGGCTTAGATAGTGGAATCCTCATGCACGGTTAGCTTAAAGGCGCAAAACCCCGTAAAAATCTTATGTTTGCTTTCCTTTCCCTTACATTTTTAAATTTGCTCATTGTTATATTTACTGTTTTTAATTTGGTTGTAGTATAAATTGGTATTAGATTGTGATTTTGTGTCTAATAAGTTTCAAAAACCCAATTCAACCCCCCTTTTAGGTTGCTTAGCTAGACTTTCATATCCAAGCCTTCAAAAGAATTTCGTGTCAATCCAACAAGTTCTCCATAATTCTCTGGAATTTTTTTTAAAAAATTAGTCAAAATTTATACTAAAAAGTGTGCTCTAGGCCCCAAATGGCCACAAACCTCACCAGGGCATGGTTTGATAGACTTAAATTGGTACTCACAATTCATTCGGGTTTCATTAACTCCAGATCAGATACATCCCTTTTCTTCAAGAGAGTTCAAGGCCATTTGTTGCTCATTCTTATGTATGTTGATCATATCATCATCACAGGTTCTTGTTCTTAGCCTGTGAACCAAGTCGTTATCTAATTTGCAATCTACGTTTGCACTCAAAAATCTTGGAGAACTGAATTCAAGTCACCAGAAACATATTAGGATTACATCTTTCTCAGTCCAAGTACATAGCTGATTTACTTGGAATGACAGATATGCAAAATAGCACACCCTGCTCAACACCTATGGCTTCAAGAGTTCCTCTCCCCAGGAATAATAGTGAATTCTTTTTTCATGCCACCTTGTATCAAAGTACTATCGATGCATTAACAAGACCAGATATTGCTTTTCTAGTCAACAAACTTATTCATTTCCTCTCTACTCCAACTATCAATCATTGGCACTCCAACTATAAATCATTGGCACTCCAACTATAAATCATTGGCACTCCAACTATAAATCATTGGCAAGCTTATAAAAGGATTCTCAAATATCTCAAGGACACTATTCATCTTGGCCTACAATTCTATAATCATGGTGATTTGCAGATTGATTGCTTCAGTGATGTAAATTGGGCGAGTGACGGGGGCATCAGGAGGTTAGTTGTTGGGTATTGTATCTATAATCATGGTGATTTGGTATCATGGTGCTCTAAATAACAAGCTGTTGTATCTAGGTCCAATACTGAGTCTGAGTACAGGTCATGGGCAATATCAGCATTTGAGGCATAATGCATAAGATCTTTAATTGCTGAGATTGATATTTCTCTTCATTCTGTTCCAGTTATATGGTGTGATAATCAAAGTGCAGCAGCCTTAGCATGTAATCCCAAATCTCATTCAAGAACAAAACACATTGAATTAGATGTCCGTTTTCTCAGAGAAAAGATTGCTGCCAAGCCTTACAATCAGTTATATTTTCAGCTTTGATAAACTGCAGATATTCTCACCAAGGCAAGCTCAACATTACTTCACGAGGCTGAGCTTGATGGGGGATGTTAAGGATACAGATTACTTAGCTTAAGCTATTATTAAGCAGTTAAATGTATGAAGCTGATGTGTCAAGTAAAGTGTCTAAAATGTGTGTATCTGTTGTAACTAATCACTGTGCGGCAGTGTATGATAGGTTGTTATTAGAATCACTTAGTTACTGTTAGTAAAGCTACTATAAATTGAGCTGAAACGCTCAGATCTGTAATTAGTTTGAATTCAATGAATCCAGATCTTTTTGTTCAATTTCTCTCTGATTTTCCTTGATTCCGAAAATCTCTGTTACAATTCTAATAAATTTGAAGTTAGATTACAGTGCTACACCTTCTTGATATGTGTGTTCTGTCCTCGTGTCCTACATTTTTTCATTACCATTATATTCAATCATTGATTTCGCGATCGTTATATTTTATCATCGCTTCACTTACTGTCAACTTTTTCTTTATGTATCTTGCTTAATGTATTTTGTTTTTTCCAGTATTAAGTACTTAATTAAAAAAAAACTTATTGTAGAGAAAATGATTAGAGACCTCACTCAAGTACCTTGGGAACGCGTGATATTTCAACTTTCATCTTTTAATTGGGAAGTTACCGCAACTTTGTACAAGTTTTATCATATCGAACCTTCTGACTGGGTGTGTGTAATTATCACCTGTTTGATAGTTCAGATGCAGTTATTATTACTCTTGTGCCTCTGTGACGCTGCAAGGTTATTTGGGAGAAGGGGTGAGAACTGAAAAATAAAATAATGGAAAAAAAAATGTTTGGCTTTTGTATAACATTTTTCTTTTAAAGAAAAAAATGATTTTCTTTTTCATTAAAACCTCATAAAATCAAGGAATAATCATATGGGAACATATGATTGGTTATCTTTTAATCACTATAAAGTTTCGATTGGTTATCTTTACAAAATTTGAGGAACTGGCTACCCATCCGGGACAGCATAAATGCCACAAGCGAGACTTATTACAACAACTGATGACTTACAACAAGATTATTACAAGCTCATGTTAGTATGTTACAAGTCTCCATTCGGTATCACAAGTCAGTAGCACTAGTACTCTGTCTGTGGGCATCATACCAGGCTGAAATTATAGTCTGACCCAAAGTTTTGTAATTTAATATAAAAATAATTACAAGGAAAAATTTTAGTACTTTAATAAAATAATAATTACTAGGTTATGTATTTTAACATTTCTAGGTTTGTGCTTCTAACCTCAAGGTCAGACGGTTAGAGAATTTATGAACAGGTGAAAAATAAGAGTTGAATCTCAATAGAGTTTTAGTATGTTAATTAGTTAAGTCCAAAAGTTAAAACTATTAATTTTCATGCAATTAGCTGTTGAAAAATGAATGAATACTGTTCACTGGTGGATGATAATCATGGTGATTGGTTAACACATATATCATTCTTAGAATAATTTAATGTGTTCTGGTTCTGATACTTTGTTTATAAATAGTCTATTCAGAGTAATTTTCTGCTAATTAACGGTCACAGATTTAATGCTACATGTTATTTTGTGGGTTTCATCTCTGCAATTTTACTTGTGCATTCAGGTGAAGAGCTATTGGATAAATTCTGATGTGGTCTTCCACGTTAGATAACTTCCTTGTTACCGGCGATTTGGCGGGTTAGATTACTTAATTTTTTGTATAAAATGTGGGTTGTGAGGCACGAAGACAATGCTATGTATATCATTTTGTGTCAGCTATGCGACATTAATGATACTGCAGAATTGTTGCTCGCCATGCTTTACTTTTTGTTGCATATTTTATCTAATATTAATTAGTTTTTCAGTTATAAATGGAACTTTATATTCTTACATATAGCTCTTAGTGATTGCATTGGGTTAATTTCATATGTAGTGCAGATATACTGATATGCTGCTGAACTTAGACTACTTAAGTGGTATATTCTGGTCATGAAACTTTATTAATTTCATGCTTAATGAGTCAAATCATACCATTTTTTACAATCTAATATAGTATAAATTTACCTTCAAGAATACTTCTAATAACATATTTATCACCGACTTCATTGTTACTCATATATATATGTATAGCATGATATTGATCACTCCGCTGACTAGTTATGGAAAAGAAATCATTATGGTGAAAGAGGGTAAAATAGGACAGATTTTGGAATTTCTTTGTGTTTCATTCGTCTTTCGGCGACCAAATTAATGGAAAATTTTCATCTCTAATGTGCATTTTGGAAAAACGAAGAGATTAAAGAATGACAAGAAACACTATCAATGAGCTTAGATTTCTGAACACCAGAGTTTTCATGACTAGCCTTAGCCACGGCCAGAGTACTTTTCATACTGTTGTTTTAGTAAGTGCTGTTCATATTACTATTTGTTTTTCACTTTCTTTGAGAATCTCTAAGGAACTGATTATTGGGACGAGCACCCTCTAAGCTGATTATTAAGAGGATGAATAGCCTCGAGTCTCTTTAATGTGATTTTTATTTTTGTCTTCAGAGCTGCAAATTGAGAATAGTTAGGAGGCTGCGGTTACTTTTATGCTATATTAACATTGCAAACCAGATTCAAGATACCATTCTATTTTCTGGGTACTCTTGCTACTGATGCTGACTTCCTCTGGAACTTGTAATCGAGGTGGTGTATCCGATTTCTCAGTCAGCAGGCTTGATAGACTTTTGCAGAACTGATAATCATTTTATTTGTATCAGTACAAATTAGTTTACAAACATAATCTACTGGAAGAAAGCTTATCATACCTCTTTGTACACTCTAAGCTCCCCTGCAGATTTTGATATTTCTACCACACAGTTAGTTGGAGCCACCCTAATAACCTGCCATAGACAGATACTATGGTGAGGCTCTTTGGTACTTATCTTGCGGGAAGACTAGTATTAACAATTCATAGCTATTCACCTGTGCTGAGAGGTCGTAATATGATCTGGCACATCTAGTCATCTTCTGTTTCTGGTTTGGATACATTTTCATCTAATATGGTTACGTAGAAATCATCAGTGGCACGGGAATCAAATATTCCACATTTAGTGCAAACTGAGAATGGAAGTGGATATTACCTTGAAGTTGTTCATCTTTTCTACTGACAGGCTCACATTCACTGCTGCGGCTTCTATTTTCTTTACGGTTTCATTGACTGGAAGCTTGGATCCAAGCCTCGTTGTCTCTTTCTTGTCATTCTGAGAAGAAAGATATTATTGAAATTTTACAAAACCGAGAAAGGTTGAAAAAAGTAACTCTAGTTCTGATTTTATTTACTTGCCTGTCCTTCAAAAAGACCTGATAAATCTAGGTCATGTGACATTGCGATCAATTGAAAAGCATTTATGAAACTTGGTGATTGGAGCGTCTTTGACTCTGCACCATTTTCCTATGCAGATCGTAGAATTTCAAATATTTAGATGAAGTTATGAACCCCTATATCTCGGGACTATGTAAAGTTCTTACTTCCATTGATTCGAAAGCAGCATTTACATCATCCAAGTAGATTTTCTCATCACATTCATATCCGCAAGACTGTTTATAATCTGTTTGAAACCATGTATCCTCTGTGATCCCTAGTATTGTAATTCGCTGTTGTGTTCAAAGAGGAAATTAATATGTTGATCAATTTGAGTTTGTATATGTATAGGATTTTTTAGAACTGTACCCTGATTGGACTTGGATCAAGTATCCTCGAGATTAGCTTCTTCTGACTTTCTGTAAACCAATGTGGATATTTGTAATCTGCTTGACCTACCTGCTTACACAAACATTGATCATTGATCTGCGGAGGCAAGCGTTATAGATGAAGAAGAAAATAACTTGTATATAAAGCATACCTTTCTGTACAGAGCCATTAAATTGCGATCATCAAATGGAAGATAACCAGCAAGTAGTTCAAAAAGGATTACTCCACAAGACCAAATATCTGCGGCTGCTCCCTCATAGCCCTTGCTTGCCAGCAGCTGTTTGCCAGAAGATGAACCATCAGCCATGAAGTTAAAGGACATTCAGGTATGATTTAACCCCTGTTTGCTTTTTTCTTCTAGCTTTCGAATTTAGCAGAATAAAACTTGAAAGTTTACTGCCAACTACAAAAATGAAATAAAAATTTCTTACCTCTGGTGCCACATAGCAGGGAGAGCCACAAGCCGTTGTTAACATGCCACCAGGCTGTTATAAGTTATATTTTCAGTCGAGCTTTTTGTTAGATGGGTATATATTAGTTTAGTAATATATTAACAGAACAAAATTATGAAAATCGTTGCTACCTTTTGTAATGCACTTAGTCCAAAATCAGATACTTTGAGATTCCCTTTACCATCCAAGAGCAAGTTTTCTGGCTGTAGAGAGACATCAAAATCATTAGCTAGTTTGTACAGAGAATTGACCGTCAGATAGAAGGGTAGCTATATGGACCTTCAGATCTCTGTGATAAACACCTCTGTTATGGCAATAGTCAACTGCATCAATCAATTGTTGGAAGAGCTTTCTTGCTTCTGCTTCACTCAGTTTCTTGACGTATGACTGAGTAGAACGGTTAAAGTTTAAAATTTTCGATTAAAAGCTTTCAGGAACATAATCTGTGAATTCCAAATGCAATAAGATGAATCTTACCAATTTGTCTGAGAGTTGTCCCCCTGATACATACTCCATTACTATGTAAATTTTTGTCTTTGAGCCAATTACCTCATGTATTCGTACGATATTAGGATGATGCAAGAGCTTCATTGTTCTTATCTCTCTCCGAACCTACAGTTGATCATGAATTGGGAACATATTAAATGCACATGTTCATTTCTTTACAAGAAAGTTAAAAAGTAGCATATGTGAGCAAAGAGAAGGATTAGAAATTTGCCTGACAGTTGAGATTTGTTTTGAGGACCATGTGCTTATCGATGATCTTGATTGCAACATACTGGTCATTGGTGGTGTCTACTCCGAGCTTAACCTTGGCAAAAGTACCTTCTCCAATCGTCCGTCCAAGACGATACTTGCCTATTTCGTTTGCGAACCCCATTATATTCTTGTTGCTTGGTTTTTCTTGAATTAGAGAACTAAATGATGCGCCCTAAACTCTTGCAGATGCTCTGTATATATTTTAAATCCCTATCAAACTCAACCTGGATTATCTTTTGAGTGGACCACTCGTGGTTTTTCCACGCAACTGCCATACCTAAGGTTCTCATCTCTGAATGATTTTGAGTCTCACATTTTAAAGTCCCATGTATATGATGATGCTTTTTAAAGGCTTAATTAGAAGTGTTCTATTTCTCGTGTTGTTATTTGGCATTGCTGCACAAGGAAGACCAGACCAGTCGGCTCTTTGGCTAGTAGTTGGTGTCGGTGAGCTGAGGGACGTGAGTGTGTGTGTTTTGAATGGAGGTTAGATTGTTCTTGCTAAGAAATGCTCATTATTTTACGCAGACTAGCTAGGTTGTTGTCACCATGGATTATGACTGTGGCCCGCGCTACCTAAAGGTCTTTTTTTTTTTTTTTTAATTTTTCATCATAAGCCACCTAAAGGTCTGACAAAACTGATTTATTCATTAATAATAAATAATTTAAGAAAGACAGAATGAATTATAATTTTATATAGTGTTAGTTGATTATTTTGAATATTTTCTCTTATAATGTATGGTATTATAATTAATTTTGTCTTCTTTTTATTTAATTTTTCTATTTAAATGTCGGTACTCATGATAAATTGGGCTTCTCAAATCTCAAGCATTGCTTCTGGCCGGTGTACGGTACAGTGTGGAAAGAAAAGGCAAACGAAGAACGCAGCATTTTATTGTGCCATGTGTTTTGCATGAGTCAAAAGGGCAAAATTGCATCGGTTCTCACTCTTGAGAGTTGGTTTCACTTATAAGTTATTAATATTCAAGTATTTATTATTAGGTATCTTAAATTATTTAAAAAATATTTAATTTTTATATATAAATTATTGTAATATAATTAAGTAATGTAATATTAAATTATATTTTAATTTTTATATATTATTTAAGTATCTATTATTAGTTATATGAAATTGTTAAATATAAATAAATAATACATTATTTAGTTATATTTTTAATATAATTAAAATAAAAATATAATATAATATTATTGAATTATAAATTATAAATTTATATTAATAATTATAATGTAAAAATAAAAGAAAATAAAAATTAATATTATATTAAATTAAAATTTATTTTCGTTTATTATTATAATAAATTAATTAAAAACAACCAATGCGGCAAACCGTCTTATGACTTATGAGGGGTGCCAAACACACCCGTAATGTCTAATATAACTTTTTTGACTATTTTCAATTGGATTAAACATGTTAACGTTGTTTAGCAAATTAGTTAAACTGTTCAAGTTTATCATCTAAAATGGGATCATTGCTAAAAAAAAAAAAAAAAACTATTACGTAATCAAAATAACTTTTAACAGGCTTAATAACATCAAATTGGTCGTATAATGCCATTGAGGATAACAATTTAAATACGAAAGTCAAGGCGGAATCGTCCAATTCCTATGAATTGACCAGACTTTGAAGATTCTTTGATAGATATACAAATGAGCTTTGATATTTGCAACCAAACGAAACCATATTATTATTTTTTTTGTTTTTTGAATACTGATTACACATCAGGGTACTGATCATACATCAAATATTTATAACTGTTATTTCAACAGACAAATACACTGGGACTATAATATTATATTAAATTCTATAAATACTTGTCTAGATAAATAACCCTCGTAATAAGGGATGTATTAGCTTCACTCGAATCTCGTAAAGTTGAAAGACTATTTATATTTATTTCACTCAATCATATTTAATTGAGAAAATTTTTTGAGTCCCAACTATAGTTAGAATTCGACCCCAAACACTCAAGATTTTCTGAACACTTACGTTACCCATAGTTACAAGTCCATTGGCACGAAATCCCATATTATGATTAGGCGTAATTATGCAAAAATTTTAAAAATCATCCCTTAAGGCCACAAACAGAAAATCGTAAATAAACCCAATAAGACAAACAAAATTTGAGGTTTGAGCCATAGAGCTTCAATGCCCAAAAAATGTAAATGACTACAGGAAGTGTGGAAAACAGAGAATATTACCTTTGGTTTAAGAAATTTTAGAGGGCAATTCCAGTGAACCGAATATGTGCCACAAGAAAAAAAATGATAAAAGATCAATTCCCAAAGGCACATCATGATGCCATGAAACCCATTTATTTCTTTCTGCTATCACTAACTACATCAATGAGAGAGAACCATACAAAAAGAGGAAACAGAGTTTGAATTTTTTCACTGAGAGAAAAACAACAGAGGGATGGAGAATTTTGAAATTTGAAATTTGAAATTTAAGACCTACGCCGATTTTAATGAGGGAGTGAGCAAATGGTTCTGTCGATTTGAACGAGGGAGGGGAATGAGGGACAAAAGACGCCGAAGCCACCGATGAATCGCCGTCGAAAATAAAGTCGGGCAAATGGGTTCTGTGATGGCTGATGTAAGAGATGAAGGCGGCTTAGGAGGGGAGTAGGGTGGGCAATTTGCGAGCCTGGGCCTGGGCCTGGGCTTGCAGGGAAGTGGGGTGGGCAATTTGCGGGCTTGGGCCGGGGCTTGCAAGCCCACTGAAAGCCCATCCAGTTGCGAGCGGGCTTGGGCTTGGGCCGGGTTGGGCTTTATCAAATTTTTAAATAATTTTTTTAATGAAGCTATAAATTAAAAATACTTAAATTATAATGATTATCCAATTCATGATTATCCCTCTGTTAAATTATAAATATTAAGATTTCAAATTTGTTGGAAATTTAAGTGCATAAACATGTAATGTAATTAGAAAACCAACACTGATGCTTCCTAATCGACACTACAAATTGTTACTTTGCCCAAAATAAATAAACTAGCAAAGGAAGAAATGAAGAATTGCAACTTTACAATCACATTATCACATTAATATTTGTAATTGTGTGTGTGTGTGTGTGTGTATATATATATATATATATATATATATATATATATATATATATATATATATATATATATATATATATATATATATATAAATATCTATAGATTCAAAATTAATACAGATATTAATTTTTTTTTACAAGAAAAGGCCACTGGACAAAGACGTACCTCAAAAATCAAAACTGCACTTCTTAGGAGTTAGGAGGGACAGAGGGTTCTTTGCTGCTGCCATGCTGCTAGTGGGCGTCGCGATGGGGGCTGCAACTGCTGCTGGTGGGAGTCGCTCTTACACTGCAGCTGCTGGCTGCTGCTGGTGCTTGGTTTGACGCGATCTGGTGGGCATCACGCTCTCGCTGCAGCTGCTGGTGCTTGGTTCGATGTGGCTGGTGGGCATTGTGCTGCTTGCTGTTTTTTTGACTCGCGGTGCAGGCGTGCAGCGTGCTTGGACGATTGGTGGCGACTGGCGATGAATCGATGATGGCTGTGGCTTGGCTTGGATATCTGCAGACTCTGCATTCTGCAATGCTTTTGATTTTGAGAAATTTTGCCTTGTTTTTACTTAGGGTTAGAAACTTAGAACAGGGGAAATGAATAGAGAGATTAGAGATATCACACGAGTAAAATGTAAAATTGTAAATGGATAATGTGATTTTGATTTTTGAATAATTGAATTTTGATTTCCATTTGTTATTATTATTTTTTTATATTGGCCCGGGCTTTTTGCATTAAGCCCATAACCAGGCCCACAATGCATGGGCTTTTTATTTTTGAACCCTTACCCTCAAAATTATGACATGGACTGAACAAAAAGCCCGCGGGCTGGGCTGGGCCTGAGCGGACTGGGCTCGGCCCGGGCTTTTTTGCCAAGCCTAGAGGGAAGTGGCGTGATTGGGGATTTAAAGTCTTGTTTTTAGTTGGGGCGATAAAAGGGTATTTTAGTCTAAAAAATAAGTAATTGGTTAATATTGTAGGGGGGTTTTTAATTCAATATATCTCAAAGTATTAGTATTTATTACTTATACCCCACACTTAAAAATTATGTACATGTCTTTTTGGGTTGTCTATTGACTAAGATGGCCCTAAAAGAGAAATATAAAATACACACTCTTCTCTCATTCTCATCATTTCTCTCTCTAATAAAAAAAAATAAAAACTCCAAAACACTCTCTCAAAATCACTAATGAAAAATGAATATGGTGAGATTTTGGTTTGTAACTACGTGCATTTTTCATCCAACCAATAAGGTATTTTAAACTTCACATTTATTTGATGTGATTTTTATGCATCTTCTTGACAATATATTATTACTTTATAATAAACAATAAAATAACTCACATTTTTGTTACATTTGCATCATATCATATATGTAATAGATTTTCTTACTACATTTGTAGAAATCTCAATTTGTTCTCAAATTTTTAAAGAAAAAATTTTGTACTGCACTTATATTACTCGATTAAAATCATATTTATATGAATTTATTCGACTTTTGTTTTGTAAATGGGTAAAACATTCCAAATTTTACGACAACTTAGCATCATATTAGTGTAATTAATCTATTTTTTTATTCACTAAATATGGCGTCTGAGACTCAATCAACTTGATTTGGAAAAATAATGCATCCTCTGTCTATTTAATTGACTATAGTTGTGCACTTAGCAAGTTACTCTATTGCTGTCATGTAAATGGGCAGAATATTCCACGAACTATTATATGCCTTTGTATTTTTTTATTATAATAATTGTATTACTATAGGAAATGATTTCAGTATATGTGCCTATTATGTTTCATGGTGAATGGATAGAGCAAAACGGCCATTCTAGATTTGATGGTACATAGGCGAGAGAAATCATGGTACCATAGTCTACAATGTGCACACAATTGATGGAAAGAGTATCTCGAGTTATTTCTATTGATCTTTTTGAAATTAACATCAAAATTAAGTTCAAGCTTCAAATATCCTATCTAATGTTGATTGAATAGCAATTTACTCGTGTTCTCTTTGTACTTATCTATGATTCTAACATGCTATAGTCGTATATTTATGAAGTTATTTCACTAAATTCATGTATTTTGGGCTGAATGTTGTTTTTATCAAATGTTGGTTCTTTGTTAGTTTGTTTGACTATAGTGGTGTATTTATGAAGTTACTCGATTACAGTCATGTATACTGAATGTTATTAAAACAAATGTTGATTCTCTATCCATTTACTCGACTACAGACATGTATTTATCAAGGTACTCGATCCTAGCCGTGTAATCAGGCTGAATGTTGCTTCAATGATCATGACCATGCATTTCTTTTTATATCATATATATGTTGCAAAAATATCTCCTATTCCTTCAATAATATATAATACATATATATATCTTTAAGAAAAATTTTAATTCACATATATAATGCAAAAGTATCTTCAACTTTATCACAGATCAAATATATCTCCATAGTAACTTTTACATCGAATGATAACTTATCAAAAAAACTTGCAAACTCATAGTAATGAAGTCTTACATTATTTGATACTATGCAGTTGGTTTCCTCAATGTAAATCTAAATAATTTGACAGCCAATTGTTTTGATGACTTCAATTGCATCTAGTGATGATTGGTTAGAAATCTTCGCCTTGAAACAACCGAACTCCTTGAATTTTAGTTCCATCTACTAAAACACAAAAATAATTGAATAATATGAGAAATAAGACTACAAATTTGCATAATGATATATTCTAAGCCAATCAAGAAAATTATATGATGTACCAATCGAGTAATTTGGCTTAGTCAACTTTAAATAAAATATAATGATCCTTTGTATGTATATAGCATATATAATCAATCCTTTTAAAAAAGTACTTCAAATTCATCATCAACTTCAGTTTATATTAAAAAGAGGGATCCGGTTACCTTGCAACAGTTGCAAGGTACCACCATTTTTGTTTTTTTATGTGAACTTAATCTTTCACCATTGGATTTAATGAAAAAATAGTTTCAATGGTAGAGATTTGTCTATTTGTTTATTAACATTGTACTCCCTCACATTTATTGAAAACTCAAAAAAGTTAAAGAGTTAAAATTTTTAACATATAAGTCCAATTTCTTTTAATTTATATTATTTAATTAGTAGTGAGTCTTTAAAAAATATTATTTTTAATATTATTTATTTTATTAATATTAAAAATAAAGAAAGTTGGATCGATATTAAATATTATTTAATAATAAGCCTATGACTAAATAATATTTTATTTGTTTAATTTACTAAGTAATATTAAACAAATATTTTTAATATTATTTATTTTATTAAAAATAAATATCATTTAATATTATTTAGTCATGGGCTTATTATTATATTTGTTCTTTTAAAGCTAAATAATATTAAAATAAAATAAAATAATGAGTAGTGAGTCTTAAAAAATAATATTTATTTTATTTACAAGAATAAATTTTTAATATTATCTATTTTATTAAAAAAATATTATTTAATATTATCTATTTTATTAAAAAAATATTATTTATTTTATTTTATTTAATATTGCTTAGTAATAGGCTTATAATTATATTTATTCTTTTAAAAAACTAAATATTATTAAATAAAATAAAATAATCAGTAGTGAGTCTTCAAAAAATAATATTTATTTTTAATATTTTATTTAATATTATTATTCATAGGCCTATTATTATATTTATTCTTATAAGAAGATAAATAATATTAAATAAAAATAAAATAATCAATTGTGAGCATTAAAAAATATATATTTAATACTATTTATTTTGTTTAAAAGAATAAATTTTTTAATGTTATTTATTTTATTTAATATTACTTAGTCTTAAGCTTATTATTATATTTATTCTTTTAAAAAACTAAATAATATTAATAAAATAAAATAATCAGTAGCGAGTATTAAAAATTATAATATTTATTTTTTAATATTATTTGTTTTATTAAAAATAAATATTATTTAAAATTGCATATTTTATATTATTTAATTTATTTAGTCATAAGCTTATTATCATATTTATTCTTTTAAAAAAATAATAATAATAAATAAAATAAAATTATATTTTAAAAGGTTACCAAGCAAAGCATATAAATTTATAACTAAATTGTAAATAAAAAGGAAAGTAAGTAATATTATATAAAATAAAATTACATTTTAAAAGATCACAAGCTAAATAAAACACATAAATTTATAAATAAATTGTAAATAAAAAAAAATAAGGGGTTAAATGAAATTTAACGTCACAAAGGACAAAAATTCGTGGTAGTTGGATCCTAAAAAGAGCACTTTAAATTTATTATTAATGTCAGTTTGTATTTTTCTGTCAAAATACAAAGACGTGCGAGTCAAATATAGTATTAATTAAACAACTAGAGTCGAGTAAGTTGGCAAGAAGTCCACTTTGTATGTTTCATCTTCTCATTTTGATTGTACAAAGTAAAGCTTGAAAAGCTAATTTTTATAAATACAAGGAACTAAGCCTGTATTGAGTCAAATTAAATGCAGTAATGCATGAGAGATATAAACCAAATGAAACAGAATCTAACTTACTTATAAAGTGAAAGAAGACGACAACAATCATAGTACAAATGCCTCCAAAAAGAATATGAAAAGTGTTGTAAATTAGCTGTGATGGGTATAAGAATGAATAGTATATTTAGAACCACAGAAATTTAGACAAAACGAGAAGAGGAGCTTCTGGCTTCTCTCTTCATCATTTTTTTCTCGTTTTATTTATTCATTAGCTTGTTTATATAGAAAAATACATGGGCCAGTTAGTAATTACACATAAATGAGTATAATGGTAAATCCACTATTTCACAACAAAAAGCAGTTTTAGTAGTTTTCCTGCACATTAAAAGGAAGCCTTTCAAGGCCAGAATAAGAAGACATTAGATAAAAATTAACAGGTCAATCAAAACTTGTTATACTAGTTTAGTTTGTCACCATCCTTTGAATAAGCTAAAGGTGTCTCAAAGTAGCAAAATGACTCATTGATCTAGGCTGCTAAATTGAAAACAACTTTGTCTTACATTCTTTAACCCATATCCCTTCATCATCCACATATCAGCATGAAATAATTTCTAGTTTCAAACAACAGATAAATATACCTACAAAACCATCACATCCAGTCTAATTAACACAAATAGGAAGAATCAATTTTTAAACTAATAACCTTGACTTTATAATCAAAATAACATCCATCATCGTTAAAATTTTAGTCCCCTTAAATATCATAATCATAAAAAAATATCATGACCATAAATTTAATTATCACTAAGTGTGACTATTTAAAACTGTCGATTTGATTGGTTATAAAAAGAAAGTTATTGTTCAAATTAGTTAATACTGTTGTTGCAAACAAATATGCTGCTGATTTTCTTAAGCTTCTTCTTCTCTTTGTTTTCGCTGCTGCTGTTCTCTGCTCTTTACTGCTGTTGTTGTTCTCTGTTACTTGCTGCTGCCGCTTGCTTCTTCTTTTGTCTTCGCTCTTCTTTGGCTTGTGTTCTTTGGATTCTAAAGCTTCTTACTCGTTCTTCCTTTCTTGTTGCTGCAGAGTTGGCTTGGCTCTTCTCTTGCTTGTGTTCCATGACTTCTCAACTACTTGGCTCGGCTTCTTTTTTCTTCTGCCTCTCTTCCTTGCTTCCATGATAACATGGCCTTTTATAGACAAACATTAGTTAGTCCTTTACAGGTGTCAAAACCTCATGTCAAAATAGCTACACCTGTCAAGAATCCTATCCTTTTACAATTGTGATCTTATCTAGTTGTTATTATCCATTAAACTAATAATAATATGAATTTATGCACAAATATTTTATGCACCATCAACTACCAATTAGAACATTAATTATATAGGCCAATAACTTCAATGCCACCACCTCCATTATCTAATGGGATTTTTAGAGTTTAACTTGTGTGCTTAAAAGTATCAAAATCTGAAGTGAAGAGACTAAGCAAATCTTTGAGAATGAGGCTAAAATTGGACTGAAGGGTTTTAATTGAATGATTTTGACGTCGCTTGATGAAATCTTGGCCGTCAATAAAGGACGATTTCCACCGCCTCCAAGAATGCCACCGCCGATAAGAGAGAAACTATTAGGGTTGATAAGGATAATTTTGCAGAAAGTATGGTGGCCAAAGAAGAAGAAGTACAGTGACAAGAACAGGAAGAAGAAATCTCTTGAAAGAGAAATATGAGACTCGTTGAGTACTCAACAACCTCTTGTGTAATTGGATATCAAATTTCAGTTTGCGTGTATGTTGGACATTACTCATCTTAAAAGGCTTATTACGATCATTTTGAAGAATGAGGATATAACTAGATAAAATACCCAAGTTTCAGGGTATACTCGGGGTGAATTATTGTAAGAAATTTAAGAGCGTGGTCTTTTATTAAATTGATTCTTTGAAATTGAAAAATGGTTAGATCCATAAATTTCCCCGTGATTTTATGTCTTACTTTTTTTTTATTTACATTTACATTCATCTCTATATTTATAGGAATATTTAAAGACTATTTTTCACTGGGGCATTATCTAAGTAAGAATGTTGACTGGTACCATTATTAATTTATTATACTTCGCTGGCTATTACATGTTTAGTCAACATTCACATACACAAGGTTCTCATATTTAGAGCATATTTAGTAAGGGTTCTTTTGCTTTAATATAATAAGGGACAAAATAAGAGATAACAAAATATAAATTTTAATATACTACTAAAAAAAATATACTGTATTAATATGTGTGTTATTCTTGTCTTTTAATTTATTATATCCCTTATTGAAAAATTACTCCCTTATTCAAATCTATTGTATTTTATATTTTAACTTTGAATGGAAAGGAGTAGGGAAGAAGAGCCCATCGGTAATGATTAGAAAAATCAAAAAATTAGAAAATTGGATAAGGGACTTTTTTTTGTTAGACGCATAGAATTAGCTAAGCATTTTCTTCAAACAAATATAAAACCTGGTGGATGGTTTTATGTCTATTACTTGTTCTTTCTCTAGAGTTAACACTGATTATTGAGATGGATGTACTATTGTGAACAATACTAATATCATTTAAAAATGGTTAGCTATGATAGAAAATCCTTTTTTTATCTAGGTACTCGAGATCTGATGAATGACAACAAGTTTTCATACTATCTAAGATTAAAAAATCGTATTGATTCTTATTAAAACAAGACAAGATTATCAGACGCATGTTTGTTTGACATTTTTTAATCATTCCGTGTGGTATAGTTTTTAAATAAAACTTATATAAGTAGAACTTTTACTAATAGAATTTTTATAAGTAAAATTTTTCCTAGTCGAGTGTTTATTGAATTGTTTGAAAATCGACTAGTTTTTAGAGTTCATAAGTATTGTTCACAAGCTTTTTTAGTATTGTTCATTGGTTGTAAAATTTCTTTGATAGACAAGTGTTTAAAGTTTTGAAAAGAATGAAATAAAATTTTATAATAAATATCTTTATTGGTTCTACCTCCTATTTTTTATGAAGAGAATGAATCTTTTTATCGAAGGATAAAAAAAAATGAGTCCGGATCTCCTGCGAGAATGATTTGGAAGATCCAAAACAAAAAATAGTGGTATTTGCTAGCAACAACATAATGGAGGCAGTCAATCAATCTAGATTGATCTGAAATCGAATTCAAATCCAATATAGCACCTATGGGTACATAAGAAATGTATTGAATCGATCTATGATGCCGTAATGGACGTGGACCGTTAGATTTAAATGAAAAATTTACACTATTAATTATAAATAAATAGGTAACAAGTTATCTAAGTAACAGATAATTATCATTTTTTGTTCAAGTTGCAGGTTACATTTACTACTCTAATATGTGATTTGCAAAATTAATGTGTTATTTAACACTTAATGTTGATTTACAAGTTTTAAATAACATTTACAAGTTTTTATTTTGTTTATAATTTTGAAAACCAATTTACAACTCAAACGTTAATTTACCAAATTTTCCTTCAATTTACTAGTCTTATGTGTAGTTTACAAGTTTTTTGTTTAATTTCACCCTTCATGTCAATTTACAAATTTTTTGTCATTTTTCTTGTTTTTTGTAGTTTTTACAGTTCTAAAGTTCAATTTACCACTCTGATGTTAATTTACTCTTTCTTCATTCAATTTACTAGTCCTATGCGTGGTTTATAAGTTTTTTGTTTAATTTCACCATTCATGTCAATTTACAAGTTTTTTATTATTTTTCTAAATTTTTGTTGTTTTTACAATTCTAAAGTTCAATTTACCACTCCGGTGTTAATTTACTTTTTATTCATTCAAATTATTAGTCCTATGTGTAGTTTACAAATTTTTTGTTTAATTTCACCATTCATGTCAATTTAATTTCCTATGTGTAGTTTACTGCTCTGAAGTTTAATTTACCACTCCGACGTTAATTTATTCTTTTTTCATTCAATTTACTAGTCCTATGTAAGGGTGGACATCAGTTCGAAATAAATTTTTGATTTCGGTACGGTTCGGATTTGAAATTCAAAAAAACCATTCAGTTTATTAAAAAATAAAAACCGAGCCGAAAATGATGATTCGATTCGGTTTCGGTTTTGGTTTTTTCCTTGTTGACTTTCGGTCAAAGATCCTCTTGAAAAATTTGCAAAACATATTGGGCCATAACAGAATTTTTATAAAAAGCCGGGGAACCAAACGATATTATCCCTCTACTTAGACCACTTCATCTTCAATCTTCATCACGTACAGTATCGCAAGAAATGAAACACAGCAGAGTGGCAAACGCATACCCACATACACTAATAAAATTAATGCTATTAATAATTTAATACAGTAAATCCTTAATGATAAAATACAGCAAACAAATTAGAAAAAGCCATTAAAAAAAAAAAGAGCCATTTTCCCCAAAAAAAAAAAGAAAACAAAAAGTTGGCTGGAGAGTGGAGACGGCGAGACTAGGATTTGGCGGCAGCAGCAGCAGCTTAATAAACTCATTAAACTATAATTACTTAATTAGAGCAATACTCAGCATCTTCTCATATTAAAATTAAAGCTGAAAAAAAAATACAAAACATGAGATATTTATTTTCTTCACAACCGTCATAAAGGGTTAGCAGATTCTGGCAAAGCTTGGTCTTTAGGAGAGACCACGAGAGAGGAGAGCGACATTGACGGCCAAACTTGAAGTTATCGTGCTCGGCGTTCGATAAGACGGCCGGTAAGGGGAAGTTCCATTTTGGAATTGGAGGTGTGGCATCTACAGTTTTTAGAGAGATTGAGAGGTGAGGGATTAGGGTTTTAGGTGTGCGGCTGTGGGTGTAATGTGTGTGTGTATATATAGATTGTATTCAAAAATTACGAAAATGCCATTGTAATCGGTTCGGTTCGGTTTTTAATTTTTGATCCGAAAATCGAAAAATTCGGTTCGGTTCGGAACTAACATATTCGGTTTTTTAGTTTAAAAATACCAAACCGGACCGATTTTTTCTCAGTTCTGGTTCGGTTCTGCCGACCCCTAGTCCTATGTGTGGTTTATAAGTTTTTTTGTTTAATTTCACTATTTATGTCAATTTACCAGTTTTTTGTCATTTTTCTTGGTTTTATTGTTTTTACAGTTCTAAAGTTCAATTTACCACTCTGGCGTTAATTTATTCTTTATTCATTCAAATTACTAGTCCTATGTGTAGTTTACAAATTTTTTGTTTAATTTCACCATTCATGTCAATTTACAAGTTTTTTGCTATTTTCTATGTTTTTGTTGTTTTTACTGTTCTGAAGTTCAATTTACTAATCCGGCGTTAATTTACTTTTTCTTCATTCAATTTACTAGTCCTATATGTGTTTTACAAGTTTTTTTATTTAATTTCACCATTGGTGTCAATTTGACAAGTTTTTTGTTAAATTTCACCCTTCATGTCAATTTACAAGTTTTTTGTCATTTTTCTTGGTTTTTGTTGTTTTTACTGTTCTGAAGTTCAATTTACTACTCCGGCGTTAATTTACTCTTTATTTAATCAATTTACTAGCCCTGTGTGTGGTTTACAAGTTTTTTGTTTAATTTCACTATTCATGTCAATTTACAAGTTTTTTGTCGTTTTTCTAAGTTTTTGTTGTTTTTACAGTTCTAAAGTTCAATTTACCACTCCGGCGTTAATTTATTCTTTATTCATTCAAATTACTAGTTCTATGTGTAGTTTACAAGTTTTTTGTTTAATTTCACCATTCATGTCAATTTACAAGTTTTTTGCCATTTTCTATGTTTTTGTTGTTTTTACTGTTCTGAAGTTCAATTTACTAATCCGGCATTAATTTACTCTTTCTTCATTCAATTTACTAGTTCTATATGTGTTTTATAAGTTTTTTTATTTAATTTCATACTTCGTGTCAATTTGACAAGTTTTTTGTTAAATTTCACCTTTCATGTCAATTTACAAGTTTTTTGTTATTTTTCTTGGTTTTTGTTGTTTTTACTGTTCTGAAGTTCAATTTACCACTCCGGCGTTAATTACTCTTTATTTATTCAATTTACTAGCCCTATGTACGGTTTACAAGTTTTTTGTTTAATTTCACTATTCATGTCAATTCATAAGTTTTTTGTCATTTTTCTAGGTTTTTGTTGTTTTTACAGTTCTAAAGTTCAATTTACCATTCCGGCGTTAATTTATTCTTTATTCATTCAAATTACTAGTCCTATGTGTAGTTTACAAGTTTTTTATTTAATTTCACCATTCATGTCAATTTACAAGTTTTTGCCATTTTCTATGTTTTTGTTGTTTTAACTGTTCTGAACTTCAATTTACTAATCCGGCGTTAATTTACTCTTTCTTCATTCAATTTACTAGTCTTATATGTGGTTTACAAGTTTTTTTTTTTATTTAATTTCACCTTTCATGTCAATTTGACAAGTTTTTTGTTAAATTTCATCCTTCATGTCAATTTACAAGTTTTTTGTCATTTTTCATGGTTTTTGTTGTTTTTACTGTTCTGAAGTTCAAATTACCACTTCGGCATTAATTTACTCTTTATTTATTCAATTTACTAGTCCTATGTGTGGTTTACAATTTTTTTTGTTTAATTTCATCCTTCATGTCAATTTACAAGTTTTTTGTCATTTTTCTTGGTTTTTATTGTTTTTACTATTCTGAAGTTTAATTTACCACTTCAGCGTTAATTTACTCTTTCTTCATTCAATTTACTAGCCCTATGTGTGGTTTACAAGTTTTTTTTTGTTTAATTTCACCCGTCATGTCAATTTACAAGTTTTTTGTCATTTTTCTATGTTTTTGTTGTTTATACTGTTCTGAAGTTCAATTTACTACTCCGGCGTTAATTTACTTTTTCTTCCTTCAATTTACTAGTCCAATGTATGGTTTACAAGATTTTTTTATTTTTCTTGGTTTTTGTTGTTTTTACCTTTTTAAAGTTCAATTTACCACTCCGACGTTAATTTACTCTTTATTCATTCAATTTACAAGTTTTTTGTTATTTTTCTATGTTTTTGTTGTTTTTACTATTTTGAAGTTCAATTCACAACTTCGGCGTTAATTTACTCTTTCTTCATTCAATTTACTAGTCCAACGTGTGGTTTACAAGTTTTTTGTTTAATTTTACCCTTCATGTCAATTTACAAGTTTTTTGTCATTTTTCTATATTTTTGTTGTTTTTACTTTTCTGAAGTTCAATTTACCACTCCGACCATTTTAAAAAGCTTGTGAAACGAAATAATACAAAATAACTATTTTGCCCTTATTACATGCGATTTGTTATCATCAAAATCAAAAATCATTTAGCCTTTTAGGGTAACAAAAATATTTTAGAGATATTAAAAAATAAATATATCAATTTTAAACCGACATCGTTTAAACTCGTGGCGGATGCCTGTCATATTTTATAAACTATGAAAAAATAGAAATTGAACATGACATGTGTTTATCAATAATAAATGACATAAATATATGTCACGAAAATATCATAATATGTTGATAAAAATATAGTAGTCACGAAAGGATCATTATTTCATGATACATATATGACAAATCGATATCTATCATGAATTTTCTGTCATAAAAACGCATTTTTCTAGTAGTGCCACATAATTAAGAAAAACAAAGGCTATCACTTTTCAACTATTGTCGTTAAGCCACATCAATCTATCCACACTAGTTTGAACAAAAACTATTTGTGGCTCTATTATTACTGATTTTGAAAATAATATTTTATTATTTTTATGTTAAATTATGCGACATTTTTCGACATATTGGACTATTTTGAATTTACTGATACTTTGTATTTAATTGAGCCGTCCCGACTTTTTCCATCTTATTTCCAAATTTAAGGGTCACGAGTCGGGCTCTAGTCCATTTGGTTTCGAGCCTTATGTTGTCTAAAAATCTAACTACGCAAGTGTACGTATCGAACAAGTAATAAAGTGATGAATTAGAGTGTCGAACCCACAGGGACTAGTATTATCCTATCACTATCTATCATTTTATATCTCCTAAGTCTAATTCAAACAATTGAATAAAAAGCCTTAACTAAAATTATGACGGTAAATTAAATGCAAAATAAACAAGAAAATAACCAATAAATGATGAAACCTAGGCTTGTTATTTCCCCTAGTAATTCCCTTATTAATCTCAGTCCAGTTCTTCTAATTAACCTAATTCAATTATCACTCAGAACACTAAAGTCTCTACAAGCCCCTTCCGATGATCAAGTAGATGTATTTCTCACAATCAACCCACTATATTTCTATGAGAATCAATTATAAGCAATTCATTAAGTTAGTTTTGTTCTTAGTGTTTTATTGTTTTTCTTCCTTTTCAGTTGCGTTCTTTTACGTTTTCGAGGAGGTTTTGGCCCAAGTCCCCCTCCTTCTGTATATTTCTTCTTTATTATGATATATCTTACAGGTAAGGGTCCCGCCTAACCCCCCACCATCATGGTGGTTTCTAAAAAAAAAAAAATTCATTAAGTTCAAGTTCCTTAACAAGTGCATATGCAATCAAAGTATATTCCTATCTCAGATTAACACATGTTATCATATTTAGGTCTATAGATGCATGACTCTTCCGATATCTATGTAACTGCACATATGCTATTTAATTGCTGATCAAGCAATCAAATAGATTAAACATAAAATATAATAAATAATTAATAAAAGGCAATTTTGAAAAACTAGAAATATTAATCAATTAAGGTTCATATTAGGTTCCATTACAAACCTAAATAAAAATATTTAGTTCATAATAAAGAAGAAAATAACATTCATAAAATAAAACATCATTATAATGAGAGAGTGGATGGAGTTAATAAGAAAAACTCTTTGAAAAAGATTTCAATTTGCTCTTCTTTTGGACTTGTGCGGCTGCAGCTCTCTTCTTCAATTCCGTTCTCTGGCTTTTCTCTATTCGCTGGCGGCTGCTTTCTTCCTTTTCTTTGGCTTCCGCTCGTCTTCTTTTATATTTAACTTGACCGCCTCTTTTATTATATGTTAAAGCCCTCCACAAATCCTTAATGCAAAAGGATTTAAACTTATTGTCCAAGTCAAACCGCCACTTTATCTTTGCAACAAATTCTTAACACAAGGATTTCCAACGAAATAAGCCAAGCCAATTATGCATGCATGAGTGAAGCCCATTTCAATCAAAACCATGCACTCACGTGGCTTATATAATATAGCCAATAAAGCTATAAAATTTATATGATAATAAATCCAATAATTCTCCTTTAAGCATTATTCTTCCCTATTTTGTTTCATAATAGGCAATTAATTCCATTAAGCTCCAATTTGTTTCCTCTTTTAGCTCTCTTTGTTTGGGTATTACTTATATAAATAAAAACATAAATTAAGATAATAATTAATAAAATAAAATAAAAACTAAGAATAAAATTCAGCTAAAATATATATATATAATATAATATAAGTATATCACCTTACATGCCCCGACCTGACTAGATCCTTAAACAAAATTTTGTTTATATAATTATCTAGTTGAGAACTTCAATAACTTTTATGTTTATAAGGCTATGTCCATTTTTTAAGATAAACAAGTTTTAAAACTTTTAAATTTGAATATATATGGGAAGGCCACCCCTATGAATACACTATTGATCCATTCAGGGCCGGCTTTAAATTTCAATATATATGGTAAATTGGTCTTCAGAATTGTTAAAAAGAAAAAAGAAAAATAACACAAAACTTGTAGATTGACCATAAGTGTAAATGTAATGAAACAAAAATTTCGTAAAATACATATAGGAGCAGTAAATTGAATGAAAAAGGGACAAATTAATGTTGGAGTGGTAAATTGGGCTTTTGAATTGTAAAAAAAATAAAAAAAAATTGGAAAAATAACATAAAACTTGTAAATTGACATTAAGTGTGAAATAAAACAAAAAATTTGTAAACCACACATACGACTAGTAAATTTAACAAAAAAAATGAGTAAATGAATGTTGGAGTGGTAAATTGGTATTGAAAATAGTAAATTAATGTTTAGAATTGAAAAAAAAACTTGAAAAAATAACAAAAAACTTATCAATTGACATTAAGTGTGAAATGAAACAAAAAATTTGTAAACCACACATAGGATTAGTAATTTGAACAAAAAGGAAGTAAATTAATGTTTAGAATTGAAAAAAAAATTAGAAAAATAACACAAAACTTATCAATTGACATTAAGTATGAAATGAAACAAAGAATCTGTAAACCGCACATAGGACTAGTAAATTGAAGAAAAAATGGATAAAGTTACGGTGTAGTGGTAAATTCATAATTAGAATTGTAAAAATAACAAAAATTTATAAAAATAACATAAAACTTATAAATTAACATTAAGTGTGAAATGAATAAAAGAATTTATAAATTGCACATAGAATTAGTAAATTGAAGGAAATATAAGTAAACTAACGGCGCAGTGGTAAATTGGTCATCAGAATAATAAAAATTACAGAAATTTTATAAACCATGTATAGAAGTAGTACATTGAAGCAAATAAAAGGTAAATTAATGTTGGAGCGGTAAATTGGTCTTAAGAATAGTAAAAAAAACAAAAAACTTGAAAGATTAACATAAAACTTGTAAATTGACATTAACTGTGAAACAAAATAAAAAATTTGTAAACCACACATAGAACTAATAATTTGAACAAAAAATAAGTAAATTAATGTTTAGAATTGTAAAAAAAATAAAAACTTAGAAAAATAACAACAAACTTGTAAATTGATATTAAGTGTAAAATGAAACAAAAAATTCGTAAACCACACATAGAACTAGTAAATTGAACCAAAAAAGAAATAAATTAATGTCAGAGTGGTAAATTGGTCTTGAGATTATTAAAAAAAAATTAAAAAAACTTGAAAAAATAACATAAAACTTGTAAATTGATATTAAGTGTGAAATGAAAGAAAAAATTTGTAACCTACACATAAGACTAGTATATTTAAAGAAAAATGAGTAAATTAATGTTGAAGTGGTAAATTAATCTTTAGAATTGCAAAAAAATAAAAAAAATTGGGAAAATAACAAAAAAAACTTGTAAATTGACATTAGCTGTGAAATGAAACAAAAATTTTATAAACCACACATAGAACTAATAAATTCAACAAAAAAAAATATAAATTAATATTGGAGTGGTAAATTGGTCATAAGAATTGTAAAAAATAAAAAACTTTGAAAAATAACACAAAACTTGTACATTGACATTAACTGTGAAATGAAACAAAAAAATTTGTAAATGACACATAGGACTAGTAAATTGAACAAAAAAAAAGTAAATTAATGTTGGAGTGGTCAATTGGTCTTAAGAATTGTAAAAATTAAAAACTTAGAAAAATAACACAAAACTTGTAAATTGACGTTAACTGTGAAATGAAACAAAAAAATTTGTAAATCACATATAGAATTAGTAAATTGAACAAAAAAAAAGTAAATTAATGTTGGAGTGGTAAATTAGTCTTAAGAATTGTAAAAAATAAAAAACTTTGAAAAATAACACAGAACTTGTAAATTGACATTAACTGTGAAACGAAACAAAATTTATAAACCACACATATGACTAGTAAATTGAACAAAAAAGAAGTAAATTAATGTTTAGAATCGTAAAAAAAGAAAAAACTTAGAAAAATAATACAAAACTTGTAAATTGACATTAAGTGTGAAATTAAACAAAAATTTTATAAACCATACATAGGAGTAGTAAATAGAAGCAAAAAATGATAAATTAACGTTGGAGTGGTAAATTGGTCTTGAGAATAGTAAAAAAAAATAAAAACTTGGAAAAATAATATAAAACTTGTAAATTGACATTAAGTGTGAAATGAAATAAAAAATTTATAAACTACAAATAGGACTAGTAAATTTAACAAAAAATGAGTAAATTAATATTGAAGTGGTAAATTGATCTTTAGAATTGCAAAAAAATTGGGAAAATAACCAAAAAAAAACTTGTAAATTGACATTAGCTGTGAAATGAAACAAAAATTTTATAAACCACACATAGGACTAGTAAAATTGAATAAAAAAGAAGTTAATTAATGTTGGGGTGGTAAATTAATGTTTAGAATTGTAAAAAAAGAAAAAAACTTAGAAAAATAACACAAAACTTGTAAATTTACATTAACTGTGAAGTGAAACAAAAAATTTATAAACCACATATAAGACTAGTAAATTGAATGAAAAGAAAGTAAATTAATGTTGGAGTGGTAAATTGGTCTTAAGAATATGGTAAAAAAAATAAAAACTTGGAAAAATAACGTAAAACTTGTAAATTTACATTAACTGTGAAATGAAACAAAAAGTTCGTAAACCACACATAAGGCTAGTAAATTGAACGAAAATGAAGTAAATTAATGTTAGAGTGGTAAATTGGTCTTAAGAATATGGTTAAAAAAATAAAAATTTAAAAAAATAACATAAAACTTGTAAATTTACATTAACTGTGAAATGAAACAAAAAGTTCGTAAACCACAAGTAAGACTAATAAATTGAACGAAAATGAAGTAAATTAATGTTGGAGTGGTAAATTGGTCTTAAGAATATGGTAAAAAAAACAAAAACTTGGAAAAATAACATAAAACTTGTAAATTTACATTAACTGTGAAATGACACATAAAATTTATAAACTACACATAGGACTAATAAATTGAACAAAAAAAAAAGTAAATTAATGTTGGAGTAGTAAATTGGTTTTAAGAATAGTAAAAAAAAATAAAAACTTAGAAAAATAACATAAAACTTGTAAATTTACACTAAGTATTAAATGAAACAAAAAATTTGTAAACCACATATATATAGGACTAGTAAATTGAAGCAAAAAAGGGTAAATTAATGTTAGAGCGGTAAATTATTCTTCAGAATTGTAAAAAAATAAAAAATTTATAAAAATAAGACAAAACTTGTAAATTGACATTAACTGTGAAATGAAACAAAAATTTTGTTAACAACATATAAGACCAGTAAATTTTTAAAAATATTTTAATTAATCTTGAAGTGGTAAATTAATCTTCAAAATTGTAAAAAAAAATCCAAAACTTAGGAAATTAACAAAAAAACTTGTAAATTGACATTAAGTGTAAAATGATACAAAAATTTTGAAAACTACACGTACGACTAGTAAATTGAAGTAAAAAATGGTAAATTAATGTTAAAGTAGAAAATTAGTCTTCAGAATTGTAAAAAAATAAAAAATTTAGAAAAATAACACAAAATTTGTAAATTGACATTAATTGTGAAACGAAATAAAAATTTTGTAAACTGCATATAGGACTAGTAAATTAAAGAAAACATGGGTAAATTAATTTTGAAGTGATAAATTGATCTTTAAATTTGTTAAAAAAAACTTAATTGACATTAATTGTGAAATGAAATAAAAACTTTGTAAATTACATATAGGACTAGTTTATTGAAGAAAAAATGGGTAAATTAACGTTGGAGTCGTAAATTGGTCTTCGTAAAAAAATTAAACACTTGAAAAAATAATATAAAACTTGTAAATTGACATAAACTGTGAAATGAAACAAAAATTTTGTAAACTACACATAGGACTAATAAATTACATGTTACTTAAGTAACTGGTTACTTATTTATTTAGAATTAATGGTGGAGATCTTTTATTTAAATCTAATGGTCCACATCTATTACGGCATCAATGCCGTAATTTTAATTACGGCATTATAGAATTTTCCTAAATAAAAGGCATTTTAGAAAATTTAACTTGATAAAAAAACTCTCCAACCTCTATTTTTAAAGGCTCAAAATTTAAGCTTTTATTAATATAAGTATAATAGCTTATTTAATTGTCAAAAACTCTACTCAAAATAAAATCAAACATTAGCAAAAATTTAAAAAAAAACTTATAAGATTAAATAAATACTCCTAGCCTTTGATATGTGATATGATCTTGTTTCAATTTTATTTATTAGACAAGTCATACCAAATATACACTTAATTGTTCAAAAGGAATTGTTCCTTTCGTTGTTGTCACTCAGTTTCAGGATTTGCACCTTCATTCAATTCATTGAAGAGATGCCAAATATCAAATTCATAAATAAATACGTGCCATTTTATTCTAACCAAATGTCGTAACTCATAACTAACAAGAACGCACCGTAATGAAGTATTTTCAAGTAAACAAAAACATCTACAATATTGAAAAATAAAAAATCACTCTTTGCTAGTTTACGAATTTTGCATGGAAATGAATTCTTTGACTCTGTTTCTGTCTAGTGTATATATCTACATTCTACCTCTAGTGTCTATATCTTCATTCTACGCTCCCTCAATTGTTTGAAGAAGAATGACAACTTCCATATTGTCATCGCAGAAAAGCAACTGAATATTTTCTTCACAAACCTCTCACCAGAAACGGTTTCATGGAGATTTTTCACCTTCGAACAATATGGTAAACAATGATCTCACTTCAGAGAAGCCAAAATACAATACGATCGTCTGCAACCAAAAACACGGAAACTACCAAACATAAAAGCAGACAACAAATTTCGTCAAAATGCTACTTATGAGGGAATATTCCCAAAATGTGCTCTGGCATAAAATCATGTCGTGTCAGAATTCCGACAATTGGAGGCCTCTGCAACGAGTATATATCAGTGTTGAAATAATTAGACATCATGGAAGTTGCAAAATGAATAAAAATCACAATCGACGATCAACAAAAGAAAAAATTCTGCCAGTAGAGGAGAGAGAAAAATAAAATAAAAATAGCTTACCCCTTGACTCTTTGGCACAACACACATGTGCCTGAGACCAAGCTGTCGAAAGAGAATAGCTGCCTTGGCAAGTGACATTGTCTCCACCACTGTACATGGCGATGTATTCGTAATAGGATGGAGATCAATGTACATTTCCATCTCTTCCTCTTCAATATCCAGATCCTCTAGTTTGATTCCCTTCCCTGACCCTGCCTTTGCAAAATCAAATGCAGCAAATCTACAAAATATCTCGTCCCCAGCAAGTACCCTATCCCTCGAAAAAACTTTTCCCTTCAGCAGAACAAGTAAATGATGCCTCAAAACAAGTCCACATAATTCTGGTGCCTCTGAAAAAGGTGGTTCATCAATCACAGGGAATCCATTATGGCCTGTAGTCCTCAAAGCATGTAATATATTCCCCACCTTCTCAACACCAGAAAATGTGACCAATGGACCAACAACAACATCAAGTGCAATCAACTGGCGCATGTAAGGTTCTGCATGGGCCTCCATAAAGGGAAATCCCTTTAATTTTACTATTTGATCATACACACCTTTGTTGAAATTATCAGCAACTGTTTTTGAGATTAGAAGAACCAACATCACAAGAGGAAGAAGCAACAAGTCGTTTGTAAGCTCAAGCAGTATAACACAAAGGGAAACTGTCATTCTCATAGTGCCACCAAGAAAGGATGCAGCTCCGAGGAGAGCAAAGAGGCCGGTATCAAGTCTGGAGACAGTTTCAAATAGTCGTCCAACAAGACGACCATAACAACTTCCAGCTAGAATGACAGGGATGAAGAGACCGGAGGGAATAGCAATCCCATAAGTGACAATCCCAAGGAAGTAAGTAGCAGCAAAGAAGATGAATAGAGTGCAAATGTGAAATTCTTTTGTTGTACTGGTACTCAAGAGGTTGCGGATAGCGTCATCGTTAGTGTTTAAAAAGAGGGAAGCAAGGTCGTTGTAGTAACCCGGGGGGCACTGAAAGCTTTTATAGTTTCCAGATACATCAGTATTGGGACAGCTAACTGTTACATCAGAGGGGCACGGAATGCATGTTGCATTCCATGGCAGGCCATAAGCACAACATGATGTTAGAAGCGAAATGGTGATCACGAGTAAGACTTTAAATGCAGCTCCTTTTCTACATCAGCAGGAGAAACAGAAAAATAGTATAATATAAGCACAAAAACAGTAAGCATCAATGACATAAAATCGCAGATCATAAATATCACATATGCCTATCACTGAGGTCATTTGAATAAAACGCAGATGGTTCAAGCTGATCAGATCAACAAAGTCAGTAGAGTCATGTGCTTTTCCTTTAACAAAGTGATGGGCAGTTTACTGATAAGGAGTAAGCCACAAATGAAAATCATGTTGTTGGTATCACTGATGTTAGAGATGATACATTTCTTTAAATACGTGAGGTATGAGTCATAATCAAATGAGAAGACATACTCGTTAATGATGCTATAAATACGAAGGACCTTGTCCACAAGATAATTATACAGGCTTCCAAAAATGCCTCCAATGGTTCCTAAAAGTAAGACTGCTAATATGTCTGCGCTGCTGTACATAACCTTTGCTGAGCTGACATCATACATTATCAGACCTCCTTCACCAAACAGCCCACAACGTCCAGTAGAGCAGAGTTGCATAAAAGCTCTCAAGACTATAGCAACAACTGCTGTTGTGAAAAATGTTCTCCAAAGAAGAGCACTCCGCCACCTGAAGCATGCCCAAGAGGAAAAAATTCGTATTTGCTTTCAATACGCAGGTTATAACGTAAGCACTTGCATTTGGACAAAAATGCATATCTAAGTGTGAAGGAAAAATCTATGAAAGACATTTTAGTTTCACATAATCCCGTCAACAGACTCAAAGTCAGGGCTTTCAAATGTATCCGGAAAATTTACTATGTATCTTATCTTTCCTTCCATTCTAAAGAAAGAAAGATGGTTTCCAAAATTTGAGTGAACTAAGTAAAAATCTAATTAAGTTACTAGGTATTTCAAGCAAATACATAATCTGACAAAGCTATGAGCTACTATTCCTATTGTGTAAACAATATATGGAGGAAACTAGCATCATTTAAAGCACAAAAGGCAAAAACATTTCATCCTGTACTCCACTCAGGCAAACTGGAAAATTTAATGAATCAGATGCCAAGGCATGCATTGACACCTACAAGGAATTAAAATGAAAGACAAGGAAAAATGGTCTGTAAGAAAGAATGAGAGAGAGTGCTACCATGAAGCAGCCTCCTCAAGAGCAAAGAGGACTCCACCAACTGGAGCACGGAAAGCAGCAGCCACACCAGCAGCAGCTCCACAAGTGATCAAGTCCCTACGGTCCCGGTCATTTTTGAAATATCTTAGCCATCTCCAAGTTAAATGGTACTTGCGAGAACCCCCTTGCCCTAGTAAAGAGGCTATGCAAGCACCTGTGTGGACCATTGGCCCTTCTTTACCCACCACAAATCCAGCAGAAACACCAAGCACGGAACCAAAGATCTGCCAAATTTTGAATAGAGGTCATAGAATTTCTAACAAAATGAAAAGGAATCAAATAAAAAAAATCGTAAGAACAGACAACTAAGATCTGCAAAATGAGAATGTACAGAAAATCAATGTGAAAGCAGTAGGGAAAGAGGTTAGCAGATCCATATTGAAAAACAGAATACAACAGTCACATAAATACACCTATTCGTCCAGAAAACAACCACCCCCCTGCAAACAGATACCGACACACAGAGGTGTAACAATTTTTATTCACCTTCACAAAAAGGGTACCAGGAGCCAGTATTGCGTAAGCATCCACGCCATTGAGATAAGCTTTCACCTCGGGGATACCAGATCCTGCTGCCGCTGGAGCAATGAAAGCACAAAGAGCTCCAGCAGCAGCTGCCAAACTTATATTGCATCCAGCAAATACGGCAAAAGCCTTAAAATATCTGCACCAGAAACATTATCATCCCACAATTAACTTATAAAAACAGTTTAGATCTCAGCTGAAGGATTTCACATGAATTAAAAATTCTTTTCGTAAAACAATCTGGCACATAAAGAAATAATTGACAAGACTTGCAGGCAAAATTTATAAGGACATGAAAGATTCAGTATATTAGATTACAGACTTACAGATACATTTTCAACAAATATTAAGAACTTATCAAAGACGCTCCATAAGTCCACTCCATAAGTTATTTCTCTGGAGTTACAACTTAGCCTATTCATTCTCCTAGATGATTCAGACAAGTGATTTGCATAATCTTATACATTCAAAGATCACTCAACTTTGTATCTATATTACAACAAAAACCTGTTGACTTTTTAATGGGTAGCTACCTAGCTACCATGGCTGGCTTGTTACCACAGGCTTTTTATCCATTAATAAAGCTCATTTGAACATTATATTCCTTATGCTTTCATATGAACAGACTAAAAGCAACTGTTTGAAATTCAACTACCATGATTCTTCTTAAACATGCATACTAAAAGATCCGGATAGTAAACATAAACACAATAATAATGAAGATTGCAAAAGGAAGTGAAGGTTACACCACAGAAAACAAGGGATTCAAGTAAACATACTTATGCTCAGACATGAGATCATGGGTGAGCAGCAACTTAAAACCAGATATGTTCTCAACTGCTATGTTATTGAAGATCCCAATTAGGCCAGTTAATAGGCCGATAAGAAGTGCAAATGCCCACTTGAGGATGACATACTGGAATATCTGAATCTTCTTCCTTGACCTCCAATCTTGCTTAAATAACTCATTTTCTACAATCCTGAATATACACGCACAGAGACAATCACTTTAGCAAAAAAACAAACCAGAAAGGCAATAACAAATAAATAAATATAATGAAAGAAAACTGGGAGTACATACTCATAGTCAAGGCTTTCAATGGGGCAAACATTGGCACCAACAATGGCAATCTGGGAAGTCGTGTTGACCCTTTTGGACAGAAGTGGTTGGGTGTAAGATTCAGTACTCTCCTTCCAATGCATAAGTTCATCGTTTTCAATGTCATGACCATCAACATCTCCCCCCCGATTCACACTGTTTTCTCTATCCATATTCAGTAATCAGTGTCCGTGTCCTCCTTTGCCTGTAAGCAGCGACAACAACAGATTCACCAGAACTAAAGATTGTTAATTTGATCGAATTCAAAAAGAAAGATGATGACAAAACAAAACAGGAACATAGAAAGAAAACAAAGATGAATGAAGTAAAACGGCAGTACTGGGGATGCAGAATTGATGTGCCCGTCTGTCTCTGTCTGAGTCTAACTAAAAGTGAAAAAGGCAAAATCATGGAAGGATGAGGAGGGAAGGCACAAACCCAATCCTAAACTCACTGATCTATCATCTATTCTGCTGCTTCTAAAAAGAGAAGAAGAGTTTCGAATGAACAGTCGTTGTACAAGTTCTCAATAACGCATGTGATTGATTGATTGATGAACAAAAGGATGACAAAATTTTTTGTCTTTTAGCTAATTATGAGGATTTATTAAAAAAAGAAAAATGTAAAATTTTTTAAAAAAGAATTATATATTTATATTATTGTTTATTCATAGCAATGAATGAATCGTATATATTAACTTTTTTTTTTCCTTGTTTTGGAGATTTATGGAAATTACGTACTATAAATTAAGATTAATGTACAAAATGACCTAATTTAAACTTTACTTATGCAACTTCAGAAAAGGAAAAAAGAGTATTTTACACAATAATGCTTCTCACTTCTAAGTAGGACACTAATAATTTGTGTCGAGAGATATTATATTATACTGCTTATTGAATAAAATGTCTTCATAATTAGAATTATTATTCTCTAAAATCATTCTTTTAGATTAACAAAAAAAGTAGAAGAAGAATTTAAATTATGCATTTTATGAATTAGCTTTCATTTTGAGCCTTTTTTTTTTTTTTCAATTTTCCATTTTTTCGCTACTGTATATAGGATTGGTCTGGCCACTACTTTTCAACGTGATCTGTTAGCGGAGTACACGTGATGCTTTCTTGACCGTGTTCCATAAACATTATGATTTTCGTTCGAGTAATTTATTTTTTATTTTATTGTGATTTCCGCTGATGTCAGTACTTAGTTCTCCAGTAGTTTCTTCCTGAAAAAATAATTAATAAAATTGATGGATTGCCTTATTTTGTAAGCTATCACCTACAAGAAAAAATTCTACCATTAATATATAAGAGATAATACGAATATCATAACATCACTTACTTATTTTATAGTTGACATGATATCAGGGGTGACTTTAGCACTAGATAAATTAGGCAGGCGTCTAAGACCCTAAATTTTAAAAAGACCCTAATATCTGACATTTATTTAATTAATACACTAATAAATAATTACTCTTCTAAAATTTTAAAGATTTTATTAAGTTATGTATATTAGAAAGCCTAATTTTTAGATATCTTCCTATTATTACTCCCATTCATAATTATCCAAAAATTTAGATGTGTTTTCTTAATAAAAATTCTATTTTTGATAATCTTCACCTTAAAAATAAGATTTATTTTTTATAAAAATTTCATATTTGATAATGTTCACACATGATTGAATTAATGTTTTTACCAGTTAATTCTTTATATTATTAATCTTTCCAAGGAAAAAAAGGTAAATACTTTCACTTTCCAAAAATGAATGCTCTATTAAAACTACTAACATTTGAACTAACTTTTAATATTTTTTTAAAATCTATTAAAACCTCAAAACCAATCGATATTAAATCAATAATAATCTCAGTTAAATATTTTTTTATTCTCTTCTCTACAAAGAAATTTATTCTCCGCGAAATCTATTGTCATCATCTGATCATCATATTCACCTCAACAAGTCAATTTTTCATGTGCTTTTATTATTTATTTTAAATTATTATTGTTCTTTTTTAACAATTTTAATTTATTTTTAATTTTTATATTGACATATAGCTTGTATAATATAAAAAAATTAAATTTAAGTTATTTTATATTCTTTTGAGATTCTTTTTAGAGTTGATGTTATTGAGTGCACGTAAGCCTAAGAAAAAAATTCGCCTAAAGCCCGAACCCCTTAAAGCTGGCCCCGCATGATACCTTAGATATATTATAAAATTTCTCAACCTGTAAAATTCATAATGAAATAAAAATATTTTTATATTTGAGAATCTATATAATTATTCTGCATTTAAATAATTACATATACGAGACTAAGGTAACTACATGCGTTACATGCTTTCACTATAAGACAAAATTCCAAATGATTTACTTAAAAGTCTCATCTATTAAAAAATTTAAAATGTTGATATAATCACATTATATTAGGTTAGTAACAATATGGTCCCATTTCATTTCTTACCTAGATTTGTATTAGAAGATATAAAAGATACACAAGTCATTGTCTGATTGTTTCTCAATTATTTAATTTTAAAAAAACGGTAAATTACGAATTGATCTACACTCAAGTCACAAAAAATATTAATTAATTAATTAAAAGGAAATTGAGCTACACTCAGTATCAAAATATATAAAAAAAAAAAAAAGGGCTGCAGATAAGATGATTGTGTCAAGAGTTATTATTATTTCATTAAGTTATATTAAATATTCCATAATAGTAAATTACATTAAGGCAACTGCAGGAGTTATGTTAGTTATTATTATTTGTTATTTTTAATTAATTGAATTATTTTATGAAATAGGAAAATAATTGGAGATTATGGACAAAAATACATGAAGAAGTTCAATTTGGGAAGCAAGAAATAATGGAACCTGCGGCCGGCAAGAATATCAAGACTAAAATTGAAGACAACTTCCTTAAGCAACAAAGATGATGCATGCGATCAATTATTGAGGTGGCGAGCAAGCAAGCAAACCATGGACATGCAGTTTTAGAAAATAAAGAATTGAATTTGGCAATTGCACGTACATGGCATTATATATTACGGAAAGCTAGAATTAGAAGTGGAAAAAAATTAATGGTTTCTGGTTTGGACAAGTAATGGTGGCGTTAATTAGGAAAATTGACCTTAGAATGGAATTAGAATCCAAATTGGATTCGGCCATTAAAGCATACAGGATTCTATTATAACTTATGGTCATGGGCATTATTATGAGAGAAGAGAGCAAGAAAAGCCAAACGCGGCAAACGAGAGGAAGAGGGGCAGCGGCAGCAGTCCAATTTTTCCATGGCCAATTTTATTTTCTTTCTTGCTCGCTATCCAAGTATATCTAGCTAATTTTCTTATACTGAAATTATCTATTCAAGTGTATCCAGCTAATATTATTATATTGAGGTTAAGGATGAAATCCTATTCAATCAAATAATTATTTTTTTATTTAATTAATTTCCTACGTATGTTCTTTGATGATTATGGTTGTTGTTTCACATGATTAATTGAATAATTATCTTTTTATCTTTAATATTATGTATTCTTGATAGTTAAGAGATTATTTGATTAAATCAAAGCTTGGTAAAATAATGATTAATGTGATTTTCTTTGATTATTTGTTTTTCAATAACTTGGATACATATAATGCTTAGGAAACTTTGATTCTTTGTTTTTCAATAGGATACATATAATGCTTAAAAATCCTACCTTGAAGCGAAGAAGAACCTCCATTAGATTTAATTATTTGGGCTTAATTGTTATATCCATGAGATGACATAGACCGATTTCAAGTTGTCATTCTAAAATTGGGAATTATTAATAATTAGACAATTACTAGTTGAATAGTAATGGATTCTAAAACCTTGGTAACCCTTGTCTTATTAAAATCTCTTTCGCTTAAATTGTTTTCTTAATTTAATTAGTTTAATTCCCTTAAAACTCAATTTACTCAACTAAGTAAAAAATAAATATTAATTTTAGATTTAAATTAGACTTTTCAATTTATATCAATCCATGTGGGTTCAACCTCACTATTCTATTTTTAAATATTCATATGCTTGACAAATGGAAGTATAAAGTTAATGACCATGGCAAAACATACAAAATTAATCTAAAGCATCATCATGTGATTGTGGTTTCTAAGATGTTAATGGATATCCATGTGTTCATGCCATGCCTTGTATCATTTACATTCAAAAGAGACAAGAAGATTTTGTTAGCTAGTGTTTCAAGAAAGAGGCATACCTCAAATGCTACTCTAGAATGATCCAACCAATTCTAGATAAGTAAAATGGCCAGAAGTTTATGGCGATGAAGTACTTATACAATTGGTGAAGTGACCTTTTGGAAGGCCAAAAATGGAATCTAATGAGTCATCTGCAAAGAAAAGGAGATACAAGATGTGCTGTAGGTATTATGGTCTGTTTGGACTCTATAAAAAAACTTGTCCTATAAATCCTAATAATGTCAATAAAAATATAAGATACTACCAGATAATATGCTTAAACATTTTCATTTAAATTTATATAACTAATGCTTTGATATTCATCTAGTTTTTTTAATTTTTTTTGTCCTATTGAATAGAATAATCTGAAAGTCTACAATGAGTCAACTGCAGAAGCATCGAAGGCTAACTTTGGTACGTAACAAGGTTGCTAAACTTATTTATTTTTTGTAATATCTTATAAGATTATATTATTGGTTTATTTATGATTTATTACAAATAAATCATAACCTTAATGATGATAGTTTAATTGCATCTAGTGGAAGCTTCGTAGTGAACTTTGAACCTAATATGCGAAGGAGAAAGGTTGAGTTGTAATTGTTTAAGATGTGCAGTACCACAAAAAAAGGAACATTGCACAGGGTTACAACAATCTAAGAGTAAAGACCAACCAATCACCCTTATTGTCGAATGCCAATTTACCTCAATAGGTAAATTGAGGTAAATTTACCAACAACTTTTCAGTCAGAGCATTGGAAAGAGTGCTCACCCACAAAACCAATTGGTAGTTCGAGTTGTAGTATTAGGATGCTTGAGGCAAGTGACAATTGGATGGGGATGCAAAGAAAAAGAATAATGCAAGATTTTGGAGTGCTTTATAGTGGAAATGTGGTGGTGAATGACAAGGCACAAAGAAGAGCTTTGGATAAAGGGAAAGCATCAGCCTTCCCACCATAAAGGGTAAGTTATCTTAATTCTTGACTAGATACAAATAGGTTTGTTATACTCATCCATAGTAGTAATGCATGTCTATTGTATTTTTTGCAGTAAGGAATCAAATATTTTGCAAGCATTGATAGCACTTATATAGGCAAAGAGTGGAAGTATATAGATTTAACACCTTCTGGAATGCCATAGGAAACCTTATATATCATTTTGTACTTCAGAATAAGTAGTAAATGATAGTGTTACTTAATTATTTTTTTGTAGTTATTTAATGCCTTATAGGCAATGTTAGTGTAAGATGAGTACATCAACACCATATCTGGGCATGCTGAGGCCTAACTTGTAGTTAAGCTTGGGGTCTTTAGCATTTTGGAAGTTATTGGGTGGTTGACATAGATAGGCTAACTAAAGTAACCAACACTTTTAGATTTTTTATTTTTTTTTATTATTGAAATAGTTTGGCTTATATTAGAATTGTTAGATATGCTATCAATGTTATGAATATTATTTCAAGTAAGTTTATCGCATATGTTATCAGCCTTGCAGTGTATGTATGTTAAATTGACTCTGATACATATGTGTACTACCATAATTGCTTCTCATACATTACCATTGATTAACTAACGAGTCATAATACAGCCACAAACTCTTATACAAACTGATTTGGCATTAACGCATTGGTTGAATAAAAATATAAAATAATAAAAACAAATCATGTGGACCAAGGAATATTTAATCCAACCAATTTGATCATGCCACATGAGTTTGTACAAAATAAATTTGTACAAGAGTTTGTAACTATATTATTACTCTTAACTTTATATTACATAGAAAGACATATTACATTGTATTTGGTATTTAACTATTAATCCCTAGTTACTTCTTCATATATTAACATTAATTTTGTTCATTTTACATAGAAGGACATAAGATAACTAGACACAGGATTACAATCATGTTCACACATATTTTGTATCGTTGATCTTGCTTTCAATTTCGTTGAATCTGCCACCAAATTGAGCTCCAACATTCTTCTCATTGCCCAAATCATGTTCATGATATGGACTAAAGAGGTCCTGTCTTCATAATATTTCATTGGCTTCATTGTTCATTGGTAATCTTCATTGAAAGAATGTGCATCTATTAATAAAAATTTCGAGAATAGTTTGTGCAGATTATCTAGTGTCATAGGGATAAGATTACTACCCTACACCCACAATAGCACATTTTGTTGCAGAACTTGATGACACCACCATTTATATCCTCGACACCTAGAATGTCATTATCATTATATATATTTAGATTCCCATCAATGTTTACATTTTGATTGCCATGACTAGTTGAATACAGGGTGTAGAAGATTAATTAGCCATTTTTTTTGTTAGCTTTGGTTTCATGGTTTGAAGGCTAGGTGTTTGCTTGAGTATAAGCTGTATTAGATGAAAAGAAGAAGAGATAAGATGTGCTTGAGTTTTCTGTTGTTTTTATATAATGACTAAGCGTTTGTTACCATTATATTACCGTTTTAAGCGTAGTTCTTTTGGATGCAATAAATATTCGACATGGTTAAATGAAGTAAAGATAGTTCTTTGGCATTGAACGAGGGTAATAAAGAAGAACAGATTGTTCCAACTCGATATTGCCAAGAGTTCCTGACTATTGCATGGGAACAGGATCTATTAACCTGCTAATAAGTCGTTTAATGGCAGTTCCATCTACCATTTTATTGTGAAAGACCAGACTCACCCGTTCTGCCAAAAGGAATGGGGGGAATGTAATGACTACCAATAATAAAATACATTCTACTATGAGTTGACCAGAAAAAGCAAGGGTATCCCTTAGCTTGAAGTCTCAATCGAGAGTCAAGTCCGGAAAGAATAGGCATAGAATATTTGCCTATGGTAGACTTGTGTTCACACAATTGAAGTGAAAAAGAGGCAATCCCTGTCGGTATTTGAATAGACAGAATATTCCATATTACATTGTGAAGCACAGATTGAATCATCACTACAAGTCCTGCCTTCCCCTGTAGTCTTCAGCTCGTCCTTGCCAGAGTGTTAGCTCGGATGTTGCAAAGGCTTTTAGGTCAAGTTCGAGCAGGTTATGAAAGACTATTCTCAAATGACTTTTTAAAACTGTAACGACATTTTAATCCATAAACTACGTAAATAGAAGTACTTGGTTTCTTGCTGTGATACAATTTAGTTTTTGAATTTTGAATGCCTTATTTTGAATTAAGGGCAAATAAGTCTTTTCATTCGATTAATTCACCTTTCGTCAAAGATAACGCCGAATTTATTAATTAGGGTGCACGGTGATAGATGTTGAAATATTAAGGGTTGAAACATGTGAGGGCAGGCAAAAAACAACCCATGAAATATTCGTAAGATTAGGTCACAGTATACACTCGTGCTTGCCAAAAAAATACCCATATTGTGATTCTCTAAATTTGATTGCCTTTAACAAACAAGTCGGTAGTATGTAGGAGATGCATAAGAAATACAAAGTATCTATCCATCAATTGACCATTTTGGTGCATGCATTAAAAGAGAGAATGGCTTGAAAAGAAGTGTTCTAACTCCACAACTTTGGTGTGAAAGGTTGATCTCGAGCTGAAAGTGGACTTGATGTCTGACCTGAAATTTCTAAGTCGCTAGCTAGCTGATTTAATAGCTAAAGTTTTCGTAAGGTGGTACGGATCTAAGATTTGAACCCATTTAGGGTTCAATTTTTCCTTTTCCAATTTTTCAGAAAATAGAAATAACTTAAAATCAAATTTGAGTTTAATTTACAAAATTATCATATCTAAATTTTTGTTGATAAATTTTTAGTACTTTTGATACACTCTTACTGATGTTGCTATATCATATAAATTTTTAATACTTTTGATACACTCTTACTGATGTTGCTATATCATTGGCTTGCAATATAAAGTTGGAGAATTTAAGAAATATGGAGGCAAAGAACAAAAGAAACTAGATAGGTTTGAGGAGTGTATAACACTTTCCTTTAAGATTTTAGCCCTCACCACACTTGGTTTGTTATAGAGTTTTAATGGCAAATTACCTCCAAGATATAACAAATCCTTGAATACAATCTTTAGCAAATGAAATTGCCTCCATATACAATCTGGCAGAACATGAACAATCTGTAATAATCTGGAGTTTTTGATGTAATTAAATGTCCATTTTTATGAAGTAATATGTTTTTTTCCGAAAAACCACACAACCTTTTTCAAGGCTTCTTCAAATAGACACCCTTTAAGTTTGAATATCGCACCTATTCACAACCGGATTGCCGTTTTCTAAATAACTGGATTTCCACTTTTTTCCATAAAGCATACTGGAAGCAAACGAATTTCTGTTTTTGTCTAGAAAGCTTATTGGAATCAAACGGATTTCCGTTTGTCAAAACCGGATTTTTTTTTTTCAAAATCAAAACCATACTTTCTGGAATCAAACGGAGAAACCGGCTTTGTTTTAATAATCATAAATCATATTTCAAACTTCAATAATAATAAATATTACAATCTCTCTTACATATAAGACGAAGATGTGAGACAAATTTTTGCATGCATGAAAAAATACAAGACAAAGATTTATATACATTAAAATGTGCGAGATGGAGGCTATCATGTATGATAAAGTGCAAAATAAAGACATATGTAAAACAGAGTGCAAAATAGAGACTTGTATATTTGATTTTCTAAAAAGTTGAAGAGGAAGCCTTTATTATATAAGGGTATTTTAGTCTTTTTGTGTCCGTGGGTCCAAAATATATAATTTTAGTTAAAGGGTGAGACTCATGACAAAGGGTTAATTAGGATCCTTTTCATTCTAAATTTCTACTTGCTTTTGTGGCTATCAGTGTGTGTCAATAGTGAATGGCCATCTTTTGTGTTATATCCACCTTCTTTGACAAAATATTAAACATAGTAGACAAGCACAATTTAGGCGTCTTCATAATAGTGCTGTTAGGTTGCGTTTAACATATTATATTATATTATGTTGTATTGTATTATTTTAATGTAGGTATATTGTATTATGCTGTATTGTATTAGCATTGTATTATAATAATGTTGTATAGTGTTTGGTGCTATACTGTATTGTATTAATTTTATGTTATACTATGTATGGTGCAACACCGTATTGTATTAATTTTTAATTATACTGTATTAATTTTTTTGTGATTAGTTTATATTATATATTTAAAAAATAATATTTATTAGTTATATTAAATTATAAATTTATAAATAAATTATAATATAAAAATATAAAAATATAATAGAATATTATTGAATAATAAATAATAAATTTTTAATTTATATTGATATTATAATGTAAAAACAAAAACAAAAACAAAAATTAATATTATATAATATTATATTAAATTAAATTAAAAAGTTTTATTTATTATTATTATTATAAATTAAAAATCATAATAATTAAATTTTATATATTGATTATTATAATATAATTAAATAATGTAATATTATATTATATTTTTATATACTATTTAAGTATTTATTATTAGTTATATTAATTAACAAATTATAATAAAAAAATATAATATAATATTATTGAATAATAAATTATTAATTTATTAATTTATATTAATAATTATAATGGAAAAACAACAAATAAAATTAATATATAATATTATATTAAATTAAAAAGTTATATTTATTATTATTATTATTATTATAAAGTAAAAAATAATTATTTTTTATATATTGATTTTTATAATATAATTAAATAATTTAATATTATATTATATTTTTATATACTATTTAAGTATTTATTATTAATTATATTAAATTTATAATTTATAAATTATAATATTAAGATAAAAATATAATATAATATTATTGAATAATAAATTATTAATTTATTAATTTATAATGTAAAAATAAAATATTAATATTAATATTATATTAAATTAAAAAGTTATATTTATTTATTTTTTATTATTATTATAAAGTTTAAAAAAAAAGGAGGAGGAGGCAAGCTAATGCGGTCTGTTACCGATTAGCTAATGCCGACTCACAGTCGCATTAGTTTCCCCTCGAGTCCAGCACCCATTCAATGCCAAACATGATATTTTATAAAATTAATACAATGCAGGATTTTATTACTATGTAATACAATGAACCAAACATGCCCTTAATGTCTAAAATATTCTTTTTAATGTTAAAAAAAAAAAAAGAAAAGAAACTAAAGTATCTTAAAATTAATGTTAATTCTGAGAATCTATTTAATAATAATGTTAATTTTGTATTCAAATATGTAAGACTAAATGCATGTTTCAGATTGCATCAAATTATTAAATAATAATTTTTTCTTTTGACAATCTTGCACTAAAAACATGTTTGGTAAACCAAATATAAAATTGATTAGTAAGCACAAAACTATTTTGGCCCGTTGTACCAAACACCCAATTTTAACAATTTCTTTAACAGTACTATTTTTTTTTTGATAAATAACAAAAACTATAAGTTTCAAAAATTTTACCCCATAAGCAATCTTATCATAAAAAAATTGGTTTTCTATTGAGTTTTAAAAGTAATCTACGGTAACTTTTCAAATATTGATTGTCAAATAATCAAATTCTAAAACATAAAATACTAAAAGTGTCCTTGATGAAATTATTAATTTCAAAAGTACCATCCACAATTAAATCAAATAAATAAAAAATATAAAACTTTTACACCATTAATATTTGAACAACTTATTGGTCACAAGTTGATGCATAATTGTAATTTGATTTTGATTAAGTCTATGGGCTCTCAAAGAAAAGCATAAATTCGCATTGTATAAAATGAAAGTTGAAAATATTTGAAGCCCTATCAATTTCTGCTTCGGAATTAGTCAATTAGGCCTGGCTGCAGTAAGATTTAGATTGTTTTTTAAGAACACAAATCATTCTGGTTAGTAAAAAGGCTGCTGAGAGAGTACGTATAATGACAATTGCTGACCTAGGTTAGGTAGCTCTGCTCTTTGTTCTAACCGATCATATCTCTTATGGTATGGAATTCTACCACTGTTGACGTTAGCATAAAAAACGCAAAAGTTGGAAAAATTTTAAAAAAATTTTGGGCATGCCTACACAAACACCTAAAGGTAGAAATAGGGAAAAAAAAAAAAAAACTTGTCCAAAAACAGGATGTTCCCCCAAAAAAAAAATAATAATAATAATAATAATAAAAACCAGGGCATATCACAACTTCCCAGTTTGTCTACAATGGCTAAAACATCAGCGCAATAGCACAAAATTTGGAGATGAAAAGCTCAACAAAATCATTGGACCGCCGACAGAACAAACCAACATTTTGTCAAATAATTAAACTGCAGAGTCAGTTGACAGTAAAATTGTCTAGTCAGGGAGTATTTGCTCACTGTCTGCATCTGCCTCCGTCTCAATCTGGGGCTTCGAGGGAGCTTGGCCTGAGCCAGGGGCCTGTTTCTTCTTAATTCCACTGACAATGTCATCAATCCTCAGAAGCATGCATGCAGCTTCAATTGCTGTCTTAAATGTCTGTGCTTTCACATTATATGCATCCCAGATCTGTCGACGAATAAACAAACTCAATTAAGCGCTCGTGTAATTAATTCCTATTTACTGGACACCTAAATAAATCGTCTTGTTATCCACAGATAAGGGGAGAATTGGGCTAGAAAGCACACAGAATTTTCAGAGTTTTTGACTATGGTATATCTGACTACTACTCATCAAGAAAGTATGAGATAACAATTCCTACCTTCCCCTCTTTCATGTCAGAAATTGCACCAGTGTTTCCATCTATGCCGATCCATGCATTTTCACCATTTGCATGCTAAAGTAATAGTTTCATAGCAACAGAATCAGGATGGATCAGTATATATATATATATATATATATATATATATTGTTTTAAGAAAAATCAAGTGATGCTGGAAAATGAATCAACCTAGCACAACAAAAGGAAAAAGAAGAGAACCCTATGTTTTTAAGATTGAAAATATGTAAATGCAATCACTTTCCACATGGATTCATACTTTTCCTTGCAGGGCAGTCATGGTCCGAATTACATTAACCCCACAATTCTGAGCCAAAGTTCTCGGTATAGCCTCAAAAGCGATAGCAGCAGCTTCATAAGGCCACTGTTTTACAATGATGAAGCATGGATGTCAGAGTAATGAATAACGAAAAAAGGTGGAAAAGCCACTGCATAGTTGACATGTAATAATCAATCAAAAGATGTGATAATGGAAAAATTGATAAAAGAACTGCTCACTTTTTCGATGCCTTCGATTGAGGAACTATCCTGTTTTAGAGTGGCGGATACTGTCAATTCTGTAGCCCCACCACCAGGTACTAGTTTTGGATTCTTGATTATGTTTCTTGCCACAGACATTGCATCCTACAATAAAACCAGGCTTCAGAAAAAGATATCCGCAAGAAAGGATAATTGTGAACAAAAGCCTTTTCAAATACCTGCAAATTTCTTTCCACTTCATTCAGGAGATCCTTACTAGCACCTCTTAAGAGTACAGTACAAGCTTTTGGATCTTTGCAATCAACAATGAAAGCAAAGAATTCATCCCCAATTTTCTTAACCTCAAATAGCCCAGCCCCAGTACCAACATCAGATTCCTGCAATTCATCTGGTCTGTTCACAATAACAGCACCACATGCTTTGGCAATTCTATTATTGTCAGTCTTCCTTAGCCTCCTAATTGCACTAACGCCAGCCTTGCTTAGATAATGGCATGCAAGATCACTTAGCCCCTTCTCTGTAATTACCAAGTCTGGTTTAAACTTCAGAATCTGCATGCAGAGATTTTCAATGTATTCCTCCTCCATTTTCAACAGGACTCCCCAGTCTTCTTCCTTAACCAACTCAGCATTAGTTTGATTCTCTCCTTTCTTGTACTCAAGGGGAGAATCAAGAAGGATAATACGTGGGCTGACAATTTTTCTTCTCATTTTCCCAGGGGCAACAACATCTTTATTGAACATAACTCCTTTCAGAACCCTAGAATCTTCCAACTGGCCGCCAGGGACCTTCTCAACTTTAATGTACTTCTTAAAATCCACCTCTCGCAACCCTTGGCCAAGGTCAACACCAACAGTAGTGGTGGCATCAATTGCAAGATCCTAGATATTAACCAGAGATGCAAAAACATGTTAGATTAAGTAAAAACAAATGTTAGAGCAAATATCTGAAAGAAGTGGTCGGTTAAATATTGCTTTCCCTTTTGATTACTCGAAATTTTTCAAAACAATACCAGCATAAGAATTTTCAAACTTTGCATATGCATACGTATGAGGAACTAACCTAAAATTGAATACCTAAACCCTAAACACCCAAAGAAGGGGAAAACAGGAAGATGCAACAAATAAAGAAACCACATAACTAGTGTTTTCCTCTTCAAGCACAGAGATGATAAGCAGAGTTGACTACTCATTAGTAACTAGTAAATGTGGGGGAAAAGCACAGAACCACTGACATAGTCCTTATTCTAAAAGCAGATACTTACAGCTATCAGATCCCCAAATTGGCTAGTGAACTTAGTTCCAATGCAACTCTTGACCAGGCCCAGCATTGTTGCACCTGCCATCAAAATGAAATCCTTAAATAACGACGTAAAACTAGCCAAGATTCCAAAACAACTCCCAAGCTCGCCCACCTAAAATTAATTTTACATCTTCCACAAGTATAAAATCTATAAATACTCTTATTGGATTTCAAGTGTTAATCAAGTGCAAAAAGCCTCCAAAACCTAAAAAATTTGCAGCCACAAATCTGATTGTTCACTTATAGAGACAATAGTAAAAGACCCAAATCACCTTCAACTAAATGCACATGCCAAATTATAGAGAGATTGAAATGTTGGAAAATCAGTACACAAGAAACTTACGGTCATTTGCATCGATGGGCATAGCAATTTTATCAAGCACAGCTACAGCATCCTCCAAAGCCTTATTGTAAGCTGCAAATCAAACCGAACTTACTTCATGACCTCCAAGATACTCAAAAGCAAAGTTTTCATCTTACAGTAGAATTGAAGCTAGCAGTAGCGGCAGTACCTCGACAGATGACTGTAGGATGATAATTCTTGTCAATGAACTCTTCCGCAACATGAAGCATCTCACCAGCTACAAGTTTGTTTATTTTTAAGAAATGAACAAAATCATTTTAGGCTATGTAAACTAACTACACAGATTACAAGGAAGCATAGACTAAGCATTAACAATCAATTGCTGCTAAGCTGATGAAAATGCCAAGAGTTGCACATCAGCCAGGACATAACTTTTTTGTGGGAGCCAAAAAAAAAAAATGGAAAAAGATAGGCAGAATCTGGCACAAGTATCCACATTTTAGTGTGTTAAAAACTTACCTAGCACAATGACAGATGTTGTTCCATCCCCCACTTCTTCATCTTGAGTTCGACTTAACTCAATCATTGACTGTCAACAATTATAACATTTTAGAAGAAAAAAGCAAAAATTCAGTAAGCTTAAAGAATCCCCGAAAGATACTGTTTTTGCAAACATATAATGTAGGGTTAATCAAAGCAGAGGGAGATCATGCCTTAGCTGCTGGATGTGCAACATCAAGCTCACGAAGAATAGCATTTCCATCATTAGTAACTACAATCCCTGTTAAAGAAAAAAAAATTTTAAAATACCCTAAATAATATTCTTAAACAGGAAAGAAATAGGACAAGTACAGTCACTGTTTAAATGAACGTGCTATTTATTTCAAAAGAAAGGAGTAAAGATTACCTCCACTAGCATCAAGTAGCATCTTTAACATGGACCGGGGACCCAATGTTGTACGAATGATATCAGCAACAGCCTGTTAAATATTACACAAAAGATTCAACATCACCAAAATACCAGGCAACACAGCAAAAGGGAAAAGTTGTAAAACAAAAACATGGAATTAGTTACAAAATCTACTAAAACAGATAAATAAAAAAGGGGCGAAGACAGAGTCCAAAGGGAAGTTGGGGTTACCTTGGAAGCCTGGATATTGGCATGGTGAACCTTGGTTCCGGATTCACGCTTCAAGGAATCCTCTGTTCATTTCAATCAATAATAAATCAAATGCAAGAGATTTTAGATTAACATAACAATTAAAAATTTGCTAGCTTATATGCATCACGGATCATATAGAAAAGTAACATCGACGAATGTGAGGAAGGAAATTTAATTTTTTTTTAAAAAGAAAAAAAAAACTTACTGAGAACGAGAACTGGAGAGTGCATGATAGTAGCAAGTAATAGCTAAAACCCTAACTACTGATATCAACTCAACTCAACAAAACTAAACTCAGGGATCTTTTTCTTTCAAAGTAAAAGTGAAGTGAGACTGTTTGGCTTTGCTGTTGTTGATGAGTACTCGAAAGAAAACCCTCGATCTCGAACCCTCCTCGTTGGCTCCCTTTTTCTTCTTAAATGCTTTGTGCCCAAATATGCTCTTTAAAACCCTTTATTCTCAGCAATTAAGCAATATACCTGAATCGATAATTACACCAAAATACAAAGTAAATGACTAAAGTAGCCTACCCAAATCCGGGTTCCAAACCCGGACTGCTTTTCGGTACACCGAAATCGGATTTGTAACCCTATTTGTTCGAAGCTTAAAAAAATTATTCATTTTTGCCAACATTTAAATAAAAAAGAATAATGATACCATCACGGATACTATTATACAATGTTATACAAATTAATATTACATATTATCGTTAGTTAATATAACTCACATAATTTACTTATATCTGCTATATTTTTAATTAACTAATTATATCTTACCATATCATTTTGTACAAAACTATTTGTAATGTTAAAAGGCATCTCCAATGTTTAACACCATTTTGGTGTAAAACCAACACAAAAAATTTACATTTCTCACACCAAATCACTATTTCATCTCCAACCCATTTACACCAAAAAGAATATTCTTCTTTTTATTCTTTTAATTCTCAAGAATTAATTCAATTAACACAATAAATATTACTATTAATATAGATAATTAAGTAACAAGTAATTTTATATCGATTAAAAAAAAATATAGAAAATTATTAAATTTGCATTTAATTAACTAAATTAGTACATTATGAAAATTACACATTACATTAATATAGAAAAATACAATAACAATAACAATACTCTAGTTATTCAAATTACTAAATTCATCCCATAAATGATCAATTGGTGCATTTCGAAGTGCAATGTGAGCCTCTTTATCCTTGATTTGTTTGTGTCGAGTAAAAAATTCTTGAAATCTAGTATTCTCATCTACCCTCATATCAACGGTTGGTATTGGTGCTTGCATCCAATCATTAATTGTTGCATTAACATCACGTTCATCTTCGATTATCATATTGTGCATAATAATGCAAGTAGTCATTATATCTTGTAACACATGTTTGTTCCAAAAACGTGATGGTCCAGCAACAATTGCAAAACGTGATTGAAGGACTCCAAATGCACGTTCTACATCTTTCCGACATGCTTCTTGTTTCATGGCAAATAATTTCTTTTTAGGACTACGTGAATCATAGATAGTTTGTACAAGAGTAGACCATTTTGGATAGATACCATCAGCTAAATAATAACCCATATTATATTCGTTCCCTTTAATGACATAATGAGCAGGAGTCTCCAACATCAGCATCTCCTGGTCTATCATCATTTTCACTAAATATAAATGATGAGCATGTTGACGATTGTTCTACTCAACAACCCATTGGAGTAAAGAAGGCAAAAGGAAAAAGGAAAGTTGAAGATCAAAATTCACTAGTTATTGATACTATTAAAGAAGACAATCGATGACTTTATGAAATTCTCAAAAAAGGCAATGAAGATAGGCAACAAAATTTTCAAATTCAAATTATACGAGCCCAAAATGAGAAAAAAAAATTGGAGATGGTCACATATCGTGAAGAAAACAAAATTTTATTTAAAGATTTAAATTCGATAAGTGATCCGAGCTTACATCAATATTTTCAAAATAAACAAATTAAGATTTTGCAAAGAAGATCTCAGCAAGGCCAAGCATCTCAAAATACTTCTAATAATATTGGCTAATATTTTGATGATATTGGAGGATCTAATAATGATCTCCCAAATTATTAAATAATTATTCTAATTTATGCTAGTATTAGTAGCTTTTTTAATTTATGTTAATTTAATTTTGTAATATGTAATCTAGTAATTAATGTTATTGGCATTTTATTTTTATTATTAATTTTTGTGTTGAATATTTTTTATTTAAAATATTAGTATAATATTAAAAAATTAAAAAATGAAATAAAAATAATAACAAAAATAATAATAATAACTTAAAATATGATATAAAATAGGACATTTATGTAAATAAGAAAAAATAATAAGGATATTTGAAACTTTTTTTTACTAGCACCAAATGAATAGTATTGCACAATATTCGGTGCAATACTATTCATAACACTATTTTAGTATTGGTTTTGGTGTTACATTAGAGAAGCATTTTACACCAAAAATAGTATAAAAAATAATTTGGTGTTAGTTTTGATATTACATTAGAACGGTTGGGGTAGGGTTTTCGGTTCGTACTTTGAAAATTGTAGTCTGTTTTCCTAATTTTTTTGTTGAAACTTCTCTTTTATTTTTTGAAATGTATTTATCTTCGGTTTTTGTTTAGGGTTTAGGTTAACCCATATGTTTTCGGATCAGGGATTTTTTTGTCATTCCAGTTTTCTATCTTTAAGTAGGCAAAATTACACAAGGCCCTCCGACCCTCTCTATCAAAAAACATAAGAAAATAAAATAACCAAAAGGAAATAGAAAATGAAAGCGCTACAGAATAAGGAATTCATTGTGTTTATGAACCCCATAAGAGGACTTAAAAGGGTTTATTTGAAAATCAAATCGAGCTTTACGATTGGAAAACATGTTTATATATACAGATGAGATCACTTTGTCGTTCAATTCCCTGTGCTGTGTGTGTTCCGTCCCATAACTACTTGTGTGTGAACAAGTACAGAGAGAGAGAGAGAGAGAGAGAGAGAGAGCATTGAGAACCAGAATCGAAACATTATCACCACATGGAATTGCAATTACAAATCAAGCTGCCAATGATTAATACTAATTATAGTACAAAGAGCCACTCAGGAGATCTCGGCAGCGCAACTAATTGTGGCCTATGTAATACAACATCCTCCAAAGCCGATCTTCTTCCTAGAGCTAGGCATACATTTACTAATAATAAGCCTGCCTCACTTGTTAAAGAATAGACCCTTCTTCCTTCCTTTCCTCCTTTCACCAGCCTGCAACATTCAGTAAGGGAAACCATAAACATACTTTTCATACAGCAATTTGAATGCACATTTGAAGCTTTTGCTCAAAGGATGATGTAGAATTTAGAATTTACACATTCACATTTCATGTCACGACCTCATAACAAGCTCAAGATAATTCGATGCACCAATTTAAATAAAACCAAATTTGAGCTCATTTTCAAGTTCATTTACACATGGAGCTCAAACACAAGCACCTGAGAGTTTGGCTCAGAAAATTTACATCTATGACTAATATCAAGTCTGTAATTTATGTTATTTATAAAACACCAACATTCCATAACCTTCCAGAATCCAAGCTGACAATTTTTTTTTAAAAATCTATACCATATCTTTCATGAGTCTGTTTTTAAGTTCAATCAACCTAGAAACAAGTTTTTTTTTTTCTCTTTATTTGTGGGATTCTGTCCACCTGAATTAAACCGTCCCAAAATAATCTTCACATCGATCAAAAAACTTCACCTATTAAAACCTGATTTATTACCCAGTTTAACTCTGGTTACAAATTAGATTCAGTTGTTTGTTGCATTGACCTGAAATGCATCCCACAAAATAAGCCCAAAAATTAACGTCAGAGTCCAAATATTGTAATTCAGACCTTAGCTACAACCATAAGTTTTGTCCAGCTTGACCAAGTGATCTCATATTCAAATCTCCCATTGTGTATTATCCAAAGTAGAATAAGTTGTATTTGCAATTGTTATGGTTGCAGTTTTTCTACTTTTAATCCATGTGTGTGGCACTTGAGGGGCAATTTCAGAGCTTCGACTGCAAACTGAAGTGGTAACTTAACAACTAGAACCTAATCAAGATGAGTACTAATTAGAATTGTTGTTAATAGACCCACATCTTCTTATCGAAAATAAATAAATAAATAAAATAAAGAAGACCCACATCTTTAAACATCTTTGCTATGAATGAATTTCCAAAAATTTGACTGAATCCCATAATAAATTGAAATAAGCCATAACTATATCTCATGTATAATTCTTAGTGAAGAACCTAACCATCTCTAAAAGCAGTATGAGAATCTGGATGAAAAGTAACTTACAACATAAGTCCTGAGATTGATTTTGAGAAGGCTTATGAACATGTGGATTGAAATTTCTTAGGCTTTGTTCTAGAAGCTAAGAGCTTGGGGCAGATGGAGAAAATGGATTAAGATTCCCTTAACTTGATGAATTTCTCAATTCTTATTTAAGGCAAGGAGACCCTCTTATCTCCTTTCCTGTTCACTTTAGTAGTTGATGGTTTAAGTAGATTAGCAGACAAAGCTAAAGAAGCAAGGCTCAAGGGTATTAAGGTGGGAAATAGCACGGTTGAAAACACTTGGAGAAACACGGAAGAAACACGGAAGAGAGCTTTTCTTTCAAGAGGGGGTAGACTTATTTTGATTCCTAGTCTTGTCTTCTTTACCTCTTTATTTTTTCTCTCTTTTTAAGATCCCTAGAAAGGTTGCTAAGAGCCTAGAGAAATAATGAGGGACTATTTATGCGACAGTCATGGTGAAGGCAATACATTCATCTTCTTAGATGGGATCAAGTTTCAAAACCTAAAGAAAAAGGAGGGCTAGGAGTTAGAGATTTCCACTAGAGAAAAAATTCTCTTTGACATAAGGTTATAAGAAGCAAATATGGTACTCGTACCAATGGGTGGGACCCGCTGTTGGTTCAAATCCAGAATTGTGAAATAATTTGGTTTTGGGAGATATTTGGGCAGTGAACCTCTCTCTTTGAGAGATTTTCCTCATTTTGTATAGATTATCTTTCTAAGAAGAATATGTCTATCAACTCTAGAATGATCAAGGATCCCTCTTCCTTAGAATGGGGTTCAAATTTTAATTTGAGGAGAAAATCTGAATGATATGGAAATTCAAGAGTCCTCATCCCTTATAGCTTTGACGGATTCTTCTTCCTTAGATGAGAGTAAGTCATACTTTTCTTGGTTGGTAGAAGACAAATTTACTAGTGATTTAAATCAATTTCGGATGGTCTGGAAAGCTAATGTTCCTTCTAAAGTCCAAATTTTTGCTAGGACAGAGGGTCTTGGAATAATTAATACTAGAGAGAAGATTCAGAGGAGAATCCTAAGATGTGTCTTTCACCATCCTGGTGTGTTATGCAAGAAAGAATGAAGAAACCAGCAACTATCTTTTTCCTCCATTGTCATGTGCCTCCTATTTATGCACTCGACTATGTGATGCAGCTAATATTCTTTGGGCAGCTCCAATCTGTTGTAAGGCTTTATTGATGAAGATTATTTTTGCTTTTAGAAAAGGAAAAAAAGGCCAAAACATTATGGAAGTGCGTGGTCTTAGCTCTCTTTTGGGTGATTTGGCAAGAAAGAAACAGCCACATTTTTGTAAGGGAAAAGGAGGAAGATAATGGGTTCTTTTGTTTTCTTCTAGTTGGGTTTCAACTTGCGAAAAATTTCAAGATTCCTCAATCTTTTTCATTTGTTTGGATTGGGATGCAGTTTTGTGTAAACTTTTAGGTTTGGATTTTTCCTTCCAGTGTCTCGGGTTTCAGGGTGTCTTTGGAGTTTTTGCATAATTTTTGGGGGCAAACTTCAATTTAACCCCCAGATAGAATGAAAATCTTCAATTAACCCTCAAAGCGTGAAAATTCTAATTTACCCCCCTTTTCGTTCAAAAGATGATTGCAAATGATGGGTGCATTGATGAATTATTTTTTATCTTCGTAAAAGTAAATGAGGGTAAATTGATGTTTTCACTTTTGGGGGTAAATTAAAGATTGTTATTCTACGTAGGGGGTAAATTGAAGTTTACCCAATTTTTGGAGTTCTACTCTGTAGGGAGATTTTAGTTTGTGGAACTCTGGTTCACTTTTGTAATCCTTTTTCCCTTCTTATATTCTATAAAAGTTTCTCTATTTCCTATTTAAACAAAAAGGGAAAAAGAAACACTAGTCCTAAACATGGAAAATCATATCCAGAAAACAAACCACTGTCAAACCTAAATATTCTTTCTTGTTTACATGAGGGAAAAAAGGATTAGAGCATAAATCTTTTCATCTGAGCGAATATGACATCTAATTGATCACGTGACGCCACATACATAAATGGCACAAGGATATAGAAACTAGAAATTTATGTTAGGTTCATTTTTCCTACCCTCAACATATAAGCAAGGCAATGTTGATTTATATGCAGTTATAGTTTACTCACTCAATGATCACATCTATTTTGAAATAACAGCAAGAATAAGAGACGCTGAGAAAATGGCCTTAACTTGACATGTATAATTTTTTCTATATCAAACGTCAGTATAAATATAATCAGAAGCCAAGAGAATCTCATGTTAATTTATATAGAAAGAGAGGAAAATGGTTTAGAAGTGAAGAATTATACCCTTATGATAAACAACCTCACGGTGAGCACAATTGTATCCCTTGAACTGCAAAATAGATAAATAAATAAATAAATAAAATAATAGAAAGGAACACAGTGTTCCATCAAGAAGAGTCCATAAAGAAAATCAATAAAACACTAGTCACATCTTTAAACAAAAATGAAAAAGCCTTTAGATTTAAGGCATTTTAAGTATTTCACATTTTTTAACGACTTCTGGTGAATATGCAGATAAAAGTCCATGCACATGTGAGATACAGCATTTTTAATTGCAACAAAATTTTTAAAAGACGTTTTCTTGATCTCTCTTTGCCCAAATTATGTGCAGAATTGGGTGGTTTACATTTTTATCAGTGACCTCCCATCCGTGATTTCTCTGCCTGAACTTATCGTCCACCATTACTATCAGTCAGCCACAATCATTTAGTTTCCACATCTAAACTGTTGTTCCAATTTTTTTGCTTCCCACCATCTTGTTTACAGAAGATGAAGTCTTTTAAGGTGTCTACCATGATTTTTAAAGCGGTGTTTTCAGGAATCATTAGCGAAAATGAAAATGGATTTTCAACTGGTGTTTGCAAGATTGAAGAACATGTTTGGTAGGGTAATTTTTTAAAATATATTTTAAACTTTAAATAAGTAGTATTGTAAAGCTGAAAAAAGCTAAACCCGTCCAGTGTCCTTTCTGAAAATGAGTAAAAAGGCTGTGTTTGAGTGAAAAATTGTGCTCCATTTCCAAAATGCATGTTCTAAGTTGTTTCTGTTTTCAAAAACAGAAAATTATTCTCTAATCCATTTGAACAGGGAGGCATTCTACTCCCTCCCTCGGTCACTCTCTCTCTATATCTCTTCTCTATCTTTTCAATCTCTCTCTCCATCAATCCCAAAAAACTAGGCCATCTCATGTAAACTTGTTTTGCTCCTTCCCGATACCAACTTAAGCAAACAAACTTAGCCCCTCCCAAGTAGGTATAATTTATTTATTTATCCAATTTTACTTGACACTCCCGATCCAATTCCCTTTCCAAGCAGAAGCAGAAATTAAATCCCCTCCAAGGTTGGCATGAGGGGGTATTTATATCTGAACATTTTACCACAATAAAAATCTAACCAGCTAAAATATCTACATACAAATGCAAGATGGTAATTAATCATTTAAATAAAAAGAAGGGGGAAAAACCTCATAGATCCGATGTAAGCTGGAGTACTAGGGATTAACATGCAAAATGACATAATTCAGGAAATTATCTATCCAGGTATAGACACACTCTAATAAAGAAGAGGGTGATTCAAATTTATCAGAAATGGAATTGACCCTAACCTTTGCATAAGTATTAAACGGCAGAACTTTGTCCGTCATCACAGACTATTCCTTTTTAGAATTATCTCCATCCAACGATATACAAAATACATAAAAACTTGAGCTTACCAACTAACATCTGTTGTACTACTATCCGCTCGTAAGAGATGCTCACTGCCATTGGAACCAATTATGAAGAACTCCATAGGATTTCCATAAGGAATAGTAACCTACAAATTGATCCAAAAAAAGGGTGAGGGGCTAAGCAAAAGCTTCCACAACATTGTCATGACTTTCAGCCATTAATGGCTTAAGTCAAGACAGTTTCCAAATAAAAAGAAAAAGAAGAGGAAGAAGAAGAAGGCTCAATTTACATATCAAGAATTCATTAAGTCAATGAGAGGATTCGAAGTCTAGAAAGTTGATTTCATAAGAATCAAAATATGTGCATGTATTAATGCAGAGGCGACTAGTGACTGCAAATTAGTACTTAGGACTATTCCATGTAATTCTTATATTTACAAAATAAAAACTATTCTTTTAGAAAAAAAAAACAAGTTGTATATGTCATGCTGCATAAAGCTAAGCTTCAACAATTTACGGTGCCATTACAAATTTTGATTTCAGCATTTCTCAGCTATTATCACAATATGAGAGAATGTAAAATCGCATTGGATTCACACAAGAAGCATTCTACCGAAGGTTCGATTCTAAGGAGGTCCTTAAGAAAGATATTTTTTTTTTCATTTTTCCTATTATCTTTGTTTATTTATTTATCTTTGGGGGAGTGGGGGCGGTTAGGGAAAGCTACAAGAAAATCAAGCTTTACCTTGCCTCAGCTATGAAAAAAGTTCAACCAAGCCTAGTACTTGACAGAGATTACATGCACTGTTATAAGTAAAAGGACTATGAAACATTAATTGCACTCCATAAATGGGAGAAACCAACAAATTTTCCACAATGTAGCATGGTCAATTGCTTGTTTCTCATTAGAGAGAGAGGAAAAAAAAAATTATAATGCAGTCAAGCTCTTGCTACAAAACAATCGAATAATATTTAAATATGAGATCTTACAGTCGTGGTTGGTGAAAACTTTTCAGCGATTACAACAGCACTGGGCCCAGTACACTTGATACTAAAAGCTTCCCTCTTGATGGCCAATGTTGCAGGTTCCCAAATATCAAGATATCCAGTCTGTAACATTAAAAGCATATATAAGTACTCACCATTCCTCTAAGATGTGGAAAGAGTAAAGGAAAGAAATTAATAGTTTTCCTGTAAGAGATTGGTTATCAAACAGAAAAACAGAATATAGAATTTGGTCTTTCTTTAAAAATAACTCATACCGGCAAGAAAACTTTGAATGATGCATGGCCACTATAAAGAGTCTTTTCTATGTGGTTCTGCATCTCAGGGTCTGTGAAAAGGAAAGAAGGAAAAGAATATATATCCATTTAACAAAATTTGCAATATGTGAGGCCTAGAAAGAACAATGAATATAAAAAATAAATTAATGACAAAAATATCTGAGTCTAAGTGCATAAAAAAAAAAAAAAAATTCAATCCTGTCAATGGAGAGAACATTTAACTAAAACTTGGTGGCAAGAATCTATTTTTCCTATTGAAGAAAATATAAAGAGAATGCAATTTCTTTCATAGAAGATGGGGAGAATTTGTATCCTAAACAACTTCAATTTAATGGTTTTTTTTCCCCATCCCAAACCCATGCTAGGATTTGGTTCAGTGTTCCTTGCTATTAACCCAAAAACTTGTGAAGTAACATGAAGTGCAAATGTAAACCATTTACGCACAGGTACGAAATGAGTAAACTGATAACGTCAATCTAATCAACAATCAATCCAAACCTTGGGATTTGAGGGAAGGAGCAAAGAAGTTGGGTTCATAACTGAAGTGCAAGATCCTAACAAGTAGTGACAACAATTATAGGCTTCGGTCTTTTGTTGTTACATTTGTATCATCTTTTGTTTTTCAGAAATGCAGTAACGGTTAAAAAAAACAGTTGATATGAAGGAAACGCTTACAACTGACTTCAAATTTGCAGTTTCCGTAAGGGATTTGCAAAGTTCTCAATTTTCAAATTGTACGCATTGTGATTAAATTTACTAATTGTGAAATGGTAATACGTAAACCTACAACTGAAAACAGTAGAAATGGCAGCATAATCACTTACCACAAGTGATCTTTCTGTTTTCATTGGCAAAGACCCTTACAAGATCTCCCTAGAATCACCAAAGAAGCAAGTTATATAGAAATAAGAAAGTACAATAATATGGCCACAATAGCTTTTTCATATCAGAAGTAAATTGTTGTATGAACACACTAAAGAAAAAATAGTCTGACTACAAAATTTATGCCACTATCTTTTATATCGTAGGTTCTTGTCAAAAGAAAAGAGATTCCTAAGGAACATTAAACACCTGTTCATTTTCCACTGAGAAGACGGTATTGTTCAAAAAAATAAAAAGACAAAAACAATTTAACATGCAAGTTATGAAATCAAGAAAAGAAAATTAAAAAGAGAGCTTCACTGGTTTCACTAAACATTCTGCACGCTGCTATAAAGAATGAGATGGTGATTACAGATAGAACCAAAGAAAGCACAAATGACAATCAGCGTGGAAGAATTGCCAGATCCAGTAGCAGAGTGTCAAGACTTCAATGCAAACTACACCACAACAGCCCAAACAAGTGAATAGGAGAACACAGACAGCCTGTATTATCCACACATTTTGAAGCTGAATCCAAGATACACAATAAGTTTTCTTTTTGTCCCGACACATTAATTTTCTACTCTGAAAGCAGAACGAAGATTGTGGTAGGCTAGGCATGTTGGAAAGCAAAGGGGATATGGTCTGTATCACTATATAGATGTTCTTCGTGCCTCATAATAGGAGTCTAGAAGTTAACTCTACAACAGGCCCAAGAAAATTGAAGGATGTTATGCTAAAAGCAATGTCAATATTTTTAGCTTACTGAAAAGATCTTGAGCTTATTTCTTGTTAGCATCAAGGCTTATTGTAGGCAACTCTAATATTAATACTATTATATGTTTTCAAATATTTACCAAATTCAGAAGCTGGAAGATGCATAGAACATGCAACAGATAGGAAAGTGCAATGAACTATCAATAATGCAGCTAAGAGTTAATACCTTACGCTTCCGGTCATCCAAAGGCTGCACTTCTATAGCAAGATATGTATCAACATCATCAGCAGTAATAAGATAGTTTGGCTGCTTTGCTCCTGTCAACATAAACAGCTTGAGACGCAGATTCTATGATAAGATCAGGAACAACAATGACAGGAAAATGTCATAGATAACAAGGAGAAGGGTACCATCTATGTAATTAACAGATCCATCTTCCAGATGTCGTACCCACTGCCAATGCAATAAGCAATGCACAATCATGCAATTGATATAAATATCCAAAAAATGCATTACTTAATACGAAGCAATTCACAGTACATTTAAGAATTTTATATTAACCAAATTCGCAAATCCACAAGACACACGGAGAGAAAGGATGGGGTAAATGCACCTCAAAATTACAACTAGTTGTTCCATTAATAGAGTATCCGCAAGCCTGGAGTTGTCGTCCTGGAAAAGCTTCTCCTGAAATTTGAAGGCCCTCTATGGCTGGCAATGGATCATCATCTGCGGCTACATATAGCAGATTTACAATTAGACATAGCCAACCAGTGCTACTATCAATACTAAGCTTTGAAGTACAAGAGATCATTACCCTCAGAAAAAGAGGAAGAGGGTTCTTCAAGAACAGGTGGCAGGTCAGGAAAATAAGAGGAATTGGGATCATCAAGCGTGGTTGTGTAAGCAGGATTTCCTGAAGCCCAATTGGATGAATGATCTCTCTCATTCTGGTTCTCCACAGCATCAGGTTCATCCATCTCACTGTTGCTGACAGGATCACGAAATTTAACTTGCTTATTGGCAGTGTCTTCACCGTACTGTGAAGCATGTACATTATCATGCGTACCAACAAGCTGCGCAGGTATATCTTGAGTAGCAGAATCCCTGAAAGATGACCAAGTCTCACTATCAGAGCATCCATTCAGATAAGTAGATAAACACCATAAGCATTCCATAAAGCCAAATCTTGTATGAGACCAGGATAAGCTTCCAAAAGAGAACCATGGACAACAACAAAATCAACTCTCATTCATCTTCATGCTCCTCATATTTATTTCTGCTCAGCAACTTGGGGCTGATTCTTCACTATAAAGGTGGAAATATAGACCATCTTTTATTTCTTATTTCAGGAGACAAAGGCTAATACTAGCGCTAGTGGGAAAGTATAATTAAAGCAGCAGAGCACAATATCTGGAAGATTGCAACTGAAAATGTTTAGCAGATAATTTTAAGCAAAACGAAAAAGTGCCAATTAAAGTTACCATATATGGGAGCACTATGATGCCAGTATGAAAAGTTTATCAGTTCCTCATGTTAACATGAACCTTTGAACAATGATTCAATCATTCATGACCAATGTACATAAGGATCCAATGAAAACAGAACCCACCAACAAATGCAGATGGTTGTAATTTGACATTCAGTTCACAGTAGCAGTCTCCATTTGACCAGGCTCACCTGCTTGCAAGAGGTGAATACCTCCTCATGTCATCATCCAGAGTTTTCCCAATACCACCCAACCCACCCTGGTGGTGACCCAACAAATCCCAATCTGTGGTTGCTTGAGCATTAGAGTTTCCTGGTATCTTTCCGTGGGAATATGTTGGCTGCGCTACCAACTCAAGCCCCATTTTGTTCTAAAAAAGGGAAAAAAAAGAAAAAAGAATTTAAAGGAAAATCACTATGATACACCAGGAAAATTATGTAGAAGACGACATGAGCATACTGAAGTAACCATGGCTGCAGTGGTCGAATGAGATGGTGACTGTGGAGCAGCATTAGAATGGTTCATATCTGAACGCCACGGTGGTAATTGATACTGTGACTCCTTAAGTTTTGACTGGGACCAGGGAAAGAACATTATCAACACAATTAATTCATTGTGGAAACAAAAAGTAATGCTGCAAAATATATCACACTATCATAAACCAAACCAGCAGGAGCGAAACAACTGATAAAAAGTTATTAACAAACCCATTCTGCATAAAGTACCTCTGTAAGTAAAAGCTTCTCCTGCAAATGCTTAAACAGAACCTGCAAGAGTAAGAAAGTCCCCGATGGTAAATATCGTGCATGTGATATAGTGAAAAAGAAGCAGCTTTATAACAATAATTAAAAAAATAATTGAATTAAAGCTTCCAACTGGATAATCTTTTTATGTGGAAAAGAATGCAAACAAAAATGGAAACAACCTTGCAGAATTATGAATAAACAAAGTTCACAAACATAACAATAATTTCCTCTAAATTTCTTTTCTTATAAGAAACAAAATATTTTCTCCACATATTATTTGGCTGATCCAATCTTTTTTCTTGTTTGGCTAACGAAAGATCACCTAATGTGTGCCCCAGGTCAGAAACTAGGACTACTGTCCAACCATACAACCTTAGTAGTTAGGAAATCCAAGCAAATAAAATATCCCAAAAAGGTCTAGCCTCCGAGTGGGAAACCAATTATCATCATATTTGACCACTCCACAGGTTACCAAAGCCCCATGTCATATTAAAGACACTTGCTCGATCACACCACATAACCCCGCTAAAGTCTTCTCTCCAGCCTCTCAACCCCCAAGCCAGACTTCAGAAAAATTATGGGAGCATAAAAGTACAACAGCAGTTATGGAGCTTCTAATTGGATAGTAGAGCAATTCTAACCCCAGCCATGATTCCTGAAAGTTATTAAGTTTTTTTTTTGGAGAACTCATTTTCTTCTCTTCTTTAGCACTTCCAATTCCACCCAAAATTTGCAAAGGTAACTCTACCCATGATACCTGGATAAGTTTACCACTTCTCTCAAGCCTGTTATCATCTGCATCACAATCTCTCTTATGTAACTTCAAGTAACTCTTCGTCTACTTTCTGCCTCAATCCTGTTCAAAAAACTCACCTAGCTCTTTCCACATAACTTTAACGGCACACTACCGGTGTTTGGTCTTTTCGCTATTAGCTATGATGTTGATGCAGAAAACCACAAGGCTGACTAGGATAATTTTTGCTCTGATATCAAAATCAATGTAATCGAGGGTTAAAAGATGGTGGGACATGGCTAATTGGACCTGAATGCAAATCGAACCAAGGATGGAAAGTTGCAAATCCCAAATTGTGGATCAATTTTAGCAAATTGCTAAAGAAAATAAAGAAAACGGCTTGAAGATCAGAAATCATGAGGTTTAAAAATAACTCTTAAGACTTCGATAAGAATCTATTAGGTTTAAAACTTAAACTCTAGGACTTTTATTTGACTGAAAATCTGACATTTGAAAGGCTCTTAACAGCATCTCCATATATAAACCTGCCATTAACAACTTTCATTTAAAGCATAAACAAACTAAAGTCTAGACCAAAACTCAACCCAATAAACTTATCCCAACACTTGTCTTAATTATGCTATGAAAATGATCCTAGCAGAATTTCAGTCGTTAAACCCAAAACTATGTTTAGAAACCCTAATTTTAATCCTCAAGACACCAATTGACAGCCACAGACTTCTGCTCGGCCTTTAGCATCTAGGATACCTAGATCTGTGTGGATTTTGACCGCAACAGATTGTGACCAATTTCATTGTTGATCTCCTTAAAGAAGTGTACAGCAAAGTAATCAACGCCACAAATATCTTGAGAAAGAGATGGTATCACTAATCATCAAGTACAAAATCAGGGGAATGAAGTGCTAATCTCCAGATTTTAATTTTGCTTAGAAGGGGAGGTGTTCAACAAAAAAATAATGTATAGATAATGAAAATAGTTTCTTTGGGACAGACAAATGATTGAAAGAAACTTGATAACTTTTTCGAACAAAGTGACGGAGGATTACGTGTTTCTTTGGGACAGAGTTAAATTATGGGCTCAACGATATAACTTTTTTTTCTTTATTTTAATTAATTGGGAGGCAGCTATGTGTAATACCAATGGATAGAAACTAAGATCTTACTGGATTCATAGTTTTTGGGCTTAGGGATCTTTTGACCTTTTCTTTGTGGACTTCTTGTTCCTCTTCTATGTACATTTCCTATATTTAACATAAGTATTTTGTTTCTGAACAAAAGTATTTTCTTTACCCATCATAGTCATTGCCTCACAGGGATTCTAGGTATCATGACACATTAAATGATTCATCAACACTAAAAACAGATAGATCAAAATATCTAAAGTTTGACTTTAGGATTCAATCATTTCAATAGGAAGCAAAATTGTGTGGGTGGCTACAAAAATCAGTTAATTGAAATAAAATCTTCCTTAAAAGAAAAAATATTAGAAGGCTAGCTACATTACAGAAACAACTTAAAAACATCTGATACAAACCTTGACATTGCTGACAATGGAATGAGCATCATTAACTGGTGGCTGCAGAGAGTATTCTGCAAGGAGAGGCAACAGAGACTGCACAAATGTCGTTCTTTCTTGTTGTGCAGCCTGAAGGAAAAATTGGTGAACCTCAGAATTTGCTTCAGTTTGTAATTAATATACATATATAATTTAAAAAATGATAATCATAGCCATGAAATCAAGTTTACATTTACTTTTAGTTGTTTATGATAATAATTATCTTCATAACTTCTATAAATATCTTACATTAATTTTTAATTGTTTATAACAATAAATATTCTGCCTAACATAAAAAGTAAAGGAAGTCTATCTACCACAGTTAATAATGAGACTTTTACTACAATAGGTTATCAAAGAGAGTGAGTACAGAAAGGGACATGCATTCTATTTTAATCAAGCAAAGTTAATTTTGTTCACATAAATATAAATGGTCATCCAAAAGTGCACAAATAACAACATGAATACCTAGAATCGTGCACGTAGTTGACTATATTGACTATCACAACAATTTTGAAAACATATTAAAGAAATTGGAAAATCGTTTCATAAAATTTCTATTAACACATACGATATCAATCTACTTGATATATGCAGGAAATATCCCAAACTAAAGACTAAAGAGTAAATGGACCTGTAGTTGGTATGTGAGATGGATATTCTCTTCAATTATATCTTGTCTATATGAAAGAGCTTTTGATGCAGCATCAACAAGGTCTTGCTGTTGTTGATCAAAGGCCTAGTTGCAAGAAGTCCGAAAAAAAACTTATGATTACCCTCTGAACAAGCATAAGAAAGAGGAAAGGAAGAAGAAAGAACGGCGGCCTGGCAGGTGGAATAAAGCTGGAGAAAAGCCTACATACCAGACGCATGTAAGCGATGCGCTTTTCAAGAACATATTTTTCATTGCGTATTTGTGCTTCCTAGCAACATATATGTGTTATTAGCCACTTTAGCTAAAAGAATATTGTGAGAACAGAAGATAAGAACAAAGAATCAAGATATGTTACACCTGGCAACAAGAAAAAATGTTAAAACATAATTTACCTTGATAGAATATTCAGAAAGATGTTTACGTAACTGCATAATCTCTTCTTCATGCTCCCGAATCTTAAGAACAAGGTCCTAGCAGATGATAGAATTTACTAGTTAGAAATTAAAGCTTCAAAAAGGAAAAGCACACCTTCTGGAACCATATGCTAATACCTGCTTCCATAGGCTGCTAGGATTATTTACTTCAGCCATTGGCATCAGGCCTTGTCCAGACAAATTAAACCGTGGATCGTAATCTCCATCTATTTGGTACCTAAGAGAAAAATACAATGCTGTCTTAAGTTGTATGATCCTTCATAAGCATTGATTCAGTAATATACAATCAATAGTTGTACTTGATGTTAGACACCTGGTAGGCGAAAACGATGTTGCAGATGGTGAAGATAACTGAGAGGGGCCCGGAGTATCTGCATATGCTTGCCCGCCAGAAAGTATCTTCAATGTTCCATTGTTCTTGTTGCTCTCAGAGTGAATGTCGGAACGGCTTTGCAATGCAACATTTTCAGCAGTTGGTTTCAGATCTTGGCGGAGAACCAGTGAACTGAATGGACCAACTGCAGAAGGGTAGCCAATGCTTTTGATTCTATCTTCTAGATTATTGACAGAGGGAAGTGATTGATGAACTTCATAAGGTCCACGGAAACTCTCTTTCCAAGGATCAACATTAGGCCTTCGACCAATTGATTCCTCTAATTTCTGCCAAATTTCAAGGTTCATGAAATGAGAACAAAATATGAAAAACATTAAATAAATGCATCAGATAAAACAAGTTAGCTTCATAAAAACAAATGATAACAGAAACAGGAAAAGCCGTTGCCTAGCAGCTACAATAATAAAACAAAAAAACAAAAGGGACATACATATTTTTCGAGTTCCTGAATTTTTTTGTGAAGCTCAGTCCTCAGTAAATTGTTCTCTTCTACCTGTGAAAAGGTTATCAAACTCATCTAAATCAGTTTTTTTTGAAAGCTTACAGCTATATACCATACAATACAGTATAATTAATTTAGTAAGAGTGCACGTTGAAATTAAGAAAGAATAAAATAGAAAAGGGGAAAGAGGGAAGATACCTGTTGTTTGATGGTGGCCTCGGCGGCTTCAACAGCTTTCATAACCTGAAACAAGCTGTCGTTGTTGTTGTTGTTGTTGTTGTTAGAGTTATTATTAGAATCATTACCTTTATCATTAAGCGCTAATCCCGACAACTTATCGGCTAAATTGCCACCGTGACCGTTCTCCATTTCTCTTGGCAAGCTCTCAATCTCAATTTCGGTCTCAATTCAATTCATTGCATGTGATGTGAGAGAGAATACCTTTCTGCTCTACTAACTAATATAATTACCTCACTATCGCAATTCGCAATCATAATATGTATAAAGAAATACTGGCTTTTTAAACAATTCAAATGAATAAATGAAACCCTAAAAAGAAGATGAAGAAAATAGATGAGTGACCGAGTGTGCGTGTAATTTAAGACAGAGAGCTGTAATTATGAAATTATGGAGGAGGAAGGAGACACCTTTTTTTAAATTTGAAAAAAAAAAAAAAAAAAAAAAGAGAAAAAATATTTTTCGTGCTCGAAGCAACGCGTGCGTGACCTCGTCTCCCTTTCTTTTTTTCTTTGGTCGTCTCCTCCCAGGTCCCAGCAAATCAAATTACCTTCCTCTCTCTTTCTCGTATAATTAGTTTCCTTTTTCCTTATTTTTTAAAAAAGAAAAATTCCATTAATTATTCTCGTATTTTTACATACTTTTATATTAAAAATATAGCCATACCAATTTTTTTTTTTGGGGTTTATTCTTTACAAACTCACTTTATTTCTTTCTAGCTAATTATTTCTGTTATATATTTAACGATGATATTAAAAAAAAAAAACACACAAAAACAAACAAACAGGACACCACTCTTAAGAGAAAGGACTGCTTGATCATTGTGAATGGTGAAAGTTCAGTTCAAGAGTAAATGCTACGCTTCCCAAAAGAGAGCAGTTCTCATCACTAAAAGCTTAATTTTTCCTTCTCATTTTTCCCAAATCAATATTATTCCAAAATCAATGGATTCATCATCCCAACGCTCTTGGGGTTGGGGGTACCACACCTAGGACAATAAAATTATGAAATCTGTCTTCCAGCTCCAGATACATAATTAGAGGAGTACTATTTCAGTTGTCAAATTTTGTTTCCATGTAATGAAAAGTCTCTAAAATTTTATTCACAAATTTCAACTGCATGTTACAGAACAACTTGCAACTCTTTTTCGTCACTAAAATCTTTATCTTCCAGAATTAACTGGGAAACAACCCCTGAAGAACCTCAGATAATAATACAGCATTCTCTTGGCCCTGACCACTCTTCCAAACCTTGAAATCTGAAGGAAAATAATCATCATCCCACCAACGTTTTAGCGATGTAATAGAGAAGGGGCCCTGTATATCTCCTTGGGGATCTGTATAATGCCAAGCCAAGCATCGTAAGTCAGTCTCATGCTTCTGATTATCACCTTTCAGATCATCGTTTTCTTCTCCGTCGCTTAAATCAATCACCTGGGTGTCTGCCAACCCCCCCGCAATCTTATTTTCCTCTTCCTCTATTTCCACAAGAGGTGTTACAACCTTGCTCTCACTTCTCCTTTCAGTCGGTTGCTTTTGTGGTTCTGCATCAAATTCAAAATGCAGCTCGTTCTCGGCAACAAGCTCAAGATGTAGCCCGTTCTCTGCAACAAACTCAAGACACCAATCAGCAATAATTATCCAGAAATTAAATTAGTATCGGTCATATCAGTAGACAAACCAAAAATAACTCAGATCAGAGCAGTTTTATATCATAGGAGGAACAAGAAAAGGAATATTCCTCATCTCATCTGCTATAAGAACATAACCTTCTTTAAGCAATTTGATGATTTCCCCTTACTATTCCTTTGTCAATCTGTTCCAGAATGAACCTGAATCAGAAAAAGATGACTATTTACCTTTTTCAGTCAGCTGTTCTGACTTCAGAAAGGCAGCTTGGATCCCTACAGAAAACAAAGAAAAACCAAAATTAAGTGACAGGCAAACTTGTACCTCAAAACAAAAGGTAATTTTACCACTTTGGTAACTTATCAGTTGTCCTTACAGCACCATAGACATATCTGTGAATGTTTGCAAACAGGAGTTTCTGCACATGCCATGCGCAAGCATAGACATGCAGTTTAAAAAAAAACCTCAATTTCGGAGACAACTTCATGGAAAGAAACCCAAAAACAAAAAAAACCAAATATATATATATATATATATATAGCAAACAAACAGTTAATGATGCACCTGCTGATCCTGTACTAGGAGAAACCAATGTTAATCGAGTGGCGTCTACTGCAATATCACAGAAAGGAACCTCTGAAGGACCCTTGTAGATTGGATTTAAAGAGCCACTGTGTCCTTTTTCCATATTATCAGGGCTCTCCAGTGGTAAACCCTCCAGTTCCTCTTCTCCAATAATTTTTGGAATTTCGAGCAAAAGTCGTTCCTGTTCAGCCGGAGTCTGAAGCAACTGTCTTCTTTCCAGGTACTCAAGGAGTGTAAAGGCTCAAACAGATTAAGGAACCCATAACAATTAACCGCTGGATTAGTTTCAGTTATCCACTCACAAACAAGACCATCACTCATCATTAATAAATGGAGCTACCATGATCATTTAGCATGTCATTCAGAATAATCATAATAATGGGAATCAAAACATGAGTTCAGACCTCCAATAATGAAACAATTTTTATTTTCAAAATAAGAACTGGTGTATGTACTGTAAAATAAGGCAACAGAAAACAAATAACTTGCATTTGTCTCCCTACAAATTTTTGTTATTAACATGCATGCATAGTCATAAACTAAGATAAGAATAAATAAAATAACTTGCATTCTTGCAGGTACCCAGTTTACAAGGGAATTAAGCCTTGCCACGTGTCCCTCCAAAAAATTAGAGGGAATTCAGCCGGGAAACCATATTGAAAATGAGTTCCCCAAGCAACCATAATGGAAATAAACATGGAAAATGAGAAATCTAATGACTAAAACTAGAATGATCAAACCCAGAAAAAGGACCAGGAATTTAGGAAAAGTAAGAACTGGGCACACATCTGGAAAGCGTGTCAGCTTCATTACTTTAGCCAATAGGCACAAGCATTGGTCAAATAAGATGCACATGTCCTTTGGAATTAGGGTTCAGGACAAACCCTAATTCCAGGTCACCAAAAGACTGAATACAGACCCATTCTTAAAAATGGATTTTGTCCATTTTAAGAATACTGTTCATCCCAAAAGAGAAAAGCCTTTATCTCTTCTCTAAGTTTTCCATTTCAGCCTTAGACATCACACTAACTTGGGCATCAGAGTATCTTTTGCAGGTACTCTCCCATTTGCTCCAAGAACAATCATACAAGAAAGTTCTCCACAGCCTACAAATTCGTGAAGGTAAATCCCAATTCCTTCAATTTGCATCACCAAGATTCCCAAATATCAAGGAATGCTCCTCCTAAACCATACAAATGCATTCTGTTAAACCTCCATTCATTGAAAAGATGCTCATGCCATTCAGCATGGAAGACAGGAAAAAGGTGTCCTCATTAAGTTTTCAGTGGTTCTTACACCGTAGCCGAGAGGAAAAAGTGAGCAATCCTCCAAACCAAGAACACTGGTTGTTTAGGAATGCCAAGGCAACATGCAAAAATATGGATGGTAGATAACAAAGCCCTTTTCTATTCTCCTCTTCTCCCTTCCCCCAACAAGTAACTTTAGAAGAAAAAAAAGATGCACCTAAGATTTTTGCATTTTTTTGTGTATAATACTTGTGTCCCAATGGCTGGGTGATCTACAATAAAATTGCATCCCAAACAACAAACAAAAGTTGCAGCCACTGCTACCCAAGCCCATTCAATTAATAGGGAAATAAACAGAAAATATATACGTACAAGTATGCATACATAAAAATTTTCTAATCAGTGATCTTTGACCATTTGAAGTAAGGGTGGGCAAATAACCCAATCTGATCCGATCCGACCAATCCGAACCCGATGTGGACCTGATCCGAAATGACAATCCGATCAGATTGGTAGAAATAAAAAAATATAAATTAAAAGCTAAACTGTAACAGTAAAACAAAATCCCTAAACCTAAAGATTTCAATTCAATCAAAAGAAAGCTCCAGCATCCTCTTTTCTCTTCAATTCCTTTCCTTCACTCAGTTTTCTCCTTCTCTTCAGATTCCAAATTCTTTAATTTCATAAAGAAAGCACAGCAGCCACCTGCCCCTAAAGCTTCGATCGGCATCGATGAGCTCCACCTTTCTGCCGCTGTCCACCTTTCTGCATCGATGAGCTCCACTGTCCACCTTTCTGCCGCTCAACAGCGCCACCTCGCCAAACTGCCAATCGATGATTGGCTCCACCGCAACGTCCTTGCTAAGCCAACAATCATTCATGGCAATTTTCTTCTCTCATTCGTTTCCACTTTTTGAAATAAAATAGAGTAAAATATATTGTGTGTTTTATGGAGAATGAGAGATGAAGTCCAAAATCTTGCTTAAGTGAGGACTAATTAACTAGAATTGCTAGTAAAATGCATTGTACAGCCGTCAAGGTTTTGTGATTTTAGATAATATAACTAGATTTTGCAACTGGGTCAATTTCTTCCTTTTGAGTTTATGGTTTATGAATATCCAATCCAATCTGAATTTTTGACCCGATCCGGATCAAATCGGATTTAAGATTTGGATTGGATACAGATGACTTCTTTCCCAACCCAAACAATCCAAAATCTGATCGGATTGATCTATCCTCGATTTTGCCCACCCTTATATTAAAGCCAGGGACAAATTAAAAGACAAAAATCTACAGACTCCAATGTAGTGTATTTTGTCATGTAGTATATTAAAATCTATATTTTTTTCTCTCCTTTACCTTATCCTTGACTTTAATATGGTAAGGGATCCCTAATTGGAAAATCATTCTATATGTATGTATAGAATTACTCAAATGAAAAGAAGTATAAGTTAATATAAATATATATATATATATATATGTATGTATGTATTAACTTTCCAATCAGGAATCCTTAATCATATTAAAGTCAATGACAAGCTAAAGGATAAAAAATATAAAATATGGTGCAATATATTTTGTCCTGTAGTATATTGAAATCTATGTTTTTTTGTCTTTTAGCTTGTCCCTGACTTTAATATAATTAGAGATCCCTAATTGTAGTATATTTCCTTACATCTTGCATGTGGCTGTAGGAAAGATGTGTGAGAAATACTTAGGACGGACAGCCCCACCAAATAGTGACGTGGTGGGACTGTCCAACCAAACTTTTCTATCTAGAGGAGACTTTTTAATTCTTAAAATGATGGGTCCCACTGCTTTAAAATTAAGGAATGTCTCCCTCCCCCATGTAGCAAAGTTTTGATAGAAGGCCTTACCATATCAACATGGCGACATAATGGGATTGTCCTACCTAAATTTTTGTCAACATGTGGACCCTACAATAACTAGTTCTAGTTCAGGAAAATAAAGACATCAAAATTCTCATTCTGCAATTTTAATGGGAAGTCCACATTTCCTACAAATGTTTCTTGCAAGCTAAACACAAAAGAAATTTAGTTTTCTTGATAACTATTTGTGCCTTTGTTGACAAACAAATGGTGACCAAGTGCCAATGAATCTTAAACATTGCTCTTTCCTCCTCTGACTAAAAGCCTAATCCAAAATGACTGCTGAAATCTCAAACCAATCTTAAAATTCACCCGTTCTTCCTATGCCTAAAATCCTAAAACCAAACCCAATATACAAGACTGCTCTTAAAGACTTCGGGCATCCAGTTACGGGCTCAAAGAATAGCGTTTTAAAATATACATTCCCAATTGAAAAGTAAAGAATACTACTTTTGACAAGTTTGATCAAAATCATTGCATAATTTACAAGATGAAAAAACATTGTACTTTTACTTCACTAAGTTGCGGTAAAACTTTTTAAGAATGTTGGTAGATTGAGTTCAGCAAAGTCTCAGCTTTGACAACTTGTTTAACTAGATCTTCTTTTCCTAACAATTCAAATTTTGTTAACTAGTCATATTCACAATATGTCTAGATGATAGAGGATCATGGCAATTCTTGTACTAGTCACTAAAAAACAAACAGACTACACATATATAAACAAACCAACCATTGTACACAAGTTTTTTAGGATATTCTTTGCGCCATCCCTTTACATTGGCTCGATCAATGAGCTTCTGCAGCAAAGCAAGTTCCCTCACAAGCCACTGAAATATTACACAGCACAAATAGAGAGAGCAACCTTAAGTTAAAGTCAAGTAAGTGTCAGAGCACATTTGATGTGTTAAAAATTAACGAGCCATATTACATCTAACTAATCATACATGTGGAAGATAATAATAATGGAATGAATAGAAATATAGTGGTAATTCAGGTCTCTATTGCTCAGTCACAACGATATAAATGAAAAATATTAGAAATAAAATTTTAAAAAAAAACATAAAAGAGAAAAGAAAAGAAAAGCTGTTCTCTCTACAGAGACATGTCAACCCGTTGAAAAAATATAAAGACATGGAAGTAAAGACAAATGCTATCAATTACTTGTTAAAAGCCAAGAAACAGATTGTATTATAGATAATAGAGGTTTACACAAGGTGAACAAGCTGTCCAAAGGAGGGCTCCAAAAAACTTCTAGCTAGCAGATCAGAAAAATATAAATAAAACAATTCAAAAGGCATTTTCAAGCAATACCACAGGCCGAGCCAAACTACACAAAATGAACCTAAAACAAAATACATACATGTTTTGTTATATCCTCATGTAAAATTTGAGCCTTTTCTTCAAATTCCACCTGGAAAAGGTTTAAAAAGTACATTAATAAAGAATAATTTATTAGAGAAAATTAACTGAATAGAAAAACAGTTCACCAAGACTAGGAAGAGGTGGAAAACCAGAACACAATTAACTGCAGACTTTTGCCCATGGTAAATCTGCAATTCTTTTTCCACGAAAATTAGAGCATTTAAACATATAATGGTAGTATTATCTGTATTTTTATATAATAATTAAAAAAATAAAATAAAAACACAAGAATTATAATATACAAGCAACTGATCATAATACATTATATATGCTCAATTTTTAAGATATAAAAAGTAATTACAATAATGTTTTAGCAGAATGGTTGATTATAGGTGTTATCATTTCAATAAAAACTCTAGAATAGCAAAATTTATATTTTAAAGTTTAAACAAAACCTTTTTTTACTACATACGGGAAAAGATGTATATTGTCTTCGTCTCACCTAAATGACACTGTACGCTAGGTCTACCAAGTCACAAGCTTTTCTACCATAAAAGTCAAGCTATGATTGATCCAAACTTTCAATAATCAGATCCTTACTGTCAAAAAAAAAAAAAAACAGGTACTCATAGAAAAAAACATAGATCCCCAAAATAAGCTTTAATCTTTACTCAAGCATCAGCACCATATGGATCAGAGATCTTTTAATAAAATGAAACCTCACATAACCAGAGTCAGCCGCTAGTTAAATCTATAAATATCATTAAAAAGCATTCCTTCGTATCATTGCACAACTCTTCAACTTATATCTATTTTCCCAAACCCACAACTGCAACACATATTACTACTACTACAAAATTGAGTGCTTATTTAGTTAATTAATTTTTCTTTTCACATCTTAAATAAATAAATGATTGAATAAATTATATCACTTTAACATTAAAAGGGTTCTTTCTATTTCGGCAGACTCCCATCAAAACAGGGTTTTATTTATTTATTTATTTATTTTTATAATAAAACCTCACCTCCCTTAATGAAATTTAATTACAATGTGTCTAACAAAAGTTATTTCTTTATTAAGAAATATCTGTAAATCTGCATGGTTGATGGGGATTTTGATTTTATTAAGAAATGTGTCTAACAAGTAGAACCTGCACTAATTTTCGCACTCTCAAATGAAGGTAAGCCACGAAGCTAAATCAGCTCTGTCAAAAACCGTGACGGGCATCAGTAAATCTCTTAATTGCGTGCCTAACTGTCTAAAATAGGGGCATGCTTTTGATGTCAATACGAGCACTGCCACATACTCTACAGTTTCATAAATGGGTAAATAAACATGCCAAAACAAACCAAGGTGCCGTAAGCTTTCTTGTGCATAGACAACAGATAATGATAACTTGAATTTCCTGACCGCAAGTTCTTTCTGTTACCGTAAAAGTATAGGGTGTGACTATAATTATGAAGCAACACTACGTGCTAGCATAAGGAATGTGATCATTAGAAAAGATAAGGAGAACAAATTAATGAATCATTATGCATAAAAAGCAGTAGCAAAACTTACAACAGTTGGCCTCTTGAGCAAACCATCTTTCACTCTCCGGCGCAAATCTTCACATTCTTCCTGCAAACAATACAATGAAATTGGGAAAGCCGACAAGATATATATCCACACTAATAAATATACATATTTTCTTGTAAGTGATACTAGAACAGAAACCAGATTCAAACCAAATAATGGACTTAGGCAAGCTTTTAGTTGCTAACAAATGTTTCAAATACCTCTGTAAGTGGCCTTATATAAGAAGAAATCATCTAGCACGAAAACAAGCACAACCAACAGCATACATTTTTCGATTCTGAATGCCAATCATACACCATTTACGGTGTATGATAGCAATAAAAAGAACCTACATATTATAAAGAGCATTTTGATTTTCTTTTTTATTCCTTGAAAATGAAAAATTTCCCAAGTTGAAGAAACGAAATTAATTCAGTTTGGATAATTTTCATCACATGCACATCCTCTAACCACAAATATGTGCAGTTGTTGTTCCAATTTAACCAAAAAAATAATGCATTTAGGAGGAAATTTTGCAGGTGCAGTTGCACTTTATCTTCACAATTAAAATAAGATAGTACTAGTAGAGGGGCAGAGGAGATATATCTTTCCCGAGCAACTCTTAAAAACCTTACAAACATGGTTCGGCATTGAAGGGGAAGAAAGAAGGGGCATAACATCTATCAATGTTTTTAAAAAATAAATAAATAAATATCTGAATAATTGTTGACTGGTAACTTTTTGGCTTCAGATCCACGACCATTCAAAATCAAAATAAATTAGAAACAGCCATATATGATGATTACCTCAGAAAAGTTATCATCTGAAAGTGTGGCAATCCGAATATCTTTGACAAAATTTGAAACTTTAAGAAGTATTTCTGTACTCTTATCATCAGTTCCAGGGACCTTTTTTGTACCTAGACAATTGGTAATGAAACCATTACATGTCAACCATCAAAGATAATAAAAGAACTGAAGAGTTTGAATTAAATTTATCATTATCATATTCGTTAACCTTCTCATAAAATTCAAAAAGGCTTTTTGCCACCAAAAAAAAAAGTCATATGAGCAAAAGTCTTTTGGAGATGCTGTGCCATGGAAATTTTATGGGTTATTTAGATAAAAAGAAATCAAAGGATTTTTTACGTACACAAGTGAAGAAGAATCTGCATTTTATGGGATCAGGTGCAGCACTTAGGTTCTCTATGGGCTTCAGTTTCCAACAAATTTGAGAATGTCCTATTCTTCTTCATTATTGACAATTGGCAAATAGTATGGTACTAGTAGGAAGACTCTTCTGCTTGGTTATTCCTTCAGTTTGTAATTGTTCCTTTAACTACCCTCAGCAGAGTTCTAGTCCAAATCTTTGTACAATCTGCTTATTAATGGTATTTTCTGTTTCTTGTAAATAAAAGGGAGACAAAGAGAAGAAGAAGAAGAAGAAGAAGTACTAAATCATTTAAATGAACATTTAAATTGAAATGAAGCCCTAAATCGTCACCATTGGTTTTTTTAGTTCTAAAGCATATTTCCCCACAATACGCACTGAACACCTCACTTTGTTTGAGCCCAACAGTATCTAATTCTGCTTGAAATGGTACTCCTCAAAACAAACAGTGTCCATCACAACACAACAAAGCTCATCCAAATTGCAGGAATTTGATGGCATTTAATGAACTCTGAGCACACCCATGATAATGAGTTTCTGCATCTCCTCCTTAACTTATTTCCATAGTTTGAATTTTAAAATTGTCTTTCTCATGTAAAAACATTCTACATTGATTGACACTCTCAAAACTTAAACAATACCATAAAGTGCTCCTAGAATCTGAATTACAAGGTATCAAAAGCTCAGAAAGAAAAGAAAAGAAGTAGTGGTTGATAATAAAATTAGGTTGTAGCCCCTGCAAATACATTATCAGAAATCATTACCACAAAAGGAACACCTAAACAAAGGCCTTACATGAAAACAGGATATAATATGCCAAACTGGGAAGAATCTAAAGCATGTAGACTTATATTTTGCAATGTTTATTCATTGCATTGAATGACATTCAATGCAATGATTGTACAGTTTTGACAATCCCATTGTACAGCTTGGACAATCCCTTCCTAGGGCCCAACATGTTGAACATTAAGGGCTACAACCTGCCCAAGGAGTTTGCGCTACTGTATGAGAATCTCTGGCAAAGGCATGGGCACATTGCAGTCCCTAGTCCCTATACTAATGTAATAAATTTTATTGTTATAGATTACAAGCTGCAGAATGATTAATGAATTATATTGCTTAGGATAAAGTGAATGGACTCTATTGTATAGATCTTTTTGTGATGTTAAGGGGTTCCTTTTTATGGACACCTGGTTCACTTTTTGTACATGTTTTTCTTCTTAATACAAGTTTCTTTGTTTCCTATCAGAAGGTAGAAAAAAAAAGGGATAATGCAAATGGACATGGTATATCAGAAAAGTAATGATTTCAAATAAATAATTACTGAACAATATAACATCAAATTACCTATAACTTGCAGAAGCTGGTGAGAGTTTTGCTGAAGGTAATCGTTAGGGTCTGATTTGACCCTAACAAAGCTTCCTACTACTTTGCGTTCAAAAGTTTCAGAATCCTTGAGAAGATCCTGAACCAAGCTCCTTTTTAAGTATAGAAGCTTTATGTTATCAGGAACTATGGCAGCCCAACAGCTTTTGGAAGTTTCCAAACATAATTTCTTCGAAGGGGCTTTTCTATATCTTTGTTTTTCAGAGCTGAATAAATTATTCTCCTCATCTGAACTGAATAAAAAATCATCATCTGATTCAAACTGGTTCTCGGCATAGTGTGCTTCCAGCAGATCATAGATTTTAATTCGGAAAAATGATTTCTTTCCAAAAAGAGAAAGGAGCCTCTCATCAGAAACAACCCTCTTCTTCTTCACAGAATGAACAAGTTTATTCTCATTAACATATTTATTAATAATGTCAGTGACATCATATCGAGAAATCTGTTGGGTGGTATCTTTACCAAGTGATTGAAGAAATTCAATAAGTGGTATTGATCCCCAACCATCAAACTTGACTTTCTTAGATCTGCCCTTTCGTTTCAAATTAGTTAGCGGAGGACATAGCTGTTCATCATAATCTGGCACCCAAAGAAATGACTCTTGATCTGCTTTACTACCCATATTATTGAAGCATCAAAATTTTACTAATGGCGGAACCCACAATGTTCAAATTTTCAATTGAGCATAGGAAATGAAACATTTCCAGAAAAGGTACAACGAGTCATAAGGCCACTAGCAACCACCAAGCAGCATTCCACTAAAGTCTGAGAAATTCCAAAAAGAAAAAGAAAATGAAAAAAATAAACCTTAAAAACACCATGCAAACAACGAATTCGAAAAAAGGATGAACTTTGGTGTCCAATATCGAAAAAATTAACAAGAAAACTTTTATAATTTCAAACCCTAAACCTTCAAAATAAATAAAAGCAAAAATAAAAAATAAAATAAAATAAAATAGAAAGGCGAAACCGTACCTTACTTTCTATTTGGCTTGACGATCAACGGTAACACTGTACTACTCTGAAAAACCTCTCATGCGACTGAGAGAGAAGGTCAGGGGAGATGACTCCCAGCGTTGCCATATGGTATTTTACAAATATACCCTTATCCTTAATTCTGGCCAAAAGTCGATTCGGTGTGACCAAAATAACCCTGTACAGTTTTTACTTAAAAAGAAGATGAAAATTTGAAAATGTGCTTATCCAAAAAAAAAAATTTGAAAATGTGAACTAGTCACATGATCCACCCAAAAGGCCAAATTTTTAAAGTTTCATTGTTGATTACTAACAAATAACAATACGTATTTAGTTTCAAAAAAATAAATAAATAAATAAAATTACGTATTTAGATGGCTTATCTCACTTCATGAAGGTGTTTGTTTGTTTAAACGCCGCATCGAGTCAGCAAATGTGAGTTCATTTTTTAAGGAATTAGAAGGGAGGTCTTGAGATAAAGCCGGCCAAATGAATAGTTTTTACTGCATGTCGCTCAAACTCAAAACAAAATATTGCGTCTTGTTACCAAACCCATGCTATCATTATACCAACTCTCTGTGCTCGGACTTGGAATGGCTAGGACTTGGAATGGCTAGGCAATAAGAAAGTCTATTAAGAACAGATCTTCCCATGTGGAACTACATTTTGTGGAAAATCACCTTCACATCGATTCAAATTGGTAATTACATGAGGCAATTTCATATGCACCTGTCGGAACAGTTAAAATGAACACATGAAAGACAATCTGAGGAGATAAAACTGCAAAACTTCTGATCAATGAGGAAAATATTCAATGATTGGCAGGTCTAAATGGCCGGGCGTTATATGTAAAAAGAGGTAAGCAAGCTTTGTAAGTTCAAGGGTGTGACTTGCAGGAGCAGCAGAGAATGCCATGGTAAAGACTCTCCAAACCTCAAACGCCTACATGGTGATTCAGATTTGCCCATTTTCTAAAATCAGAATCAACCATCAAACCATGTATGTCATTCCAACCTGCATGAGATTTGAGTGGGGGACGCTAAGATTTGCAATCCCTCTTCTGCAATTCTTTCTTAAGAAAGCATAGAAGTAGTTTATAACTAGCTTCTTAATAAACCATGAATCCTTTCTTGCCCTAATGTCTCCATGACCAAGAAGATAAACAACCCCAGACTCTTTAGCCTTGCGAATAAAAGACAGCTCCCTTTCCAGACTCTGTTCAGAGTCTGCAGGCAATTCAGGCTTCACCTCTTCAGAGGTGCTTGGTTGCGAAATGGGCTCACTTTTTTCCTTATATTCAGCCAGAAGAGGAGCACCAAGTGAGTAGACACTTCCGTTAGGTGCTATGAGAACTCTTGAGCAAGATAAATCATCCTCAGAGTCAATTTCATCATCCCCATCACTCTCCAATGACCGTTCCTGAGCTTCCCGACGAATGAATTTCTCAAGGCTCTCAATTAGCAGCTGCTCAAATGTCTGGTGATTTTCTTTGCGAACATCTTTGTAGCCATACCTGTTACAAGTAGTAAAATTCAATATTTAGGCCAAAGATTGAAAAGGGTAAAATACTATCATCACACGAATGTAATGTATGTGACATATGTGCTCACTTGGACTGAATAATAATTTAAAAAGAATAACGAAAATATCTGGGAGCAAGGAAACAAATGAAAGGCAGAGTTAGCTACTTAATATTTAACAGCAGCAAATTCCTTTCTCAATATCATTAAACCATTTGCTACTCTGGAGATAAGGTCATAGAATAAACGGCTATCTGTACAAGCACATAAAAGACCACACTCATTCAGAAAATAACAGCTCCAAACTTGCAGGAATTGAGTATTTACCTGGCAATGCATCGAAATATGTGGTAGCTTTTGGGGCAGACTCGACGGAAGAGGAACCTTTCACTCTGAGGCACTACAGGAACTGGAACATACTTTATACACACAAATATAATCATGGAGTGGATTGCCGGGAGAGTGGTGAGAAAATGGCCAAAGATTGCGGGTATTCCCTTAACCAGCTCGTTGTAAAGCAAACCAATTCCTGGAGCTCTAATTGTCCCTAGGTTGCAGCCTAATTCCCGCATCAAATCCATAGATAGTTTTTGCTTAACTTCAGTTTCATACTTAAGCTTGCTTCCATAGTTCCAGACAAACATTATAAAAAACATAATTATGGCAAAAACCAAAATTATCCAACTACCGTCTCCAACACTCCACAAAACTGAAGAGAAAAACGTCAGTTCGATCCCCAGGAAAACAACCACAAAACTCAGCACAATAACAATATTTATCTGCCATATAAGAAGCATAACAATTGTCACCAAAATTGTTGTCATCATCATGACTCCCAGCTCAGCAATACCTGTTAAAAGAATTCATATCATTAAGCTATATTCTTATATACGTTACAGGAAAAAAAGAAAAGAAACAAAAAAAGGAAAATAAAAAAGAAAAATCAATATCAAGATCCACTCATGCATTCAGTTTAGTAACAAGGTCTAGTTGCCATCTTATAAAGATGGCACAACTTGTCCATAATTTCTGTGTAAGACCACAAAATAAAGAAATGATTTGGACAAACTTATCATAAGGCATAGACAATTTTTTGATAAGCCATAAGGCATAGACAATAGAACAATCTGTTTAGTACATATCATAAAACAGACAACATCTACTCATCGTGGCAGCTAAAGCAACTACAATCACAGAAAAATAAACATCTACCATTTGCTTAAAGTTCAAAATGTAAGAAACACAGAGACTGAATCAAGGAGTCAACATTAAAGTTCAAAATGTAAGAAACACAGAGACTGAATCAAGGAGTCAACATTAAAAAGGTAGGCAGTCCAGATAAACAGGTTTATCAAGGTAACAAGTCCCAGGCTGTATAGCAGAACACGTACTTTGCTACACTACACTGCATATCACTCTGCCCCTTCCCCTCTTAACCACCTTTTTCCCTTCAGTAAATAATATCCATCAGACTGATTAAATCAGCACATTTTCCATAAAATGCACTCTTGGCTCTCTCCCCCATTTGCATAAACCAGTACGTAGAAACAAATAAAAGAAAAAGTACCATCTAACTAGTTTAAAGTCATGACAATTTACCGATGTATCCAATAGCTTGCTAGACCATCTTTTGGCACTCAACGAGCAGGGGTTTTTCTAAAGCCAGCTTTCCAAGAGTATGTTTCTTTTATTCAATCAGTCAAATTTTGATTAACTACAGCACCTTTTGTCAAACATTGAATAGTTATAATGATCCAGGGAAAAGATAATATGTTCATCAGTGTTAACTTCTTTCAAAAAAAAATAAATTGTTGTCTCCTTCAGTTGATACAGTTAACTTGAACAGCATCTGTTCTTCCATTTTACTCACCTTATCTCACTCCCATATACTAATTAGTTCAAAGGAAAATGAATCATTTAATAGTATTAAGAGTTCAAAAATATTTTCTTCCAAATGAGATATGCAATATTTGACCAAGTCTTTAGCAATCAGCTAATCTAACATCAAGTACTTCTACGAACAGACAATTTTGTGTACTGTTGTAACCAAGATAAAATCATGGTCAATGAATCTATAACTTTAAACTATCAGAAAAAAGTGTCAAAACACCTTTTCCCCTATCATCAACAAATATGGCAAAAAGAGACATACATGTACGTACCGTTGGATACACAAAACAAGCGCCTTACATAAACAAGGTAACAATCAAACCAAAGCAGACTGCTAAATCTAGCATCAACAGGTAGAAGTCTGGAAAAGGAAATAGTATGGTTCATGAATGTCCAATAAACAGAAAACATCGTCTAGAATATCTAATTCACCTAATCCCAAAGTAAACTTGTAAATCAGCAAGTCGAAGCATTCCTCAATATCCCACTTTAACCTAAACAGTTGGCAATTTGCAGAAGATAGGATTTGCAAGTAAACATAATCAAAGCACCAACAATGTATAACACAAGATGCATACGAAAAATGCGAACAAAACCAAAAAAAAAGGGATGAAGTAGTACCATACGCATTTCCCATCTCAGTGTTGCTTGAGATAGAGCAGACAAACACCAGGCACACAACCAACAAAAACCAATTGATGACTGGGATATAAATCTGACCCATAAATTTTCGAGAGGTATGAATGATTTTAAGACGAGGGAAACAGCCAAGAGCAGTTGATTGTTTTATACATGAAAATGTTGCTGTTGTCATCGCCCGACTGGCAATCAGTGCAGCTATGTTGGCAATGAGAAGGACAGGCCAGAAAGCACCACCTGCAGCCATGGAAGAATTGCTTAACACAAATCTCCAGCTTCAAAAATATAATAAGAAAACAATCCCAAAATGACAAGGAAGACTAATACATCCCTACATCACAGATAATATCTAAGATCCCGTGAAATACATAAGGAAAACAAAAATCCTAAAACTGCAAAAATATTCCATTTTGAAAGCAATGATGGATTTTCCTGACTGACAGAGATAACAAGTGAAGCTTACTAGGAATTGATGAAAAGAAAGATTGCTCAGCTCCAGCATGGTTATCCATAAGGTAAGCTGCTTGACCGAGATAACCCAATAGAAGACAAGGTAAAACGAGAAACACAAATGTAAGCTGCACACAACCACTATCAGATGAATCAGAGATATAGCAATCAGAACACCATTAAAGAAATGAGCAGCAGCAAAAGTGCTGAGATATAACAAATCAGCGAAAACGTGTAACAATGCTTAATCCATCTATTTTCTTCTGTCCTTACCTGAACTGACTGCACTGAAAAATAACAAAGATCTGCAAACATTGCCTCAGAACCTGAAATGAAATCAAGAAGCAGGAATTGTAAAGGTAAAAAAGATAGTTTAAGATTCATGTTTTCAACCATCAATTTCATATTTCAATATCATATTAGAAAACATGCAAACACTCTTCATATTAGCATTAATTGTTCATCAGACCCGTTCGCGCGTAAGTCAATAGTCCATACCATGTTAATATGCAACTGGAAAAACATAAGCTCACATTGAGAATATTTGGCAATATATTGGTCCGACATCTTTGTCATATAGTGTATGCATAAATATTACTGCTCAAGCTTGGACAAAAAACATATTACCAGTATAGAATTGGAGAGTGGCAAGACTGCAATCTAGCCAAACCAAGCATAAGACTTTTCCAAATTTTGCTTGTTGATATTCACACCATGTTCTAACTTAACACCGGGCTCCACTATCTTTCAATCTTCGTGATCCAGGTTTCCAATACGAATTTTTGTCTTTATGAAAACTAACCTCTGATAGTTTCAGCTTAGAGACCTAAACTTAGCGTAGTTGATGCGTAAAATAAAAAGTTATCACTCATATAAATATTCTCTTCAAATAAGTTTCCTTTTAAGATTATCATCAGAAACAGGCCATTGCACATGAACCCAAGTGGTAAAAACGAAGAAGGATAAACGTGTTTCAATCTCAGATGGTAGAACCAGCGATTAGGTTTTTTAATGTCATCAGAGGCAATCCCATAAAATTCTGAAATAATGGAAGCTCATAGTAGCACCTGCTACATCATTTAGGATTTGGATTATTATTTAAGTAATGCCTTTAAGTTAAAATACAGAGGGCTCGGGGGTCCAGTGTAATCAAATTAAGAAAAGCTGCATCGGTGATGAAATGTTTCTTAATGCAGCAAATCAATTTAAAATCATATGCATGCGACAAAACACCAGCAAGAATTTCATCTGGATTGGTATTTTACCTGTTGCACAAAGAATACAACCCCCAAGGGCATACCAGGCCTGGGTTGAGTTCCTCTTGAAGAAGTAATATATGTAAACGGGATTAAATGCCCTCAAGACACTGCTGTCACATTTGACAAGGTTGTAAACTCCAATGCCAGCAAGAGAGCAAAACCATACAAATAAAGCAGGGCCTACAGCCATTCCCACTTTGCTTGTCCCAAACTTTTGTACACTAAACAAAATTACGAGAAAGGCAACTGAAATCATCACCACTTGATCTGCATCAAAGATGGGAAAAGAAGAAGCAAAAATAATCAACTCAATAACATAGCTGGTTTGCCTTAACTAAATTTTACAGACGAGAAGATCAAAAGAGGGACAACTGGAAAAGAGGGACAAATAAAGAATTGAACAAGACAGAATTTATACCAGAAATTCTGGCTGAGGATATCAGATTACCTTGGTTAATTGCATCCACTCCAACCTTTAGACCACCAACAGCTGACATTACTGCATTTAGAAAATAAACATATAAAGACCAATGCACAAATGCAGAAAATCCATCAAGAACAGATATTTCCTTTTATATAGCTTGTGGCACTGCTGAAAGCACAAGCATAAGGAGAGAAAAAAAGAACATATAAAAACCTGACATTGCCGGCGTAACAACCCCATCAGCTATCACCATAGAAGTACCAGCTAGCACTAACATCAGAAGCAGCCTTTTCAGAGTCAGTGAAGTCTCAAGTCTTTCCTTGATTTTTAGTGATCTCTCAAGTTCAGGAGATGGCACCTTAAGTCTGAAGCTTGATATACGGGCATCCGAAGGAAGCTGATTTGGAAGAAGACTGACTTTAGCATGACGACAAATCAACGAGTACAACGCAAAAGTGCCACCTGCAAAGAGTTAAAGTAGGGTTTATATACACACACACACACACATAATAGATCAGAGTTGAACATATAGATGAAAATAAAATTTAAAAAGAAGGTATGAGTTACAACATCCAGCATACCTTCACCATCGTCATTGGCCCAAAGAACAACAAAGACATACTTCACGAGCGGAATCAAGATTAAGGTATAAAGGACCAGAGACAATGCCCCAAGAATGTCTTCATTACCATTAATAGGTGCCTTGCTGAACATCACATCAAAGGTATACAAAGGACTTGTTCCAACATCACCAAAGACAACTCCGAGGGTCTGAAAAGCGAGTATTATTTTCCTTCCCACACTAAATTCCTGTAATTACACTTACAAAAATCAAAACACAACATAATAAAAATTACAGGAACACAAAGATGTGATGATAGATAAAAGGGTCACATAATTAAAAATAATCATCAAACTAGTAGTAGTAGTGGTGGTATCAGTGAAAGTGAAAGAAAACAATGCAGATTGCAGCAGCACCTCATAGTCATTTCGCAGAGCGCCGGGGACTTCAAGAGCTTCGACATCAAAGGAGTCGATGCGGGGACCAGTGCGAATCAGGCGCTGTTCACCATTGTCTTCGTCTTCGGAATCCCCTCCAGTGCGATGTCCAGAATCGCCATCCTCTACTTCATCCTCGTCCTCATCGATCTCCGATTCGTCGTCGTTTTGGAACACCCACCTTGACTCCGTTGAGTCCATTGAAGACAATCCCACTCCATTAATGATTTCCGATCCACCAGTTGTCTCTTCCGCCATTACAATAAACACCCTCCCGCTCTCTGTCTCTTTATCAATTCCAATTCCCAATTTCTCTAGAAGAGAAGATTTTATTTTATAATAAACAAAATCACACTTAATTAACGCATGATTTTTTATTTTTATAACTAAATTGGAGATTTTATTTTTTTTTTTTTTTTACTAATTTTAGTGTAGAAGAAGATGAAGAAGAAAATCCACCACGGACTCGGTACAGGGAGAATAGAAAGGGAAACCCAGTGTGCTGTTGCTTGTGTTTGTGTGCGTCTCTTAGGAAATTAACTGTTGTTGTTAGTTAACCACTTCGTTACCTTGCTTCGGCCTTCCGACGCAAAGAGTTTTGTACCGTAATTCCAATTTTGCCCTCCTAAAAGCTTCTAATACCGCGATCAAACTAATGGACTGTCGAAATGCTGAATATTTGGCCATCACCGAAGCGCTGATCGATTAAATCAAAGAGCATTCCCTTTAATTTGTACCCTTTTTTCTTCGGTACATCCATTAATTTCTGTTTGTTTGTTTTTTTTAACCTTAATTTTCTTTATTTCAATTAATTAAATTATTTATTTTTTTAACTTAATCAAAATTTTCAGTTATTAAAGTTATCAATTTTTTCAGCTTTTTGTTTAATTTAAAAGGTCTAATTATATCATTAAAAAATATTTTTTAAAATATCTCTATTTAATTAATTAATTTTCATCATTATCTAAATAAAATTTAATAATTAACATTATTACTTATCTATATAACTTATAATAATATAACGGTAGACTATTATTACTTATCTATATAACTTATAATAATATAACGGTAGACTATTATTATTTTTTATCTTTTTATTGTTTTCAAATTAACATTATTCATCTTCATAATTTTTTATGAATATGTTATATATAAAAGTATCATAAACTACAATAAAATTGATTAACATCATACTCATTGAGAACATCAAAGGGTTGTATTCAATTGAATACGATTTATGTTGTGATAATATATTATCTTATTTATGTTCTTTGAGATGTTTATTATTTGTTTAACATTTATAATTTGTAAGGACACAAATATAAAAATATTAGTTTTAAAATTTTTTAAGTTAAAAAAACAACTTAATATTTATTTTTAGCGATTTAGAAAAAAAAAAACAAACATATCATTCAAATTCAGACATTCACTTCTATTCAAAATTCAGATTAATTCAGATCTATTCAAATTTCAAACAAAAAAATAAACGCCACCTAAATCCGTCAATCAAACTTTGTTGCAGAAATAATACTTTTATTTAATGGAATAAATAAAAATATAAACTTTGGTAACTGTAAACTTCTTATTTAGATTTTTGCATCTCATCTCTATGATGTACAATTATCTAATGGTGTGTTTACTTCATGGATCAAAGAATTAGATTTTTGTATCATTCAAATTTTTGTATCTAATAGTGTGTTTATTTGTTAAAATAAAAGTAGGAATGAAAATAAAATATGTGGGGTTTATATATTTTTTGGATTAAAATATTGAAACTTGATTCTTGGGAGTTGGAAACTACGTTCCCATTCCTTGAACTCCTTATTTTATCCCACTCAAATTTCATATTTTCATTTTTGTCCTTAATTAAAATATTATTATATTATTGTTATTGTTATTGTTATTATTCTTATTTTTGTAATTGTTGTTAACAATAACAATAATTATTTTGAATAATAATAATCACAATTATTATAATAAATAATGACAAGTAATCAACTAAGGTTGTTAATGGTCATTTTAATAACTTGTAACAAATCATTCTAATTTCAAAATAAAAATAAACATATCAATAGTAATACATATTATTTTGATTCCGAATTCCGATTCTTATAACTAAAGTAAATAATTTATTATAGTTCTCATTTCTCATTCCGATCATTGATTAATAAATATACCATAAGAGTTTTAACAAAAGTGAATTATAACGGTGTCAGAAGTGCTTTTAATTATAGCTAACAAAAGCCAAGAAGTGCTTAATTTTTTGTATAAATATTATTTGTTATATTTATTATGTGAGAAATTTTGAGAAGGAAAAATAAAATAAAATAACAGTTGAATTTGATAACAAGTTCCTTTGGGCTTGATTTAGGAGAGGAACTTGTTGGGACATATGGACCACACGGTGTAGGAATCCATAAACATCCATTCGACTTACCTTATGAATGGAGCTCATTGAATATTCTTACTTCTTAGGCCCATTAAAAATCAGGTCTCGTATCGCAGCAGTCCACTTTAGAATGGGTGAGTGAGACCCTTTTTTTTTTTTTTTTTTTTTGTCAATACTAATATGTTATAATCAACTTTTAGTTTGGATATATTTATAATTAGATATCTACGTAAACTATCAATTGTATTGTACGACACTACCTAAATTTTATCCTCATTAATTTAAAAGAGAGCTATATTTACTCTGTTCACAAATTTGTGGAAGAGAAATCTACTCTTATCTAATTATATTGAGAGACAAAAGAATTTTAATACAAAGCTCAAAGTCGAACCTATGCACTCAAGGGCTAGATGTGAGCGGGCTTAAGACTTTTATTGCTTGATATGGAGACAAGGATCCTCTCCTTTATCTTTTTTTTTTTTTTAAGTTATTTGAATCCACCAAAATTTATCCCTACACTCATTTTAAAAAAATAAATTTATTTTTAAAATTTTGAAATCTCAAAATTATCTTTCACTAATCTCATTCTCTCTCCACCTCATGATTGCAACGTCTCCCTCTACTTTTATATTTTGCAAATTAAACTCTCAATTTTTCTTTCTTTTAGAAATTTTTTTAACCTTTCTTACTAAATAATAACCTCTTTTTCATGTTTTTTTACATATAAGGATTTTTTTTTTCCTTGATATTCACTAGCTTTTGTAGTTGTAAAAATTAATTTCTTGATATTCATTAATTTTCATAACTGAAAAAATTAGGTGTTTTCATTTTTGAATGATGGGTTTTGATCCCCTTAGGTGGCGTTTGTTTTCTTGTATGAAATATGAATAGATTTGGATTAATCTGAATTCTGAATAGAGCTAAATGCCTGAATCTGAATGATATATTTGTTTTTTTATCTGAATTGCTAAAAATAAATATTAAGTTGTTTATTTTTTTAACTTAAAAAAATCAAAAAACTTACATTTTTATATTTGTACCCTTACAAATTATAAATGTTAAATAAGTAATAAACATCTAAATAACATAAATAAGATAATGTATTATCATCACATAAATCATGTTCGATTGAATACAACCCTTTAATATTCTTAATTAGTATATGTTAATTAATTTTATTGTAGTTTAAGATGTTTTTATATGAAAAATATTCATAAAAAATTATGATGATAAATAATGCTAATTTCAATAAAATAAAATAATAATAATAATAATATTCTACTATTATATTATCACAAGTTATAGAGATGGGTAATAATGCTAATTATTAAATTTTATTTAGATAACGATGAGAGTTAATTAATTAAATAGAGATATTTTGGAGAATATTTTTTAATGATATCATTAAGAATTTTTTGATTAAGCAAAAAGATAAAAAAAACAATTGGCTTAATGATTTAATGACTTAATAACTAAAAACTTTCATTAAGTTGAAAAAACAAACGGGTTTAATGACTTAATTGATTGAAATTAAGTCAATTAAGTCATTAAGTAAAAAAAAAAAAAAACAAACAAACAAACAACCCCTTAGTTTATGATAGCCTATAACGAAACTAATTATTTCTAATTTGCGGTTAAAAGAAAATACATGAAGAAATTGATGAGAATTAGGAATTGAGAATGAAAAGAGAAAAATTGGTTAATTAAATAATTTTACCAGAAATTATTTTAATAAAAAAATTCTTAATTAAAAAAAGGGTGCAGAGAGAAAATTATTGAATTTTTCCCCTTGACTCTCATTGTTTAATGAGTGGCAAATTTTATTTTTTTCCTTTAGGAGAGGTAATCCTGGATTATATAGTTACATTACTTCGTCAATTTTGTTTTATCGTTTCGTAATCGCAAACGTCCACTAACAGTGTCAAGCTCTTCAACGTTTGAACTTTTGAAACACAACAAAAAAATAATCTCATTGTCAAGTTATTAATTTATATGCAGCTTCTCAATTCCCATGCAAACACCAAACATGTTGCAGACGCCAAGTTAGACTAGACCAACTTTATATTGTTAGTTCCATCTTAAAAAACATGCAAAGTGATCAGAACCATGGCTTCAGCACAGAAGTATTCACCGTCCAAACACGAGAACGACACCATTGTTGTCTTGTCCCTAAGAAAATATAAAAGAGAAGACAAAAGTTAATCGAAAAGTTGTATGGAAGCCCTAAAATGTTAAAACTAATTTGAAAAAATCTTATTTAATTCCTGCTACATTAAATTTTCCCATGCACCACTAGACGGATTGCTTGGCATTTCTTCATATCATATAGTCGATAAGCGATAGACTGCCGGCCAAATAGCATTTTGCCCGCCGCAAAGACGATGACCAAATTAGTTGCAACATAGGAAAGCCGCCATATGCACTTAACCTGCAGAAAAATTTGTGCGGATTCAGTGGCGAAGCTATCACCTTTTTTTTTTTTTTTCCAAATTTAATTTACTTCTAAAAAAACTTGTTCTATACAAACGTAATTATTAAAATATACCACATAAGCAAAAAACTAATAATAAAACTATAAAAATATAATGTAAATTAAAAAAAAAATACTATCGACGAAGTTATATCCTGCGATTTTTAAAAAAAAAAAAAAACTCATCTATTATTGCATTTGAGTCGATATTGTCTACAATTTCTCTTTCAATGTAAACAACCATATAATCTCAAAGAAACTCATTCTCCAACTTGTTTTGATGTGTTGTCTTAATTAGTTTCATAGCAGAAAATGTTCTCTCTATTGTTGCTGTTGAAACAGGAAGGGCTAACAGTAAATGAATTAATCTATCAAATAATAAATAAATCTGTGACTTTCTGATCTCAACTAATCTTCGACACAATTAAGAAAAAGAAGTAATATTTTGAAACTCTTGAAGAGAATGTACATCAATCTCAAAACATTCTAACTATCTTCTGAAAGCCTGTAGCTCAATCTTAGTGAAATCTTGAGGATAAAATCTTTTAGGAAGAGGGCAAAAAAATTTGACAAAAGTATAAGCTAATAACTAATTTGAAAAGAGTAAGCATTCAACAATCAATTATTTTAATTGTACTCTATTCATTCATTGAATGAGTCATTCTTTATTAATTATTACCATATCAATAGTTTTACGATGTTAAGAAGATGAATCAGCAGATTCCACTTTTATGCATCATTATCATTTATCATATTATATTAACCTATTATCTATTCTATATAATAAAGTTTAAAATACAAAATGACTATTGAGGTACCACCATCGAGACTTCGAGAGACTGGGCGTTCGGGAATTTGGGTGCAGCAAGAGACTGAGCATGGGGGTGCAGCAGCGATTGTGCATCACTCATGAGGTAGCAACTTGATGACTTAATCAGTTGAGTTTCGGGCAATTTAGATTTTGGATAATTGGATTGATTAGTTAGAGATTTAGGCGAGTTTTATGGTTTGGCAAAAATAGATATTGACTGTAATTATTAGTTATATTTTTATTTTTTACTATAAGTTTTAATAAGAGTAAATTTATAATTAATTTTTTTTCAAAAAAAATTACACCACATAGTTAAACCAAATGACAAACACCCAAGAAAAAAAAAACATCGGAAAACCATTTCAAAAATAAAAGTAAAAAGTAAAAATTTATTATTGCACTATCAGTAGCTATATATTGCTCCAATTCCAAGCGCAAAAAATAACCAATCACAACCCATTTCTTTCATTTGCTTCAAAATACAATCAGGTGGCGTTAGTATTTTTGTCTAAAATATGAATAGACTTAAATTAGTCTGAATTCTAAATAGAATTGAATGTCTGAATCTGAATGATATGTTTTTTTTTTGTCTGAATCGCTGAAAATAAATATTAAGTTATTTTTTTAACTTAAAAAATCTGAAAACTAATGTTTTTACATTTATGCCCTTACGAATTATAAATGTGAAACAAATAACAAACATCTCAAAGAACATAAATAAGATAATATATTATCATAACATAAATCACACTCAATTGAATACAATAATTTAATATTCTAAGTTAGTATATGCTAATCAATTTTATTGTATTTTATGATTTTTTTATGAAAAATATTCATAAAAATTATGAAGATAAATAATGCTAATTTAAAGAAATAAAAAGATAAAAATAATAACAGTCCAGTACTATATTGTCACAAGTTATATAGATGTGTAATAATGCTAGTTATTAAATTTTATTTAAGTAAGAATGAAAATTAATTAATTAGATAATGATATTTTGGAGAACTTCTTTTAATGATATCATTCAAACTTTTTAGATTAAGTAAAAAGCTAAAAAAATTGGCTTAATAACTTAAAGACTTATTGACTGAAAATTTTCATTAAGTTGAAAAAACAAACAGACTTAATGACTTAACTGATTGAAATTAAGTCATTCAGTCGAAAAAACAAACAGCCCCTCAGTCTCAACCCATTTCTTTCTTTCGCTTCTCAAACTACAATAGCTATACAAGGGTTCCATAAGGAAAAGCAAGTTATAGTAATATTTTGTTCCCAGAAACAAATAGGAATTTAAGAAGTACAGCTGCACTCGCCTTCTTCTGTTCTTCGTACTTGCCATTTAGTATTAGCACGAAATAAAATTTAAATTCCTATTTGTTTTATTTATCTTAAATTCTTGATCAATATTCTAAGGGTGCGTTTGGGATTGCGGTTGAGCAGAAGCTACAGCACTAAAGTGTTTGGTAAACACTAACTGCTGGAGCTTGGAAGTTATATTAATATAATTTTTCACTTATATGATAAAAAATTTATTATATCTTTAATAATTCTATCAAAATTATATTTTTCACATATTATTAATTTTTGTTTCATAATTATAATTTTTTTTCACAGTAACTGTAGCTTAAAAGTTACAGCACTTCAATCCTAAACAAACCCTAAAATTGTAGCCATGATTTTTCAGTGTGGACCTCCTTTGATATTTCGGCACACACTTCCTTTTATATCAAAAACATAACTCATAAATCATGCATCTCCTACAATATTGCTTCCAGCATTTCATCTAACTTCATTATATTCAATATTTTTTTTAATGCTCAACAATAATATATGAAGAAACTAAGTAATTGTTTATCTATAAGTCTCACGAAATTCCTTGCCCGGATACGGTTTTGACCATACAACGTGCTTTTTCACCGCAGATGGAAAACCCATTTGAAATTTTTTACCCAAAAAAAAAAAAAAACTATTTTACAAGATTCAATTTCAACAATTAACAACTACCAGTTACATTCAACAGAGATTTATCAACCCGTTTTCAATTTCTTACAAAAATCGTCTAAAATCTCAACACCATCCATCATCTTCAGAACAGCGAAAAAACCTCTCTTTTTTGTAGTTTTTTTATTCTCTTAATTCAAATTTCTAACCTGCAGCTAATCATTACGGTCAATCACATGTTAACATATTCGAATCACACCTTCAAGAACATGCAACAGCTTCGTAAAAAGAATCACAGGAGTCCGTTAAATTCTAGAGTTTAAGGGATAAAAATAGATGATAAAATAAAAAAAAAATTTAGAGATTGGTGTATTGAGTAAATTATTTCATTTAATTGCACAACTTTGTCTTTAATGATAGATTCATTAATAGAAATTTTAGTAATAAATATTTTCAAATAAAGATGAATTTGAAGAGTATTTTGGTAGGATCAAATAGTCCTACACTTTACCTTTTTTCTTTAATTTGTGTTAATCTCGCTTGCAATTTTATGAAATTATCCTCTTATATTAACGATATACGAAATTAAGATACTATTTATTATTGAGGTACTATAACTTGTAACTTAAAAGTTAAAACGGCTGTGAAAAAATTATAACCATAAAATAAAAAATTAATAGTGTGTTGTAAATATAACATTAAATAATTATTTTAACAAAAATAATAACGATATTATTGATTTTTATCATACTAGTGGTAGATTGAATTAAATCAACTTAACTTCCATGCTACAATAGCTAGTATTTATTAAATACTTTAGTACTATAATTTTTAGATTACAACTCCCTAATCTCCATACCAAACTTGACTTAAGTACACGGAGGTAGGGGTGGGCAAGCGGTTCGGTTTTTGCCGAACCGAACCGAACAGAACCGAAAGAATTCGGTTCGGTTCGATTCAGTTCGGGAGATAAAAATCGAATGGTTTAGATTTTTGAGAACCAATTTTTGAGAACCGACTAACCGATCGGTTCAACCTATTTTAATTAAAAGTATTTTTAATTTAAAATATATAAACCTAAATTCTAAAATCCCTCAAAATTTAAATCCATTCCCAATTTCTAACCCTAAAATATTTTTAATTTAAAATATATAATCCTAAATTCTAAAAAATATTTTTAATTTAAAATATATTGTTATAGAAATATGCTTTAACTTATTTCATAATATGTTATTATCCTTCTACAAAAAATTGTTATTATGCTTTATTTATGAAATGGATCTCCAATTACATAATTTTTTTATAATTTGTTGCTTATAATTTTTTTAACTTATTTTTTTTATAATTTCTAATAAGATTTTGGGATAAAACTGTAAAATTCATAAAATGTTAAAGAACCGAACCGAACCGAACCAATCCGAACAGAATTTGAGAACCGAATCGAAAAAATTCGGTTCGGTTCTCAAATTCTGTTCGTGTTCGGTTTGTATTCTTAAGAACCGATCGGTTTCGATTCGGTTCGGTTTGGCCCCTGAACCGAACCGAACCGATGAATGCCCACCCCTATAGGGAGGTATAGCCCAAGCCCATTGGTAACAAAGGCGCTCAACTCAAGTCTTGAGCGCCTTGGTTCGAATCCTAGCTACCGTTGGAGCTTGAAATTTTCTCAATTAAGACTTGAGAAAATAATCTGTAAAAATTAATTTGTAAAATTAATTTGTATATAGTGAAATAAAATTAGTTTGAACCTATAGTGAAATTAATTTGTATATAGTCTCTCTCCCTTGTAAAAAATGTAAGTTCTCTCTTCCTTATAAAAAATGTAAGTGGAGTCAATATGTCCCTCCAGTATGGAGGATTATTTATCTGGACATGTGTTTTATGTAATTTAATGTAATATTACAGTCTCAGTATATTTTTATTTATTGAAATAACAGTTATAATATAATGTATGATCAGTAATATGATGTGTTATCAAAATTAAAAAAAAAAAAAAGTATAGGGAGGTAAACGACAATACGACCATTCTATACATTTAAGTGTAAATACGTCACAAAAAAATTACCTGCAATATAGTAATTATAAGAGTCAACAGACCTGACAAATTCTTGTTCAAAAATCAAAGAACCACCAAAACCAGTTTGTGTATCTTTCCGTTGTTTTTAGCAATTTCAGAATACAAATGTCAAATCTCGGCGAATCTCGTCCGATTCGGCCGGAGTATCCTGTTCAGAACACTGATCCAGGTATTCCGCTAACGAATCTCTCGGCCGTACGCACGAGAATGGAATCGCTGCAGCAGTTCTTATCGGAATCGATAAACTCAAACACTATCATTAGTCAACATCAAATGAACATGGTCTCCTCGGAAATCGCCTCTGCCATCCACCAAGTCATCGTCAACGGCGCCGCTCTACTCGCCTGCTCCCAACAACCAACCCTTCAACAGCTTCCCCCAGATCCCAAAAACCCCGAAACCGGTTCAGAGTACGATGTCGAATCGGATTGCGAAATCGTAGAGATGGATGCGGTTGAGTTGCTGGCCGAACACATCCACTTTTGCGATATCTGCGGTAAAGGGTTCAAGCGGGACGCGAATTTGAGGATGCATATGCGAGCTCACGGCGACGAGTTCAAGACGCCGCAGGCCTTAGCCAAACCCGATAAGGGAAGCGTTTCGGGGCGAAAAACGAGATTTTCGTGCCCGTACGATGGTTGTAACCGGAACAAGAAGCATAAAAAGTTTCGGGCATTGAAGTCAGTGATATGCGTGAGGAATCATTTCAAGAGGAGTCATTGTCCTAAAATGTATTCGTGCGATAAGTGCCACAAGAAGAGTTTTGCGGTTGTATCGGATCTGAGAAGTCATTACAGGAACTGCGGGGAAAGCAAGTGGAAGTGTTCGTGCGGGACGAGCTTTTCGAGAAAGGATAAGTTGTTTGGACACGTGGCCTTGTTTGAAGGGCATATGCCTGAAGTTGAGGTGGATGAGAAAATGATGCATCATGATCAGGATGTTGTTGATGATGATGATGATGATGAAATGGTGGATGATGACATTGGTGATGGTGGGTTATCATCATTCGAAGGGTTGCTTGATCTTGATGGGTTTGGTTCATTCGACGATTTCTGTTTGCAAGATGTGTTGGGGACGGGGGGTTCAGCTAGTGTTGATAGCAATGTACTTGTTTTTGGTAACTGAAATGATTATGGTGGGGATTTTTTTGTTGTTGTATTTTGTTAATTCTTTGGATTACTTTTGAAAGACTCTTGTAACATATAGGGATTTATTTCCTTTTGTTTCTTTTGATGACTAGAACAAATAAAGTTGTATCATCTTGTTAAGTAGCCATGGGCATTAGTCTCATTTCCATGAACAGAATGGTTTGTGTCATCAATTTTTAGGCATCAAATTCTAAAGGGTAGCGCTTTTGGGAATTCCTTTGCAGTTACATGGCATAATTTGCATCTTTTTGGTGATGGTGATTCAGTTCGGTTCATACATACAGTACAGTAATTGTTAATTCCATTAAGCTAGAAAATGATTTTTTCAGAATCTATATTGTTGAGACTTGAGAAACAGATGCCACTAATTTATCACCGGAGTTTTGAAATAAGATCAATGAAGCATATGAACCGTTTCAGTTCAGGGCCAGAAAAAAGTGTTTTTTTTTCTTTTTTTTTGGGTATCATGTTTTTTTTTTCCTTTTTTTTGGGTATCATATTCATAATATTGTTGAGGGATGCATGAACGAAGAAAATAGTGGAAGAAAACCATGACAAATGGTGGAAACCGAGTAATGGAGGCGCGATATATCACTTGTTGAACTCGTTAGCCCCATTTTGGAAAATTTACTTATATAGCCATTTTCCAAAATATATTATCAAAACTAACCATAGAATAAATTTTCTAATAATAGTAACCATATGCACTCATTCTGGATCAAAATACCCCTGCCCAAAACTCCTTTATAGCTCACGCCAACAACAAAACACTTCTCAAATCCCGTCCTTCGCCCGTCATCGCTCATCACCCATCATCGCCTGCATATCATAAGTTTCTTTACACAGCTCTATCATCACAATCTCAACATCATAGCCCCTATCATCACAGCCTCCATCACAAAAAATTCCGCATTGCCGACAGCGTGAAGATCGGCTTTGACTCAAAGGTACGAATCTCTTACACTATCACAGTAAGTTTTTTAATTGATTGGTGGATTATTATTGATAGAGAAGCACATTAGGATATGTATTGGCTTGAACAATTCAAAATATATTTAAGATTAATGTTTAAAAATTTGGCACATTCATATGAATTTGATCCTATTTCATTTAGTTTTTTTTAATGGCTAGCATTGACTTGTGCATTAAAGCGTCAGATTGCTAATCCGGTGTACGAGTTATTTGTACCGAGGGTTTGAATCCCTCTCTTTCCGTTTCGGCCGATGGCTTGGTATCTTTCAAATTTAACTTTAGCGAACACTTTGACTTTTTTTTAATAGTAACAGGGAATCGAAAAAATCCCGCAACTACTGCCATCGCCCGCGCAGGCGATTGATGGGGACCATCGCCAGCCATCTCCCGCAAAAAGTGCGAGCGATAGATGCCATCGCCTGCGATCTGGGTTTTCCAAAAACACAAAATTTATTAGATTTTTCTAAATTTTTGGATTCACACAAGCAAATATCCACCCACATTGTAATAAAAATTAACAAAGCTTTAAATATCTACAAAACCCATATATAAAACTCACTTAATCTTAAAATCTAAATTTTAAAATTACTAACCTTAAAATCTAAATTTTAAAATTACTAACCTTAATTCTTTATTGATCTTTTTTTTTTCTTATTTTGTGTTGATTGATTTTGTCTTCAATACTAGGTAACAATTGTTGTTTGATGCATATGAAATGTGAGTAGTTTTGTGTTTAGTTGTTGGAGAGAGTTTAAGAAGTGAAACAGGAGGAATTTTGTGAATTTTGTGTTTAGTTGTTGAGAAGACATAGATTGTGTTTTGTTGTTGGCGTGAGCTAGAGAGGAGTTTTTGGGCAGGGGCATTTTGGTCCAGAATGAGTGTATATGGTTATTATTATTAGAAAATTTATTCTATGGCTAGTTTTGATAATGTATTTTAGAAAATGACTATATAAATAAATTTCCCTGGCATTTTTAACGTGTTGAAAGATACATATGTCATAATGGATAGAGCTAAATATCGTTTTAGTAGATAGGATTAGCTCTGATGCAAAAAGTTTGATACACTAAAATAGATTTTATAGAAATGTTTTATATATAAATAATTTTTATGTAATCATAAAATACTATAGTCCCAATTTAGGTTAGTTATAAATAAGAATAAACTCTATATTATAATGAGTTTAATTTTTTAGATTTTGTCTTAAGAAATTTATTTCCACGCAGTAATAATTATCTGTATATTACAAAATATATATGTTTATTACATTAAAGGTTTAGGATAAAGTAAAATATTTTTTAAAAATTATTTGGAACGATGATTTATTAATTAGAGTTGTTACTAAACCATTATATAGTATTTTATAAAATTTACATATTTCGAATGCAACATTAATCTATAGACTAATTTTTTAAAAACTATGTCTATCTCATTTATTAATGTCTATACTCTATACATTGAATTTGATATTAATTATTAATGTAGTATATACTTGACCTCTATATTACTCACACTAAGGATAATGTCAAAGTAATAATTTTGTAACTACACCTCTATTGCGTCATAACCTCCTTATGGTAATAAAAATAATTAATCCTAACATTATGACTATAGTAAACATAGACTTCAATAATTCTTCTTCTTATTATTATTTTGCTTAATAAACAGTTAGAATCATTATTTAGCATGGTTAACTAATCTTGTCTTGTTTGATCATACATATTACTTTCTTTTATTAACAAGTACTCTTTGATAACTATTTTTCATCATATTACTACTATTAATTTCATCATCTCGATTATGCTTCGATTGAATTCAATCGAACAAATTGAAAAATCGAATACAACAGTCTAAATTAAAATGCTTGATTACATTGCATTATCCGGTGATCATATTATTATATACATGCGGTGCTCAGTTTTTGAATTAATTAATAGATTGACATAAATGATTTTAAAAACATTAATCTCATAAAATAGAAAAGTTTGCGTCATGGCTTTAATCAATACAACATCATCAAATTGTTGCCGGTCATATGACAATATCAGCATGCACTTTTCAATCCAATTATCACGAGAAAATTGCTATTTAATAATAATAATAATAATAATAAAAATTTCTTTGGGTACGATCGATTCCACATTAAAACTTTTATTTTGTTTGAATTTGAACTTCGAAGAAAAGGTTGCATTTGATATTATTACATGCTATGCCCGTGATTTTTTATGAGGAGAACAGAATAGTTGAATACTGCTGTAGCTAGTACTTACTTTTCTCCATCCAAAGGTACGTTACGTACCTGCTATAGACATATACATACATATATGTTTATGCATATAAATACTTAAAGTGGGAAGTGTCAAAATATAATCAAATTAGAAGTGGTAGCTCTGAAAGCATCATCAATTAATGATGTCGGTTTCATTGGAAGCACTAGCAATGACAGGAGCGGATTATGTTGAATGGGGCATGGATGTTGAAGAATGGGAACGAGAGGATGACTTGACTCCGCTACATTTGCTTGCTGATGAAGAAGAAGAACAACATTTGAGGTTGCCATCAATCCATTTTTCCGAAGATGAAGATGATTGTGATAATACTAATAATTTTGAGACAACTTGGTGTACAAGTGCTGATGTTGGTGATCAAAAGGATAGTGAAGGAAGAATTGTGGGACAATGGGTGAGGTCAATTGTGAAAGCCATCATCAAACTGTTGATAATAATTAATTGTAACCTGTGAGGATGTATCTAGACTCTAGTAGAAATTTGTTAAAAGCTCTTTTCACAGAAATATGACCCCATTTTAATTCATGATCATGCGTGTATGTAATAGCCTTGAATATATGTTGAAGAGATTAAATGAATAGAACGCTCACGAGAATATACTGCATTTAAGTTGTTTATCATTTTCCGATATCCTTCAAAGTTCAATCTTCCATTTGAATTCTTATGAGAATATGCATGTATTGATCTGGGTGTTTATATCACTTACTTTTGAGTTCATTAATTAATTTACTTACGAGAGAGTCATCAAATGATCAATAATCATGTGGGTATCAATATGCAGAAGCTTTAATTGCTGGCACAGATAGTATTAAATGATAACCCGGAGCAGATTTACTACCTAGCGGCTCAATGTACAAAGAAGATGATGAATAAGAAAAATATACAAGAGAAACTTGGTGCTCCAATCTAGAATATACGAGAAGCAGAACGAAAGCTCTGAGAAAATAAACAGAGAGAAATCTGGAAATGGTTACACATAGTGCCATTCCGACCCCAGATCATGCTCATTTTAATGTATGCTTCTGAAAAATAAAGAATAGCAAAACAAACATACTATGTAACCAACTCTGTATCAGTGGAACTCTATCTCAAATTAGTTTATAAATCTTCCTTACAACAAAGAAATGATTACAATTGTGCTAAAACTTAAGAGCAAAAAAATCAAGGCAATATTAGACCTCAAAAATCTCTCGAGTTCTTGTTTTCTCCCACATACAACTCTCGTCATATCTACAAATAGCTTAATGGTTGCTAATATAATACAAAACAAGCTTATCAGAAGAACAATGATTTCCTTATTTTCCATGTGTACCTGATTATCTAACATCCTTTCTGCCGTCATTCTGCAAATTAAAAAGCATTTTGTCAGAACAATAATACTCCACATGCTTGCTTGCAGTCAACACACACCAGCAAGTGTAGAAAGAAAGAGAAAACTAAGAGGGAAGAGGTGAAGATAAAGCAAAAATGATAAATAAAGACAAAAAATACAAGTAACACAAGATACTATCATGTGCCGTCCGTGAATAATAAGCTTGTTATATGGGTGTGTTCAAAATATTTATGTCTCACTGACCCAAGCCAGGCAACATATTTGAGGTCCAGTCTAATGTGGGGTTAGGTGATGGACACCAAACCAGAAAAGACCTAACCTAGGATGAATTGGCCAAAGAAATTAGGCATTCGTATGTGCTTAGACCTCGTGAATTATGATCAGACCAGTATGAGTAAGCATGATGATCAACTAGGCTTAACCCAGTTTAACTCTTTGATCAAGGGCATGTCCCAACTAGCATGACTGGATTCCACCCGCCCATCCCATGATGAGGAATGGCTGTGCTGGCACGTTCATAGATATAGTTATTTTTAGTTAAAATTAGAATATTTAGTCCTTATGAATTCATATCCAACTCATTTATAGCTAAGATCACAGGGGAACTTATAGGGCTAGAAACGTAACTCTAAGACTCATTAACCTTCAGGTGCTATTGTATTAGATTTGAGATTACTGGCCTTACAGACTCGATGAATTGCTTTGCCTGTAATGAATTTAGTAAATACCAAGCATTAACTAGTTATCAAGTGCTAAAAAGGATAAACAATATGTATCAAAAGTATCAGTTACCTGAGAAATGCATTCTCTCTCTCTAAAATTTCCATTTGTGAGGAAACTAGTGATTTCCAAGACATGATATCTTGAATGTTTTTCCCCTGCAATGACAATGACATGTAACATATGAAAAAAAAAAAAATAGATGCTAATTCATCAAGTATCAGAAGAAAAAAATGATGGCATTGATAATTCACTTACAATGATATCATTCCTATCACCAATATTCATCAAATCTGATCTTATGTCTTTTAGTAGTGCACCCTTCTCAGCAATTTCCTTCTCAAAATCAGTGAAAATGCTTCCATACCTTAAGTTTAACTCTTCCAGGTATCGCTCCAAGACGGACAAACTCAAGTTCAGTGATCGCACCTTTTGCAGTAGTATTTTAAGAACAGAGTCCCCCGGCATCCTGCTCACAGGCGGCTGCCGCAGTTCTCCAACTGGATCACCCATTTCATTGATAGGAGCATTGTGTTTTGGTGCAGAGTCATCGGGAACAAATCTGCTGTCACTTTCCTTAACAAGATTTTGATCCAGACCATCACTTCGAGAATTTGTCACCTGAGAAGCAATTGCCCTCGGCTCCTCGGTTGATTCCTCTGTTGCAAAGAAATTATCTTGAACAGAGATCAAATCCTCTAGCATGTGCTCAACAGCATCCACTCCATACACTTGCAAAGTACTCAGAGTACAGTAGAACTCTGAGCCATAGTGGCTAAGCAAAATTAATCTCAGATAACGTACCCACTTAGGCTCCTTAAGAGTGAACCTCTGGGCTTGTTTTACATTTTTTGCAGTAAAATTCCCAAGTAAAACCCATGATTCAGTTGGATAAACCAAACTACCAAATAACTCAAAATCCTTCAACTTGGAGGAATGATGCTCAAAATTTGCAATTTCTATGGTATCTACTAAAGTTTCTTCCGAAAGTTCTATGATCACGAATTTTCTTTCAGCAGAGCATGGATTGCGAAGGTACTTGTCCATGTCTTTACCCAAGATGTTAGATGCCCCCTTTGCTTCCTTGTTGACAGTCAAGACCTTAGCTCCCTTTGAAGCAGAAGCAAAATTATATTCTTTCCCACCAGGCTCTACTCTGAGGCCAGCTTGGTGAATTGCGGGCTTTCCCTTGGGATTAATTGCTTTATTTTTGAATTCATCTAAACCTACAGGAACATCACGAATGAATCTATCACTCTTAGGTATATCCTTTGCAGATCTGCCAACCAAACTAAGATTCTCTGCCTCAACTTGTAAATTGGCTGTTGTACTATAATTTTCGTATTCTTCTTTAGACAGCTTCTCACAGCACGAGTCTTTTGTATCAGCTTGTCCGGGGTATGGACTCCAATTCCAATCCGCAGCAGAGTGACAGCACATATCATCTCCAGGAAGAAAACCTTTGATAAATCTGGGCTCAACTTCTTGCCGGCATGTCTTATCGTTCAGAGTCACCGATTTGCCTGCACTAAGTATTAGAGGGCATAGCTGATTGGTAAACAGGGAGCACATAGATTAGAAATTCAAACAAAGAAAATCAGGCATCAGATGACCGCACATGTTAAGCCACTTGCCAAGATGACTCAGAGTCTGAGCTACTAAAATGTGATAAAGCATTAGATCTTATGTAGCCTACAACATTAATAAAAGAGGAAATAGCATTATCAATAATTGTTATATAGCCATTATCAAGCATCAACTAAATGGTATAATAAGTTCACATGATTATCCATATTTTCAGGCAGGGGAAGTTAAAACTCAATAAAAACATCAAAATGGTACAAAACTTTCAAGTTGTATCAAATCATATGAGAGAGAATGTTAAATTTTATTAAATTAGGAAAAGCAAAGCATACCTTTGTGAGCATGAGCAATGGAAAAGAAGAAGGAAGCCCAACAAAAGAGAAGTAGCAGATTAAAAGCTTTTCTTGGCAGAAAAGCTTTACGAGATCTCTGCATTGCTCATCACTGCGAAGTCAAAATAAATAAATAAATAAAAAGCAAGGGTAATCTATCAAATCATAATAACAATAAACAGAAACCAACCCAAGTGAGAACAGGATTGACGTACATATTACTTGTATTGAAAATTTGGAATTGAAACTAAATAAAGAAACAAATTAGCAATTGCACCGGTTGTTTTATTATTAGAATAGAGAAAGAAAGTAGTATTTTTTACCTGAAAGGAAAGAGAGCGAAAAATCGATGATTTGTGAAAACTGAAATGGAGTAAAAATTGGGGGTGGGTTTTATTTCTTAATTTCAGTTTCAGACACGAAAACAGAGGAGACGTTTTTGGCTTTGGACAAAAATGTGTTTGTTTTTATTTTTTATTTTTTTTTTGGGGGTAATTTGTACCCTGATGTGATGATGTCATTTTAGCAACAGTAATGCAGTAACTAACTAATTTTGGCACCAAGATATGTCCCTGAGTAAGGCAGCGCTCTTTGATGTCCGAAATTTAAATAGATTGATTTTTTTTTTAAAAATTTGAATGAGTCTTAAAATAAATATTTAAATAATATATTTATTTTTTTAATATATGAATATAAATGATATTTTATTTATTTTTATAAATAAAATAATCTTAATTATAGTTATTTAATATTTATATCCTTACACATCAAAATAAAAAAAAGAATTAGATTTTATAATTTATAAAATAAATATATTTTATAATTTATAAACATATTTTTAGAATATAATATTTATTTCTCATTTAGATTTTTTTCTATTCAAATAAAAATCACAAAAATTTATTTTTTTTATTCAAATATAAATGTCTGAAATCAGACATAAGTTATAAAACGTAAATAAATAAATTTAAAAAATAAATATAATGCCTGAAATCATTTTGTTGTGAACATACATATCATATTGCTATTAGAAGATTGTTAGGTCATTATTGACCTTTTTAATATATATTATGAATTTAAACAAAAAGACTAGGCCTGGTTTATTTTTTATAAAATCTGAAACATCAAGTAGTCGAGACAATGAATCTTTGCTCTTTTTTGTATTTTTAAGTTATACTTAAAATCTCATGATTATCCTTCACTCGTTTTCTCTCTCTACTTTAAGATTTGTATTGATCTTTCTTTTCTTGAAATCTCAATTTCAATCTTTTGTCTATTGATCTTTTCTTTTCTTAGTAAATCAAACTCAGTTTCTTTCTTTCTATATTACCATTCTTTTCCTTTTGTTCATCTTAGATTTGTTGTTCAAGGATAAATATGAAACCCAAAGAAATTTTTATGAATTTCACGGCTAATAAAAAATGATTGATATTTTTTTTTATGATAAGTTTTTCATTTCCTAATTTATATTAGCCATTGTGAAACTGGTTTTGAAAAGTTGAGAACCATACATCAATGTTTATTTGAAATTGAGAAAGAAAGTTTGAAGTATCTACTATGAGACTAAGGAAATGTGAGAGAAAGAGAAGTTGGGTTATTAAGTAATTTTATCAAAAATTATATTGAAAATTAAAAGTTAATTTAAATAGAATGTTTAGATAGGAAATTAGTGGGTTCAAATAGCTCCCGTCCATTCTAAAGTACGTTATTACAAAAATTTTAAAATTTCAAAAATTCTAATAACACCACCACAATACCAAAACAGCCTCATATCTTTTTATCTTTATTTTGTTCTCAATAAAACCCAGAGGAGTTTCTTGCAAATTATTCTCGCTTTTCCCCTATTTTGTTTTGATCTTCTACAAACTATTTTTTCCTTTTCTTTTCTGCTATGGTTTCAGTCAACTCTGCTTGCACGATGAGCAAGAATCTCTCAAATTTACAATGCATCATGTTGCAAAATAATATTTGATGGTTGAGGTTGCAGGCCCCCATACTTGTATAATAAATAATAAATTATTTTTTTATCATTACAATTCATCATAATTTTAATTAGTTCATCTCTTGAATTACGATAGGGGTGTCAACCATCCGACCCGGACCGAGAGATGCGGGCCGGGTATTGTCCAGTCTAAGAATGAGGCCAGGTCAGTCCTGGACATCACTTGATAAACTCAGGGTTTGGCCCGGAACTTGGATTTTATAAAAAAATATTATAACATATATATTATTTTAAACAATTATGTTTATTTGACCTATCTATTACATATATTTAAAATTTTAAACATTTATGGTTTGTTTATTAAATGGGAATCCGAATGGGCTTGAATCGAATGGGCTGGAATAAGAATTAGAATAAGTTGTATATTTGAACTAATCGGAATAGGTTGTATTCTCATTAATGTGTTTACTTTATCTTAGCATCGTAATGGATTGTTTTAAGTTACTACAATACCTTTAATTAATTGTTGTTGTTATTATTATTATTTATTATAATAATTATAATGATTATTATTGTTTTTCTATTGTTATTGATAATTATTGTCAATAATAATAATAATAGTATTATATGTGACAAAAATAATAATTATTATTACTACTATTATTTACTACTACTACTACTGCTACTACTACTATTACTAATAATAACAACAACAACAACTGCAACAACAACAAAATAACGAATAACCGACGAGCGATGGCTGTAGTTGGACAATCGGCAAGTGGTAGCGAAGTTCAGAGAGTGGCAGCGACGATCAATGGGTACTGTAGATGACCAGCGACGATAAGTGGAGAGAGACGGACGATTTGCATCGAGTGCAACGATGATGCGCGACAACAGGCTCTGCTGCGTTTGATGATTGACATGCAACTATCATAGTTTCTGCTTCTCGTCCGCTGCAAAAATCCGATCGCGTTCTTTTTTTTTTTTTTAACTGAGGATAAAATTGGTATTTTTGATTTTGTTGGACGGCTAAATGGTTAGTCCTAGGAATGGGAGACTGATTCCTGGGGGGGGTGGGAATCAGTCTCCCATTCCACATTCCTAAATTGGGGGATGGGGGTGGGGGTGGAGGGGGAGCCCACGATTCTAATACTCGCCTTTATTTTGTAAAGTAAACACTATCAATGATTTCGATTCTGAATTCTAATTCTCCAATCCAGGAAGTAAATTCGATTTTATTAAAATAAATTTAAAAATTATAAAATAAATTAAAAATATACGGATATAATATTATAAAATAAAAAATTCGGGTTTAAAATTTGGATTAAAAAATTTGGCCTTGTACCGGCCTTTTTAAGCTCGGCCTAGGAGTCTAAAACACTTTTTCAGACTAGATCTGGGCATTGCCATACCTTTTTGCCATCCTAATTAGGGAAAATAAGGCAGTTATTAAGAGTTCGGTAAATTTTATTTGATGGACAGGACTGAAAATTTGAACTGATCATTGGTAAGAATCCTGTAATGGCTCAACAATATATTCAGATATATGGTACTAATTTAAGTTCTAGAAGAAGAGCACAGACAAGAAGTAGGGCAGACAAGAGTTGTTCTTTTTTTTTTTTTGGGGGGGTAATTAACGACAAGGTGGGGTTAAATTCACAAATGTCTTTGTCCTCAATGATAATTGTAGTTAAGGTTGTAATTTTCAAACTCTAGACATTGTCATCTTTTAAACCCTTAAAAAAAAAATGTAGTTAGTCTCCAAATTCAGGTATGCATCATGCATGTTCTTTTTGAATTTAATATGTTTTTTTTAACTTGTTAATCTTGAGTTTCTTCTGTCTTATAATGTGTTTAAATCCTCTCATAATCTGAGTTATATATATCAAACTTTTTTAAGATCTATTGATACTTGGCAATTACCAAAAGCTAGCAAAATGGTTTATGCTCGCTTTTGTGTTGATCATTGGCGTTGATAAAAGCTGAGAATAAGCTCCTCCTGCGTCTATGGAAGGGAACAATGACGGTAATAAGTAATGTTGGGGTTGAATTAATGGTCTTTAGGTTATGCTAATATTTATAATTGTTGATAATTTTATTTATTAATAATGACACAAACTGCTTGCAATGGCTCGCTTGTTATGACCATCGCTTGTTAATTTCATAAGCGTTTTCAATTGTAACTATATGGAAACTCTGAACGTGTATCGATGTACATGTTCTTAAATCTTTAGAACTTAAAAGGCATTCAAAAGTGAAAATAATTCCCTTTGGAGTCTTATCTGGCACTGGAAAGGACCCAAAGTGTTCGTTGCTTTCTTTGGCTGTTGACGCAGAATAGATTGAAAACCAATGCAGAGCTCTCTAGAAGACATGTGATAAATGATAGTGCTTGCATGCAATGTGGAAACATCATGGAGGATGCCTTACATGCAGTACCACCCTTTTTTACGATGGATCTTCTTGCGTGGTAATTTGTAATCTGAAAAATAATTTGAAGATCACAAATTTCAGGGACTGGTCGGTGCTGTTTGAAGTCACTGTCTAGTGTATCAAGTCAAACATTAGTTGCAATGTGATCATGGGTGTGAATAGTCGCACTAAGGAACTCATCTTGACTCATAACACTTCACACATATGTTGTGCAAAATTTTAATATACTAGCAAGCGCATGAATCTTTAAAAATAGAATAGTGGTAATGAGGTCAAACCCATATGGATTGCTATAAATTGAAAAATCTAAAATTAATTTTAATCCTAACTTAGTTGAGCAAATTGAGTTTTAAGAGAAATTAAACTAATTAGACTAAGAAAACAATTTAAGCAAAAGAGATTTTAATAAGACAAGTTACTAAGGTTTCATAACCCACTACTATCCAATTAGTAATTATTTAATTATCAATTAATCCCAAATTTAGAGTGACAACTAGAAATCAATTAATGTCTACTTATGAATATAATTAAGTCCAATTAAAATTAATCTTATGTAGATTCTTTTTTACTTCAAGGTATGATTTTTAAGTATTTTATGTATTCTATTGAAAAATAAAGCATGAAAGTTTCCTAAGCATTCTATGTATCCAATTTGTTGAAAAATAAATAATCAAAGAGAATCACATTAATCATTATTTCACCAAGCCTAAATTTAATAAATAATCTCTTAACTATCAAGAATATATGATATTAAAGATGAAAAGATAATTATTCAATTAATCATATGAAACAAGAACCATAATCATAAAAAAACATACGTATCGAATTAATTACATAAAAGACAATTATTTCATTAAATATGCTTTCATCCTTAACCTCATTGTAAGAAAATTAACTAGACATACTTGAATGGAAAGCAACAAAATAAATAAAATTGGCCATGGGAAAATTGAAGGACTATTGTTGCTGCTCCTCTCTGCGACTCTGCCCATCTGCTGTATCTTCTCTCCTTTAATTCTGCCACGATCTTAGCATTTTATTATATTGCTCATGACCATAAGTTACAACAAAATCCTATATGCTTTATTGGTCAAATCCAATTTGTATTTTTTTTATTACATGAGACTATTGCTCATTCTACAACTCACATTACATGACATTACAATTGATATTTACAAATTAAATTATAACTGGGACCAGTTTACATTAATTCTTATGAAGTACTGTCCAGATTTTAACACCCACTAATATTTGAAGGATGTCTACTCCTCACATTTCGTGAGGGAGAAGACTACCTCTACTCAATTATAATTGAGGAATGAATTACTCCCATAATATATTTGTGGGAGTTCGAACTATTATCCTAACATTTGAAGGACAGCAGCTCTGACCATCCGGCTAAATCCAATTTGAATTCTAATTCCAATTCTAAAGTCAATTTTCCTAATTAATGCCACCAATACTTGTCAACACCATTAACCACCAACTTCGTTCCACTTCTAATTCTAACTCATAGGTTCCATTAAATTGCTTTGCATAATATATAATGCCATGCACGTGCAATTGCCAAAGTAAATTGTTTATTTTCCAATGAATGTTCATTCGTTGCTTGAGGAAATTGACTTCCGAATTTGGTCTTCAAATTCTTGATGGGCACAGGTACCATTAATTCTGGGCTGTATTTTTGTCTTCCAATTTAATCTTCGTTGTTTTCCAATTTGTTCTTCTTAATGCACATTTTATCCATAATCTCCAATTATTTCCCTATTCGATAAAATAATATAATTAATTAAAAATAAGAAATAAAATTACTAACAAATATATAATAAAAGAAAAAATATGTACAATATTCGATATTCATCAACGTACAAAAAATCACATAAGCTGAGAAATGGATCTACTGGTAGCCCCCAAAGTGGTCGTTTTACAAAGTGAATACTGACGGGGCTTTGAAGAGATCAGGTTTGGCTAGTGCCGGCAGCTTGGTGAGGAATTATTGTGGGGAATGGCTCTATGGTTTCAGCATAAACTTGGGAAGCTGTTCCATTGTGGAAGCTGAGTTGTGGGGTCTTTACAAAGGTATACAAATGGCTTGGGATCACGGTATTCGCCTCCTTCATGTTGAGGTTGATAACCTGGAGATTACTCAAATCCCAGTTGCTTCCAGTGCTCCTCGTTATGCTATTTATTTTATCTTTGATTTGGGGCATCAAAGACCTACTAAACAGACATTGGCATGTTTCAGTGCACCATGTGCACAGAGAGGCGAATTTTACTGCCGACTTCCTTGCGGGAATGGCTCTCACTCTCTCAATTGTTTTGAACTTTATATTTTTCGAATGAAATATTTAGGCAATCTCTATGAATAGGAAATAGTATTTACCTGATATTCTTCTTTCTTATTTTTAAGTGGGATTAAACCTAATTTTTACTTAGCTTCAAATGGGTTTATACCTAAAATTATAGTACCAATTCCACCCTTAAAGGTAAATTACACAAATAGAATTCTGTATACAATAAATCTTTAAGTATTCTATAATTGTGGGTTTTAATATTGTTTTTAACTTAAGGTATTGTTTTATTTTTAACACTTTCAGATACAAATGATATAAAAAATAAAAACCAATAATGTGTTTGGCGTTGAAATGGCTATTATAAATAAGCAATTGTTTATGCATATTATGAATGACAATGAAATTTACCAAAACAGATTCCATAGTCTTGTTAGATGGCAAAAGGATCCATCGGTTCATAAATTATGTATTAAAAGACCAATTAAATCAATGAGAAATTGGAGTAAAAATAAAATTAGGGTGGGGTATTTCCACTCCACAATTTGTATAAACCCACCGTAATTTTTTAAAAAAAAATAATAATAATAACAATTACAGAAAATTCACCTTATAAAATTCATCAATCAATTATTTATTTTTTTTAACACGAGTGTTTTACTATTAAAGTCGTGGAGGAGAGAGTTTTCGATTAAACAATCAAACAAGGAAATATTGCTTCCTATCTCTTTGCTCTTCACTCTTGTCACGTATATCTCAATCAATCGTTATAATATTTATGCATATATGATAAATCGTGAATCAACAAGATGCACTATTCTTGAAGGTCGGAGCTCCCAAAACTTTTATAGAATTGTCATCGATGATCGAATTTGGCCATAACAGAAGGGTCTTGCCTGCCGGGACACATTTATTAGAACCAATAATTATGACTTTGTAGTGCTTATGAGACGGAGGTGGAGATGGTGGGAGCACACATGTCGGGTGGGTTTGACAATAGACGAAGCCGCCATGAACAATTAAGAGTGATTGCTACTGATGAACTGATTAGGTGCAGCTCGCATGCAATTGTAATTTGCAAGCTTCACATTGAGTCATTGACTGCTTTTTGAGTGTTTTTAACCACTCCTTAATTGTCCTTTCTTTTCTTTGACCACTAATTAGTATTTATAATGACCCATGCACAGACATACACATACTGTCAACTCAATTTCAAGCGTAAGCCTCCCTCTGGTATAGTTTTATAAAGGGCAATTATCTGGTGGCCACCACTTATTAAGTAAAATTTCTGTAAACCACCAAATTTTAAGAATGTATCTGTAAATCACCTACTTTTCAAAGAAACATCTCCCATCCACCTTTCCGTTAACTCCGTTAATGGAAACATGACGTCAGCACGTCATAATAAGGATAATATTGTTATTTAATTAATTATATTCTATTTTTAAAAAATAAATATTTAATTATATAAACAACATCATTTTTATTTATAAATAAAAAAAATCAAACAATATTCTATTTTTTAAAAATAATATTTAATTATTGTATTATAGGGGTAAAATAGTTTTTACGCAGAAAACCACTAACGGCAGTTAACTTTTTTAACGGAAAAGTGGTTGGGAGATATTTCTTTGAAAAGTAGGTGGTTTACAGATACAATTTTAAAATTTGGTGGTTTACAGAAGTTTCACTTAATAAGTGGTGGCCACTACATAATTACCCATTTATAAATAGAACTTATTTAAATAGATGTTTTGTTAGTGGACGTTTTTATCAAAAAAATTTTAGTTATTTAGTTGTCAATGAGAGTTTTTATTAAAATGAATATTTTAAGATTTAAAATGATTTTAATGAGCAAGTTTTTGAAAATTATTTTATAAAATGAATTAATTAGATTGTTAAATAAGTAAATGATATTTTAAACATTTTAATATTTTAAAAAAACTTTTCAACCTCTACTTGCATAAACCCAAAATTTAAGCTTTTACTAGTAGAAGCAAAATAGCTTATTTAATCTTCAAAAGCTCTACTCGTCTTCTTCAGCCTTCATCTCCTTCAACCTTCGTTTTCTCCACGTCCATGGCGCCTTACTACTCTAAGCATTAAAACCTAAACTAAAGCTTGTTGTTTTCACAAATCTACTACTTTGAACTAGCAACCTTACCACCATCACTAGGGGTGGGCATCGGTTCGGTTGAGGATTAAAAAAAAGCTAACAGTTATTTTTAGAAAATAAATATCGAACCAAACCCAACAGTTCAGTTCGGTTTCGGTTTTGGTTTGCGTAACGGTTTAGATTAACAAATCAGTTTTGGATTTCGGTTCGGATTTAAGGGATTAGAATGATATTTTACCCTGTTGACTTTCGGTCAAGGACCATTTTGAAAAGTTTGCAAAAAAAAATTTGGGCATAACAGAATTTCTATATGCAGCATTTCTTAAACACTGGGCCATACTAAAATTTTTATAAAGGTTAAGGATCCAAACGATATTATCTCTCCACTCATCTTCAACCTTCGTCACAACTCAGAAGCTTACCATTAGCGCACAAAATTCATTTAGTACTCACATTCAACAAACAACTATCTATGTGACACTCGAAATAGAAAATAAAACCGAAAGATTACCCACACACCTCTCTAATAATAAATTGGAAAAGAGCCATTTCCCACAAAAAAAAAAAGAAAACTGAGCAAGTTTATGAAGCGTGAGTTATCGTGAAAGCGAGAAGGAAGTGATGGCCTGATCGAAGCGAGAATTGAGAAGGAAGCAGCAACGGTAGCAGCAAGTTGGATTCAGTTGCAAGGGTGAAGGGTTTGGCAGCAGCAGCAAGTTGGTTTGGAAGCAAGGTGAAGGGTGCAGGGCAAAGTGTGTGTGTGTGTAGATATATGTTATTGTGAAATTACAAAAATACCATTATATCAGTTTGGTTCGGATTTTTTGATCTTTTATTCGAAAATTTCATACTTTTGGTTTTATTACTTAAAAAAATTCGAATCGAAATCGAAAAAAATCGAACCAAACCGAATGTTTTTCTGTTTTGGTTCGGTTCTGCCCACCTCTAACCATCACCACCAGTAGGCTCACTACCGCCACCACCGCTCTCACTTACCTCAAAGTCTATAGATCCACTCATTTGACTGACTTTTTCTAGTCGTTGTTGTCGGAATACAACTTCAAGTCCTAACCAGTAGTAGTCAGTAGTCACCGCTTTTCAGCAGCCACCCTCGAAGTCAAACAAAAATTTTTTGGTCGGGAAAGGAAGCTCCCTCCCTGACCAGTGTTATTTTGTTTTTATTTTATGTAATTTTCTTTGTTTTTTTCCTCTTAATTAATTTTATTGCATTTTGGATTTGTTTGTATTTTTATGGTTGGATGTTGTTTACCTGTCGCTCTTAAGGTTCTTTTGGTGCCAAAGATGGTGTTGTTTCAGTTTCTTTATCGGGATCGTGTCAGTATTTGTATCGGGATGATATGTCTGTATTGGAGTCGTTGAGGGGCTCCAGTAGTTGTGCATTAAGATTTTTATGGCCTGCGATGAGTAAACAGTGGCTTGGGACAAGAGTTCATCAAGAGGTCTTTGAGGATTACTCTAAGAGAGGCCGTTTTGTAGTCGTTTGTATTTTGTTTTAATATTGTGTTATGTTGTATTGTATTGTTTTGTATTATTAAATTGAAATAAGTTTCACCTGCATTAGTTGAGGTGGGATAGGTCTGTTCAGTTAAATTCCTCCAATACTTAAGTAGTTTTAATAGGTAAAATTTTCTCACTTTTCGATTTTTTGTGATGATTAATAGAGGCCGCATTTATTTTAGACTTGAGTCTTAGATCTTATTCTATATATTGTACTCAAGCTGGATGTTGTATTGTTGACTATTATTGATCTTTGAATGAAATTCATTCATTTAAAAAAAAAATCTTCAAAAGCTTTATTAAAAAAAATAATAACTAAACAACGATAAGAAATTTGAAAAGAATTTATATGATTAAATAAGTACTTATAGTTATTAATTAAGCCATATTAATAAATTGAAACAATATTTTCTTTCTCTCTTTTGGAAGCAGTGAACAAGTAAAGAAAAAAATGATAGTTGTTCATTATTCGTTTCTTTAATCAACTAATAAAATCATATTACAATATATGTGAACACATGTTAAGTTTGACCGAAAACAATACTATATAATGTAATAATCAACGATGAAGACCAAAGGCACAAGGATGAAGCCATTAAAGTGTTCAAAAGAATTTTTTTTTTTTTTTTAATGAATTATGGTTGTACCAGTGTGCCAGGATCTTTTAAGATCTGTATCACATCAATAACAACGGTCCCTTCCCTTACTAACAAAATTTTAATGTCATGCGGACGTGGGCCAAACATTAGAAAACCGAAAACTTGAAAGTAATGTGGATATTTTTTTATTACAGTCAAGATCTTCGAACAGACTCTACTGACCGTAATGCTTATTAATTGGTCATTTAATTATTTGTTTACTACCCCCATAAATAGTAAAGATGTTGGAGGTGTCGTTGAATTTTAAGAATTGTATTGAACTATTTCAAATTTTTAGTAATTAATTTTGTTTTGTTTTGTTTTTTTTTTTTGGGGGACAAAGTAAGAAAAAGCCAATTTTTAAAAAAAAGAAAAATCAAAGTGATTAAAGATTAAAAGTACCGAATCTTTTTGTTTTAATTTTGACATATAGATTACAAAATTAGAAGACGGAGATGGTGAAATCACTTTGGCTTAGAAAAAGTGCAAGTGGCGGCCGAAGCCGAAGCCACAGACAAGGATTAAGAATTAAGGATTAAGGATTGAGGACGTAACAGTGTAATAAATAAATAATTACTGTTTACTCACAGGAGCTTCTATTCTTTCTCCATTTCTTTTTCTAAACTAAAATAATAATAATAATAATAAACAAACAATCTTTCGTATGATTCATTCCATCTCAAGAGTCAAACGACTCAAAACAAAACTCACCACCAATAAAGACTAGACTTCTAGTGGCCAGAGCCAGAGCAAAAAGCAAATGGACAGACCCTTTGCTGTTATAATTTAAAAAAAAAAGAAAAAGAAAAAAAGAAACTGCACATCTTCTTCAGCAGCCAGCTCCAACTCAAGAAACTCATAAGCCCTTTTAAAATAAAAAAATGAAATTGAAACCCCCTTTCTTCTTTTTCAGCTCGCATCTGATGATTCCACTCTGAAAAGGTACTTGTGCAAATTTTTAATCTTTTTCAGTTCTCATCTTGATTTGTTGTTCGCCAATTCTTACTCTCCATATGATCTTGCTTTCTGTGTCGGTTGATTTCTTGTTTGTTTATGGTTCTGAGCTTTATTTGATTTATGAGAAATGTTGAAGAAACAAATGAAATTTTTTATTTTTGGATGATACCCAGTAAAGCAAATACAGATTTTGCTTTAAAATGGGAGAAATTTTTGGTTGTTTTTCTTTTAACTTTTGGATGATCCCCATTGAAGCAAATACAAGCTGGTGAAGACTTAGTTCAGTTTACTATTCCAAGAATTATGTTCAATTACTTAGTATTTAAGTTTGATTTCTGCTTTTTCAGCTCCCAGGACCCATATTCCTGGGTGTTTTTGACATTTGTGGCAAGAGAAGCTTGAGCTACAGTATATATATATACTCTTGTAATTTGATATTTGTTGGCTGCTAAATCCACTATAACTAATTTTGCAATTACCCCAATGATGGTAGTTGATAGTTGTCTCTTAACTGTCAAGTGATTTCTACAAAGAATATGTTCACCTATTGCGCCCCTTGTAAATTGTATAATTACAGCCAAAGATGGTCAAACTCTTGTGATGAGTGGATTGTACAAGATATAAACCTCTATGAGATTGATACATAAGCTAATGCTGCTATTCAGGTGCTTGTTTGTCATCATTATTCAGGAGTCTTGTTGTTTTTCCAAATACGGATCTCAATTTTGTGTTTGTTGCAGATCACATGTTTTGTTGTATTGATCTCTGGGGTTGATGATGATGATGGTGAAATTGGTCCTTGTCGCTATAATATTGGTTTGCTTGCATTACTTGGCGCTGTCTGATTATCAAGGTATGATTCATTTCTCATTTGGAGATCATGGATCCCAACAGCATATAGATTTGTCAAGTATGGTTATCGTCTCATTTGTTTGCTTACTGTGATCTTGACGTTTGCGCAGTGTGGTATTTTTGTTTTTGTTTTTTTGAAATGATGTGATATTTCATATAATGGTACAAAGAGTGATAGAAGGCCAAGAAGTGCTAAATTTTGCTGTATAAGTATTTGCTTTTTACTGTTATGCTTAATCTACAATTAGTTCTTAGCAATTGATACTTTTGACCTACTGGAAGAACTTTCATTTCACTAGATTGAATGAAAAGATAGTTTAGATTTGAACTTAATAAATTGAAATGTCTATTAAGTCAGTAAGGTAGGCAGTTTACTGTTCGTAATGAGACGCTACTGATAGATCTTCTTCTTTATTGTTTGAAATGTTTGAGGTTTTTCAATAATTTTGATACTGATTTACATAATGGTTGCTTAACATTCTTATGTTCTCTTTCAGGAGATGCACTATTTGCATTGAGGACTTCATTGCGTGTTCCAAACAATCAGCTAACGGATTGGAATCAGAACCAAGTTAACCCTTGCACTTGGTCAAATGTCATTTGTGATAATAGCAACAATGTTGCCTCAGTGTAATATAATCTTAAATGTCATTCATATGTCATTTGTGATTCATGCCACATTATGTTATTATTTGCATTTATTTTACCTCTTTTGAAGGTTCGCTTATGACTTCTCTCTCTCTTTTGTAGAACATTGTCTTCCATGAACTTTTCTGGAACCTTGTCCCCAAGAATAGGAGTTCTGAAGACTCTTTCAACGCTGTATGTACGGGTTATATTGGAGCAATCAGTATATATTTTGAGTTATAGTATATTATTCACTTGCTTCATTCATTTTCCTGAAGTGGTTATTTTCAGTTTCCAAGTTGTGAAAACTCTTACTTTTGTTATGATGCTATGCCATCATTATGGCTTTAAATGATCTTTGTTTTTATCTGCTGCATTTTGTCTATTTTGGAGGTGACTGAAAATATTCCATAGGAGTCAGAACATGTTGGTGCAGCCTTGGAATTCTTTCAGAATTATGGAAATATGTGATCTTTAATGAGCCATGAAACTAGACTCTATAGTATGTGGCGTGTTTGTTCCTCTGAGGGATGCCAACATGTGTTATAAAGGTCTCTGATGCTCTCTTATCATTGCAACTTCTGCAATAAAACTGATGAAGAGTTCTAAATTCTAGATTTCTTTAGCAATAACAGAGTATGATTGAAACATAGTAATTAGAAAGAGGTATGCTTTAATTGCTAAGATCACCTACGCACAAATTAGATTGCTAATGGCGAGGAAAATATATATTTATAGAAGAGAAACTTTTTGAGACTCAGTTATGATTTTGTATAAGAAAAGAATGATCAGAGGAGATATGTGTGACCAAGATGTTTTTGAATGTATTCCTAACATATATAGAGGCATTTGTCTTGCAGCACATTAAAGGGAAATGGCATAACTGGTGAAATACCTGAGGAGCTTGGTAATCTTTCAAGCTTGACTAGCTTGGACTTGGAAAATAATCGCTTAGTTGGAAAAATACCACCTTCCCTTGGTAATCTTAAAAAGCTTCAGTTCTTGTAAGTGATTCTATCAATAAAATTTTTAGTTTTAATCTATATGGTTTATGCATATATCTTAACTTTTTTCATGAATTGACACAAAAAGCCTTGGTTTCTTTTTGATCATTGAATCAGGACTTTGAGTCAAAACAATCTTACTGGGACTATCCCTGATTCACTCACAACTCTATCAAACTTGATCAGTATGTAAGTTATACCAGTACTTAAAATTGATTTCTGCTTAAGTGTAAATAGATTGATTCTCTTCCCCGTTGTTTCTGATTACATAATTGAACCTATTTTTGCAGTCAGCTGGATTCAAATAGTCTCAGCGGTCAAATTCCAGCGCATTTGTTCCAAATTCCAAAATACAAGTATGGACAACTGTTATTAGTATTATTTCAACAAATAAAATTACTCAGCATGGCATACTGTGAATATTTCCTCTTTTTTGTTTTCAATAAATTTCTTTGGATTTATTCTCACTATCTCACTCATTATTATCAGCACTAAACTTCGATTTGGTTGGCTTTTATCAGTTTCACGGGAAACAACTTGAATTGTGGTAAAGCTTTTCCGCATTCTTGTGAATCTAGCAGCAATGATTCAGGTAACATGGCTTGATGTTAGTAGTGCTTTTATAATGTGGGAGATGTTTTCTGGAGTAGAGCCATTAAATCTCTGAGTTTCTGGTTGCTGAGTGTTTCCTTATATTGACAGGGAGTTCAAATAAGCCAAAGATTGGAATTATAGTTGGAATTGTTGGAGGACTTATAGTTCTTATTTCTGGAGGCTTACTATTTTTTCTGTGTAAGGGTAGACAAAAAGGCTACAAGCGTGAAGTATTTGTAGATGTTGCAGGTTGGCATTACTTTTCACTTTATTGATTTGGATGCAAAGCATTCACTTTTCTTTAGTTTTGCTTCTTTTTTTTTTTAAATATATTTTTTAATACTGTTGTTAGCATATCCTGATGACTTTAACAATTTTTTGATTGTCCTGGTGATGAACATTGTAGTGTAATCTTTGCTACCTTGAATTGCCCAGATGTTTATAATATTTTGTAGTTCATATCATGATTGAGATCAAACACATTTTTCCATGACATCTTTGATGTGAAATTATACATACAATCAATTATTGGAGCATATTGTTCTAGTTTCCTGTACTCTTGTGAGTTTTATTGTTTATATTAGTTCATTTAACATGCTAACAGTGCATGGAAGTTCATTTTTGGGTTCAATTTGCAATTTGCTCGGTCCACAGACTGGAGCAATAGTGAGAAAGCTAAATAGAGGAAAAATTGATCATATTTGGATCATTAAGCAATTCTTTTTCCGACTTCTTTTACATGATCCCTACCAAAAAGGCTGAATGTTGCCCCAATAGTAAATTGGTTTTGCTTTTCTTCATCATGTCGGTAGATCTTCACAGTTATTCAATTTAAATCTAAGTCACTAGATTTTATTGTTTTATCCGGTGGTCAAAATGTGATTATGAAAATTGTTAACTGCGGCTTATGTGATGATTACTGTGGAACATTGTAGAGTCTACATCACTATGATCATATATTTGACCATGCAGTAATCTCCTTAAAGTATTAATTTGAGATTGTTATAAGTTACCCTTCATCACTTGGTTGATACATGGGTTATGAATATGTAGAACGTGGTTTATTAGAAAGTTTGTATTGGAAGCTCACTTTGTATCATGATATCAGGTGAAGTTGATCGAAGAATTGCATTTGGCCAATTGAAAAGATATTCGTGGAGGGAATTGCAGTTGGCTACAGACAATTTCAGTGAAAAAAATGTCCTTGGACAGGGAGGTTTTGGAAAAGTTTATAGAGGAGTCCTTGCTGATAACACAAAAGTTGCTGTGAAGCGATTAACTGATTTTGAGAGTCCTGGGGGAGATGCTGCTTTCCAGCGTGAAGTTGAAATGATAAGTGTAGCTGTCCACAGAAATCTATTACGACTGATTGGATTTTGCACAACACCTACCGAACGTCTCTTGGTGTATCCATTTATGCAGAACTTGAGTGTAGCCTATCGCTTACGAGGTATTGTTCTCTAAATCATTGATATTTGTATAAGCTTTTCAGTGCAAGTGGATCAATTAGTATTTTGTCTTCAAGATATCACTATTTGGTTTTTAGTCTTATTATGGCTGAAATGTGATGTCTGTCTGTCCACTATTATTGTATTGTAAGTAAATGCGTTGTCAATCACCCTGTAGTCCAAGATATCTTGAGGCTAGAGGGTTGGAAGTAGTTGTTTGTAGCTTTTGCAGAACCTTCTCTTCATTTTGGTTAGGTGTTATAAAGAGGCTGATAAGATAATACTGGTACAAGAGAAAATTACGAAATTCGAATTAGTGTGTGCTGCCCCCTCCAATTTATCTTTTGTTCTTAATATTAATATGCTTTGTTCGGAATATACCATGAAGAATGCAAAAGCCCGAGACCAGCATTAAAACTGATTTTTTTTTTCTTGTACTATTTAATTTAAGTTTTCAACATACTTGTAGTGGCTGTTGTGATGATGCTTGACTAATCTATACATTGTGCAGAAATTAAACCTGGAGAGCCTGTTTTGGACTGGGTTACAAGAAAACGAGTGGCATTAGGTGCAGCACGCGGGCTGGAATATCTTCATGAGCATTGCAATCCTAAGATCATACATCGGGATGTGAAGGCTGCTAATGTATTACTGGATGAAGATTTTGAAGCGGTTGTTGGTGACTTTGGATTGGCAAAATTGGTGGACGTGAGAAAGACTAATGTGACAACTCAAGTTCGTGGGACAATGGGCCACATAGCTCCTGAGTACTTGTCCACTGGGAAATCATCAGAAAGGACAGATGTTTTTGGTTATGGGATTATGCTTCTGGAGCTTGTAACAGGTCAAAGGGCAATTGACTTTTCTCGTTTGGAAGAAGAAGATGATGTCTTATTGCTTGACCATGTAAGCTACATATGATGATTCACTATCTTGCTTTGCATGCTTTCACTCATTTGCGCCTGTCAATGATTAACTAAAGAAAAGAAGTATATGAGTTAAAATGTTTGAACATTTAATATTCGGTGAAAATACCTTTTTCACTTCTTTGGCATGGACTTTTGACTACAGCTTGGGAGTATTGGCCCTTTTAAGAGACCAATCTAATTTGCTATATTTTTCTTACCTTAAACCTAATGAGTTCTTATTCCTTGCATTATACTGTGCTTATTTATTTTTGAAGGTCAAGAAGCTAGAGAGAGAGAAAAGATTGGACGCTATTGTAGATCGCAACCTTAATAAGAATTACAACATCCAAGAGGTGGAGACAATGATTCAAGTTGCACTGCTCTGTACGCAAGCATCACCAGAGGACCGTCCAGCAATGTCAGAGGTGGTACGGATGTTGGAAGGAGAGGGTCTAGCTGAGAGGTGGGAAGAGTGGCAGCATGTGGAAGTTACTCGTAGGCAAGAGTACGAGAGGCTGCAGAGAAGATTTGACTGGGGGGAAGATTCTGTATACAACCAGGAAGCAATTGAATTATCTGGTGGAAGATGAGGTAACTATTTGGTTACATCATACCAGGTTAGCTTGATGTTTATCTTTCAGTAACAAGCCTCAATATTTTTGTATATGATATGTTGTTTGTACCAGTTATTGTATTTAAATTTTGGTGGTTCGGGGTTATTGCACTCTTAAGCAATCCTCAAATCAAAGGAAAGTCCCCACCTTCTGTATTTTTTTAAACCAGATTGAAACCCAGTCTACAGGAGAATCTCATTGATACATATTTGATTGATAACATGTTTATCTCTAATTGGGCCTAGTTAAAAAGGTTATATTGCATTTAATGCATTTTTCACTAATCAGCATAATGAAAAATGTTTTGAGGGATGTGCATTTGGACTGAGCTGAGCCACAGCGTGCAGACTTATTGAAAATTTGAAATAGAAATAGAGTGGAGCACCATCCCATTAACAATTGACACGACCCTAATTTCAAAGCGGTGAAAACTTTACTGTACGTTCAAGCTAACAGACACTTTCTGGCCATTGCTACGATACCTGCATGTATGGAAAAAAAACAAATAAAAAAACATGGCCATTGTTTGGCTGCCAAGTATATAGCTCAAAAAAAAAAAAAAAAAAAAAAACTCCGGAGCAACCGTTTGCTCCTTTAATGATTATTATATTATATAATAAATAAAATAATAATAATAATAATAAAAAAATATTATTATTTCAATAATAAAGGCAGTATAATAATAAAATATTAGTTTGAAAATAATTAAGAATTAGTTTCAAGTTTAATGATCACAGTATTAAGTTAATGGTAGGTGTTTCATGTTTATTGTACCATTAATTTCATGATTTTCAGGATTGTAAGTTAATGGTCCTAGGTTTTATGTTCATTGGCCTCAGTTTCAAGTTTCTTCAGTTTCAAGTTTAATTGTCCTAGTTTCAAGTTAATAGTAGGTGTTTCATGTTTATTTGACCATTAATTTCATGATTTTCAGGGTTACAAATTAATGGTCTCAAATTTCAAGTTTGAAATCAGAATAAAAAAGAATGATTTCTCTTATCTATTAACAACTAAAAGGTTACACATATATATATACACAATGGACACCCTAAATAGGAAAGTATATAATTAGGATCCCTATAATTAGGTAGCCTAGAATCTTCCTATGATTATGTACAATCTTCCTTTGATTCTATAACGCAGCATAGATGTTAATCATGCCCAGCTTGTTACAAAGATAATCAACTTGAGTTCCATTTAAAGTCTTTGTAAAAAGGTCTCCTAATTGTTCTCCAGTCTTCACGTACTTTATGGAAATCACCCCTTCTTGTATTTTCTCGTGAGCAAAGTGGCAATCAATCTCAATGTGCTTAGTTCGTTTGTGGAAGACAGGATTGGAAGCGATATGTAGAGTCGCTTGATTGTTACACCATAGTTTTGTAGGAAGAGAAGTCTTTAGACCTACTTCAGACAAAAGTTGAAATATCCACAATATTTCACATACAGACTGTGCCATGGCTCTGTATTCTGATTTAGCACTTGAACGTGAAACAACATTTTGCTTCTTACTTTTCCATGAAACCAGATTTCCTCCTACAAGAACATAATAGCTTGTCATAGATCTTTGATCCTCCTTCGATCCTGCCCAATCAGCATCTGAGAAGCAGTCAATATTAGTGTGACCATGATTCTTATACAGAATGCCACGTCCAGGAGCTCCCTTTAAATAACACAAAATCTGTTCGACAGTTGCCCACTGATCAACTGTTGAGGATGACACATATTGACTTACAATACTAACCGAGTATGCAATATTTGGACGAGTTATAGTGAGATAATTCAATTTTATACCATTCTTCTGTATCTCTCAGGATGTCTGAACAATTCACCCTCTTTTGTGAGCTGTAAATTCTGAACCATTGGAGAAGCACATGGTTTAGCCCTCAATTATCCTGTATCTGATAATAAGTCAAGTATATATTTTCTTTGAGATAGGAATATTCCTTTCTTACTTCTCGTTACCTTGATGCACAAGAAATATTTTAACATCCCCAAGTCTTTTGTCTGAAATTGACTATGAAGAAAGGTCTTCAGAGATGAAATACCTTTAGTGTTGCTCCCGGTAATGACAATATCATCCACATATACTACCAATAAAATGATGCTAGCTTCAGGCTATTTGTAGAAGACAGAGTGATTGGATTTGCTTTTCTGCATTCCAAACTTCTCAATTGCTTGACTGAACTTTTCAAACTAGGCACGGGGATTTTGCTTCAAGCCATATAGAGATTTACGCAAACGGCAAACTTTCCCAGACTCCCCCTGAGCAACAAATCCAAGAGGTTGCTTCATATAAACTTCTTCCTAAAGGTCGCCATGAAGGAAAGCAATTTTGATATCTAATTGATGCAGAGGCCAATTGGAAGTTGCTGCCATAGAGATGAATAGCCTAACAGAAGATAATTTAGCAACAGGAGAAAAAGTGTCAGAATAATCTACACCATACGTTGGAGCATAGCCTTTGGCAACAAGGCGAACCTTCAATCAAGCAACTGATCCATCAGGATTAACCTTAACGGATAACACCCATTTACACCCAATAACCTTCTTCCCTGTAGGTAAATCCACTAAGTCCCATGTACCATTGTCATCTAAAGCATTTATTTCCTCCATCATAGCCTAACGCCATCCAAGATGGGTGAAGGCTTCATGAACAGTTTTAGGTAAGACAATAGAATCAATAAACGCAATTAAAGCAGAGGAAGAGGATGACAAGTGATCATAAGAGACACAAGATGAAACCGGATAAGTACATTGATGTTTACCTTTACGAAGGGAAATGGGTAGATCATTATGTGAAACTTGATCTGATGACAAAGGTACTTGTGCCGGACATGGATTAGGAGGATTTCGGCGTCGAGAATATACCTGAATGATGGGAGGCTTAACTGAAATAGGGATAGAGGACATGGCAGTATAGATCAGTAAATCATCGTCTTCTACTTGACACGATCGGAAGGTGGGAATCGGAAGGTGGGAAAAAAGGTGTCTTCGAGAAAAGTGACATTAGCTGACACAAGATACCTACTAAGGCTAGGACTATAACACATGTATCCCTTCTGAACACGAGAATAACTAAGAAAAATACATTTCAAAGATTTGGGATCTAATTTAGTGACCTAAGGACGGACATCCCAAACAAAACAAGTGCAACCAAATATTTTAAGTTCAATTGGAAACAAAGGTTTATTAGGAAACAGAGTGTGATAGGGGGTCTCACCATTCAGAATTGATGAAAGCATGCGGTTGATTAGAACACAAGTTGTGAATATTGCATCGGCCTATAAATGTTTAAGAACATTCATTTGGAATAATAAGGCTTTTGCAGTTTAGATGCCTATTTTTTTGTTTAGCCATTCCATTCTGAGATGGTGTATCAACATAAGAGGTTTGGTGAATAATGCCATTTTGAACCGTATAAGATTAAAAAGACTCTGACAAGTATTCCTTGGCATTATCCCTCCTCAATGTTTGCACAGAAATATTGAATTGAGTCTTAATCTCAGCATAAAAAGAACAGAAATGAGAAAATACTTCAGAAAGATTTTCATAAAGAATAACCTTGTAGTTCGAGAGTAATCATCAACAAAAGTAACAAAATAGGAAAGGACCCTAGACATCTGAATGAACTAACTCAATGGAAGCATTTGCTTGTTTGTTGACTTTAGGATGTGAACTCAAACGGTGATGTTTGGCAAACTAACAAAACTCACAATCTAATGAAGTTAGACTCTGACACTGTGGACAAAGCTTCTTTAACATACGTAGAGATGGATGATCCAACCTACAATGTGCTTCGAGAGGGGTTGCTTTCCTAGAACAAGCGACAGATTTTGGCACTTCTCTATCAAGAATATAGAGACCTCCTGACTCATGTCCTCTGCCAATAATCTTCTTCATCACAAGATCCTGAAACAGACAATGATTATGAAAAAATGAGACACAACAATTAAGATTACGAGTGAGTTTGCTCACAGAGATTAAATTAAAAGATAGATCAAGCAAACTTGGGACATATGATAAAGAGATAAATGGGTTCGGGGTAACTGTGCTAGACCCAACGACACGAGAAATTGATCCATCTGCTAGGGTAATAGTGGAAGTGAATTTATGAGGTTGAAAGGTGGAGAATAGATTAGGGTTACTAGTCATATGGTTTGTGGCACCAGAATCAATGACCCATTTGGACGAAGATGTAACAAGATAGGTGTTTGGATTACCTGATTTGGCGACGGCAGTGACAGGAGTAGATGAAGACTTTAGTGGTTTCTAAAATTGAGAGAACTTAGCATATTTATCTGCAGAGATTATAATAGATTTGTTGGATGTGTCATTAAAGGCAACAATATAGACAGATTGAGCTTTCTGATTCTTATTCTGCAACTTCCGACAGTCACGCTTTATGTGGCCTGACTTGTGGCAATAGTGACATATAATTCCCCCAGATTCTTGTCTTCGAGAATCAACTCCTTCACTACCACTTTTATACAGTTGTTTCTCAGATTCAGATCCACTGTTCTGACTGATAAGAGCACCGCTTGGTTGGGCAGAAGGAGTTTCTGTGTGATGTATCCGACTGAATGTCTCCTATAACGAGGAAATCTCCAAACTAGAGAGGATTTGAGACTTAGCATTCTCAAATTCAAAAGGAAGACCAGCTAGAAAGCTCATAACTGCCATATGCTCCCTTTGGCTTTGTTGTACCTTCACATCAGTACTGAACGGTAACAACATGTTGAGCTCTGCATAACTCTTCTTGAAGTCCATAAAATAATTTGTAAGAGACCTGTCGTTCTTTTTTGGATGATAAAATGCTTGGCAAACCTCATAAATATGTGAGACGTTCCCTTTTCCATAATACAAAAACTCTAGATATTCCATTAGTTCTTTAACAAATTCACAGTGGTTAATTTGGCCAATTACCACATTATCAATAGAATTCCCTATCTGCAAGAATAATCGGGCATCCTTCCTTAGCCATAACCTTTTTGAATCATCGGCTGTTGGAGGATTTTCAGTCAAATGGTCATCTTTGTCGATGCTCCGTAAATAAAGCTGAACCGTCTTACTCCATTCTAGATAATTGGAGCCATTAAGTTTGTGTTCGATGATTTTTGACATCACCGGGATTACATCAGAAACTACTGTCCTTTTTTCATCCATAACTCGAAATATGATGAGGAACGAATCACAGATCTATGCTAAACTGACCCAGGCGAATCAAAAGAAGGTGACCGGAGTGGCTGGCAGAAACGGACACACCAGCGAGTGACATTGGCGACAGAGAGAGACAACGGCGCGTGAGCCTCACACACTGCTGTTTTGGACGCTGGAAATTGTGGAGAAGTCGATTAGCAAGCGGCACTCCTCCCTAGGTGGGCGGAGACAATCAACAATCACTTCTGATACATGACTCGAATTTTTTTTTTTTGTTTAAAGAACCCTAGGGCTACGATACCATGAAATCAGAATGAGAAAGAATGATTTCTCTTATCTATTAACAACTAAAAGGTTACACATATATATACACACAATAGACACTCTAAATAGGAAAGTATATAATTAGGATCCCTATGATTATATAGTCTAGAATCCTCCCATGATTATGTACAATCTTCTTTTGATTCTGGAACAATGTTTATTGCCCTTAGTTTCAAGTTCTTTTGGTTTTAAGTTTAATGGTCCCAGTATCACGTTAATGGCAGGTGTTTCATGTTTATTGGACCATTAATTTCATGATTTTCAGGGTTGTAAGTTAATGGTCCCAGATTTCATGTTTATTACACTCAGTTACAAGTTTTTTTGGTTTCAAGTTTAATGGTCCTAGTATCAAGTTAATGGTAGGTGTTTCATATTTATTGGACCATTAATTTCATGATTTTTGAGGTTGCAAGTTAATGGTCCGAAATTTCATATTCATTGCCCTAAGTTTTTATTTCCTTTAATTTGAAGTTTAATAGTCTAGGTATCAAATTAATGGTATGTGTTTCATGTTTATTGGTCCATTAATTTCATGATTTGAAGAAACAATATGTGGCTAGATCTAGGGTTTTGATTTGGGAATTTGATTCCACATGATGAAATCGTGATTGCCGATTCAATGACTTGTGAATGATGACGGAAAATATAAGTTTGATGTTTAATCGAGGGAGAATGGCTGCGGAAGCTATGGACTTTGGTGAGATGGAGAGATAGGCAGCAGCAACACCAACCAAGAACAGTGAAATGGACGAATAAGAAACACTTAATCTCAAAACGCCTTGCAAAAACGGCTAGCCATTTTCAAGGAAATGGCTAGCCTTTTTTGGGAGGCATGCATTCTGAAATGCAAAGGGCTAGCCTCTTCGTTGAAACGGTTAGCCTTTTTCATTCCAGAATGCATGCCTTGCGAAAAAGGCTAGCCGTTTCAACAAAGAGGCTAGCCTTTTCCATATGGCATGCATTCTGGAATGCAATAGGCTAGCCTATTCATTGAAATGGCTAGCCTTTTTCGCGAAGGCATGCATTTTGGAATGTAAAAGGCTAGTCGTTTCAACGAATTAACCGGCTTTGCAAGTTGCCTTTCGTTCTACATTTTTTTATTATTTTACCCCAAAATGAATCTCAGCCATTGGATCCACTCTATTTAATCTAACGGTAATTTTTCATGCATGTATGAGATACATGCATGTATTTAGCTGTGCCACATTTTCTTTACAAATTTTTATGATAATTAATCAATTATAACTTTTAACTAATTCTAACAATTTTGATAGTGCTTCTATCATTTTGTTTGCATAATTATATAGCCCACTTTATTGTTTTCATTAATTTTGTTCTTTTATCTAATCAATACAATTGAACCTGTACACACCAAACTAGATCTATCATTATTACAAGGTTAAATTTCAAATTATCTCATCGTAAAATGAAAATCTTCAAATGCTGTCAAACAATTGTAAATTTCAATTTACCGTCATTTTTGTTAAAAATAGGGGAAAAATGAGGGTGGGTTGATGAAATTTGTTTTATCTTCTTAATGAAAATAAGGGGTAAATTGAGGTTTACAATAAGTTTGGAGGTATTTTGAAGATTGTCATTTCACGAGGGATAAACGAAATTATAAGGGTGGTAATACATCCACCCCTCAAACTATATAAGCCTACCCCACTTTAAAAAATTAATTATTAAAAATTCACATTTTTTTAAGAATTTCTAAATAAGAATAAAATTGAATAATTAACCAATTAAATCCTCCTTATTATGATTATTACTCTACAATTAAACTAAGAAATAACTAACTTAAAGTATTTATGACATGATATCTCACAAAATTTTTTGGTTATGAAACTTATGCTATTTATCTCAAGAAATTTATTGACAGTAAGAAAGATCAAATTAATTAACTGTTTGAACTTTTTCCTATTTTAAGTTTTAAAAAATAATGTGAATTTTTTTTAAGCAATTCTTTAAAATAGGGTGGATTTCCACTTATGGGGTGAAAATATCCTATCCTTATTATAAATCATAATTCCAGTTCCCATAAATTAGCTAACAGATAAAAATGGAGAATATTTTTGGACAATGTCTTAATTAAGAGTCAACATTTCTTACTCTTTCAAAATAATCTACTCCTCAAGATTGGAATTCTGGCCACTCTCCCTTAATTTGGAATAAAGTTTGTAGAAACAAACAGATGAACAAATGAAGACAAAATTGATAAAAGAATTAAGAATGTTTATTATTATTATTTTTGGATATAAATAACAGGAAAAATAATACTAAATTATAAGAACTAAATAGTTTCGAAAAGTACTGTTAAACATGATTCTTCATTGACCCACTTATGGATGGAAAGGCCGAGCTGCTGCTTCTATAATTACACACGCAGGACAACTAAAATTCAAATGCGGTTGATTTATTAAGCCATGATGTAAGCTTGATAAACAAATAGCCAGCGTGTATCTTTCATCATTAATTATAAGTCACAAGATTCTGCAATTACTTAAGGTACGTGGCAACTTGGCATGCATTAATTCAATTTCTTCTGTGTTCATACTAAAAATTTGGCCCAACAATGAGATTGGGATTACTTGAGCGAAGGGCTTGTAACACCTAGGGACGGTTCTTCGAGTGAAAATTTAGGACACTTTAATCTGTAAATAAGAAAACAGTGAAGGGTGTCGGGATTGTTACCGGCAAAGTCCTCTCTCAAGTAAAAAATTAGGGGCCTTGACAATAACAATTGAAAAGGGAGAGAGTCAACAGAGATGAGGAGCTTGGTATGGTAGCTTAATGCTTCGAAAACCAGAATACCCTATCTTCATATGCACGAGCCTCCTTGTAGCAGAAGCGACTTATAAAGTCCATATTGTATTAAAATTTGTATTTTTTTTTGTCTGATAGTGACATCCTTACTTTGTTAAAATGAGGATGTCATCAATAGAGAATAATTATATATATATATATAAAGACTCAGCTAATTATATGTTTGTCTCAATTAGCATGATGACAAAGAATATGGTCTGAAAATTGATTAAAAAAAAAAGAATCATATTAACTATAGCACCAAACACCATTACCATATTCATGCATATTGAAGATTAGTAACAATTAATCCTAACAATTTTAGCTAATTATTTAATATGATGCATGCACAATTCCCTAAATTGATGATTGATTTTTTTTTTATAAATGCTATTAATTTTCTCTTAAGGGAATTTGTATTCTTCATAGCAAATAAAATTTAAGAGTGCTGCTATGCTAGTAAAGTACTATGTTTCCAAATATTTTGTTTTTTGACATAAAAATATGTACCTCATTGAACCACAAGAAAATTACTATAAACGCTATAAAATGGTTATAATGCAATATAATATATACATGCCAAACATTTACATTAAAACAAATTAATGAAAACGGGAAAAAAAAAAAACAAATTAGTGCTCAACAAAACAAAATCCAAGGTACATTAAAACAAACGTGGTAGCCAGCTTAATCCCCAAAACTGAATCAGATACTGGTAAGTGCGGCTACTGATTTGAATAATGGGTATCCATCCGCACAATGATCAACAGTTTAATAATGGCTTTCACCATTACCACCATGGCCGTTTCATTTTCTCCCCTAATTGATCTTCCATAAATATCACTGGACATTTTGTCACAATCTGCGGCAACAGCGCCTACAGTGTCATTATCACAATGATGATCATCTTCAGAAAAATGGCTTGCCGTACTCAAATATTCTTCTTTTTCTTCTTCATCGACGAGCAAATGCGGCGGCGGCTCCAAGTCCATATCCTCCCGCTCCCATTCTTCTACGTCCATGCCCCATTCATAATAATCAGCTCCCGCCATTGCTAGAGCTTCCATCGAAACTGACATGATCGATTTTGCGCGTACAAATTATAATGTTCTGTTTCAATATTTCTTTCAGAAGTTTCTGTACTTGACTTGGATGATTATTTTGATATACAAAACAATAATAATTTGGTTCATGCAAGTATTTATACATGCATGTATGTACAGAATCAATAGGTATCGTTGAATGGATCGAGAAAAGTAGAAAATCACGGGTAACATGTAGACAAAATGCAACTTTTATTTTTATTCATCTTTTTAGATATCATATATATATGCAGGATCATGCATGATACATTGAAGAGAAAAGTTATAATTATTTGAATCGATCCTACGAAAAGTAACAAGTAATATTAATCCCGTGATAATTGAATTGACCAAACAACTACTTGTTTCAGCTTAATTAAAAAAAGGGAAAAAGAAAAAGAACAAACAACAAGGATTTAAATTTTAAATGATTAAAGCCACGACGGAAGCTTTAATTTATTAGCTGACGCCAAGTCGTGCATAATACTCATTCAGGCCCTGCTTGGGATTGAGGTGTTGTAGTTTAAAAGCTACACTTGTTATAGAAAAAAAGATATAACTATAAAATAAAAATTAATAGTATGTAGTAAATATAATTTTTAAATAATAAATTTGACAAAATTATTAATAATATAATAGATTTTTCATTATTAAGTAAAAAATCATATCAACATAGCTTCCAAACTATAGCAACTAGTGTTTATCAATCATTTTAGTGCTGTAGCTTTTAAACGACAACTGTCCAACCTCAATTCCAAGCTCATCCTCAATATAATATACCACTAGACGTCAATTAGTCCTTCCAAATTTTTAATGTCATTCAGTCAAGGACTTTAATGAAACAAATTTAATTGAATTTGGAAGGATTTAAATGATGTGGTTATACATTTAAGACTCTCTACCCTTTTAGTTTCTTTCTACCAAGAACAAAGGACTTCTTAGTCTCTCAAGCAAATTAAATATATATATACATTTTTTTCCTTAGAACAAGTTTTATTATTATTATTTAAAAATAAAATAAAACGATTATTAAAACTGTGTTTTTGAACTTGAAATTTTAATCTCTTTTAGTAGACCTAAAATCGCTTTATACTAAAGTTGATGTAGGATGGTTATCTAATTATGTTGGCTTAGTCTAGTACTAAAACGATATCTAATGTTTATTCTCTAATGCGGGTGCCCTTACTTTTTTTCATATGGACACGCTGTTAAATAACCATGCGGTTTAATGAAGTCAGTGCAGACATACTATTATACCGCATGATTTTATAGTACATTAAAAAATGACTCCTTTAAACCATACGGTTTAACAATGTATCTGCATTAAAATAAAAATGAACTGAGAAGTGCTGGGCTATGACAATCAACTTAAAATGCATTTGAGTGTTGTCAAGCAACTGAGCTACTAGGATTATCAACATTCTGATAGTGTTGGGATTAATCAATATCTTGCTTTGTCGTATTAGAAAAGGATACATATCATATATATATATATATATATATATATAATTCTCTAATGAGAACATCCTCAGTTTAACAAAGTAAGGATGTTACTAACAATTAAAAAAATACAGTCTTCAATGCATTGAAATATATAATTTCTTATATTTTAGTATGCAGCGATATCCTCGTTAGAGAAAAACTATTTATATATTATAATGTGACTAGGAACAATAGTTAAATATATATTGCTTATTGTATTATATAGAGGAATTACTCGTTTTTATGCTGCAGCTGCATGTGCATGCATGCATACATACATACTGTATAAGTATATTTTGTGAAGTGAATAATGCAAAGTGGATAATGAAGAGATGAAAAAGATTGGTTTTCAATCCATTTTGAAGGAGGCAAGATGAGTATTTTTGTTAATAAAGTTATGGATATTCTACTTTAATATTTTCAGCTGTAGCTGATGATGATGAGTATGATCCATCTCTAATGCCTCTGCCGATTATAATAGATGATGGTTATGATTTTTATGAACTTAGCGAAGAAAGCTGTGCAATTTGTTGGAACAAGTATTTGCCGGGATCTCATGAGGTGATTCGGATGCAATGTTTTGACGAGCTAGACCACCTGATCCACAACAATCATCATCAGTATTTACCTTCAGACGCAATTGCAATTTTCATGCGATGTTCGCACCAATTTCATGCAAATTGTATCACCAACTAGTTGAAATCCACCAATTCTTGCCCTCTCTTCATGTTTCAGATGCCCCCGTGCACTACCTTGCTTTCTATTCTAGATTTGTTTGATTATGAAGTTCATTCAGAAAAGAAAAGTGTTAATTGAGCATCTTTATCATCAAAAAATAAATAAATCAATGAATAAATAAAACCACTTGTAAGCATATATATAGATTCTTTGAAATTATGCAAATTTCTATTTGTAGGCATATCTATATGGATATAATCAGTTAGGTTCTAATAAGAAGGGTTTCCGCACTTAAATACCTTAATTATAAGGTAGAGTCCTTCTCTAATATAGGCGCACTATTATTTTTTTTTTATACGGACAAGCTTTTAAACTGTGGAGTTTAAGAGAGTTAAGTTTTAATTCTCTTAAACCGCATGGTTTTAGAGTTCATTAAAAATTAATTTTCTTAAACCCCATGGTTTATATGCTTGTCCGCATGAAAAAAAAAATGAGGGCGTCCGTACCTGAGAATAATCATTATAAGGTAAATGTAATTTTTTAGGTTGACTGTAAATAAGAAAAATTAAGTTAGCAATTGATACCTATATATATATATATATATATATATATATATATATATATATATATAACTAAGGACCAAGCAATCCTAACAATTTTAGCTAATTATTTAAAATGCATGTTGCATGTGCAATTCCCTTAAGGGTATGTGTATTCTTCAGTAGAAATAAGATCTATAAAATTTATTTAAGAGTACTGCTATGCTAGTAAAGTACTATGTATCCTAATATTTTGTATTTTAACATAAAAATATGTACCTCATTGAACCACAAGAAAATTACTATAAACGCTATAAAATGGTTATAATGAAATATAATATATCCATGCCAAACATTTACATTAAAACAAATTAATGAAAGGGGGGGAAAAAAAACAAACTAGTGCTCAATAAAACAAAATCCAAGATACGTACATTATTAAAACAAACGTGGTAGCTAGCTTAATCCCCAAAACTGAATCAGATTCGGGTAAGTGCGGCTACTGATTTGAATAATGGGTATCCATTCTCACAATAATCAACAGTTTAACATAGGCTTTCACCATTTCCACCACGGCCGTTTCATTTTCTCCCATAATTGATCTTCCATCACTGGATATTTTGTCACAATCTGCGGCAACAGCGCCAACAGTGTCGTTATCACAATGATGATCATCTTCAGAAAAATGGCTTGCCGTACTCAAATATTCTTCTTTTTCTTCTTCATCGACGAGCAAATGCGGCGGCGGCTCCAAGTCAATATCCTCCCGCTCCCATTCTTCTACGTCCATGCCCCATTCATAATAATCAGCTCCCGCCATTGCTAGAGCTTCCATCGAAACTGACATGATCGATTTTGCGCGTACAAATTATAATGTTCTGTTTCAATATTTCTTTCAGAAGTTTCTGTACTTGACTTTGATGATTATTTTGATATACAAAACAATAATAATTTGGTTCATGCAAGTATTTATACATGCATGTATGTACAGAATAAACAGGCATCTTTGAATGGATCGAGAAAAGTAGAATATGACTCAACGTAAAAAATCACGGGTAACATGTACACAAAATGCAACTTTTAATTTTATTTATCTTTTCAATTTTTAAATTTTGAGCAAGATACGTGTATATATTACTTATACATGTATACCCGTGCGGGGAATATATTAAACAGAAAGTTATAATTATTTGAATCGATCCTAAGAAAAGTAAAAGCAATAATATTTATCCCGTGATAATTGAGTTGATCAAACAAGCACCTGTTTCAGCTTAATTTAAAAAAAAAAAAAAAGAACTAACAACAAGGATTTAAATTTTAAATGATTAAAGCCATGACGAAAGCTTTATTAGCTGACGCCAAGTCGTGCATAACACTCATTCAATATAGGATACTGGACGTCAATTAGTCCTTCCAAATTTTATGTGACATTCAGTCAAGGACTATAATGAAACAAATTTAATTGAATGTGGCAGGATTTAGATGATGTGATTAACAAGGACTTCTTTGTCACTCTAGTTAAAAATATATATATATATTTTTTACCTTAGCACAAATTTTATGATTATTATTTTAAAAAAATTTGAAACCACTATTAAAACTGTGTTTTTGAATTTGAAATGTCAACTTCTTTTAGTAGGCCTGGTAGCACTTTGTACTAAAGTTGATGTAGGATGGCTACCTAATTACGTTAGCTTGGTACGGTACTAAAACGATATATAGTGTTTATCTACCCTATCAATCTGCTTCCGCTACCCCACTCTATCAAAAGTAGTTTGTGTGGTGTTAAAATTTATATATTAACATTAAGTGCGGTTGTTTGTGGTCAAGCATCCTAATTTCAATTTCAAATTCAAAAACACAGTTTTAATAATTGTTTGAAATATATATATATATATATATATATATATATATATATATATATATATATATATATATATATATATTTTGATGGTTTTAATGTCGATAAGTGTTAGAGTATGCATTTCTGATAGATGAACCTATGCATTGCAATGCGGCAAGCAAACCTCCTGTTGAATGTGACTGCTTAGCGCTTGCTGTATATGACATGTGATGCGATTGTGTATGTTTATTATATACTTTTCTATGCCACAATTGCAACACTTGGGTGTTCGAATGACATTTCATGAAGCCTTCGTCCATGGAAGAAATGTTGATCCAGCATGAAAGATAAGAGCTGGTTAGTTCACCGAGGATATATGCTTGCCCAAACATATACCACAAAAGAGCTCTTATCTAGTTAATTAGTAGATATCCACTTGTACATGTATGTATGTATACATACGTGATCCTCTTCCAAAACCCGAGAAATGGTAGATATAGGCAAGTCTTGGTGAGAAAACTAGATCTTCTCTCCATACAAGACCTCTCTTCCCCTCAATTGATACTTAGATGGGATTCTGCCATCGCTGCATTTAGAACCATCTATTTATAGCCTCTGATAAGTTATGAGAAGATTAGATACCAATTTGTTGCTGTAAAATTTACCAATCCATTTCCAAGCATTTCTATCTTTATTTGTTAGTTATCTCTTATGAACATTAATTCCATTATTGACGTCCTCCATAGTAGAATATGTATTCTTGAGATTACAAGTGACCACCATATGTGTCGATGTTCATTTTGCTTGGAGTTGTTTTCATTATTTGATGGAGCAACGTAGTGGAAGTGGAATTAATAGGGTAGGAAAATTAGATATCATTCTAGTACTGGACTAAGCCAACATAATTAGGTTACGCTCTAGTTGAAGCGTAATTAGATCCGTTCTAATCCAAACCACTCGATGAGATTTTTAACAATGCGTTAAGCGAGATTAGATGATGCTTTAATCCAAATAACTCTACAAAAGAGATTTTAATAGATAATCCCAAAGGGAATTATAAAAGAGGGATTTTTGTTGATTAATTGAATCTGAAGTTATAATAATAAGACATCTCTATTTATAATAGAATAAACCTACTTCCCTAAGAGAAACTAAATTACAATTATAATAGAAATAAAAGACGCAGATACCATATTAGACTCTAACTAAAATAGAAAATTGACTCTAATTAAAATAGAACACCCTAAAATAATGTCATACATCATTCTCCCCCTCTTAAGAGAATACTTGTCCTCGAGTTTATCTGGAGAATAGAACTTGTAGTGGAGTATCAATGCATCTTGGAGCTTGAATTTGTGTAGCCTTGCTCATCAATTATGCTTGAAACTCGAAATTCTCCATGCTTCATCTTGATAATGATGACATTAGTGAATCCAAATCTTCAATTACGTTTTATCTACATTTGAATTCTTCATATAAAAAAGAATGGAGGTATGCAAACTCCTCAAATTCATCAGATTCATGTATAAATAAACAACTTGTGTACAGAATTAAAGAGTATGTTGACGTTACTGAGAACTATGTGGAGAATATTGACGTAGAGGAGATGTTATCCACTACCGCAGCCGCCGCAACTCTCATCACTTTAATCAGTGAAAAAGTACTGGTCGTCCTTGAGCCAGCTATATCTCAAGATGAACTCAAAGAGTTAGCAAGTGACGTAATTTCTAAATCATGTCGTCGACTCGTAGCTAAATCTAACATTAATAAGTACGCATTGTTGATTGGCATATGCGCACGATATGAGATCTCTACGATTCATCTCTAATGCCTCTGCTGATTATAATAGATGATATGTTGATTTTCGTGTATATCTCAACGTACAATTAATATAGATGATATGTTGATTTTCTGGTTCATGGATTAGGGTTTTCGTTTTCTCATAACCTAGGCCATATCAATTCACACAAAATTCCAAATTTAATATACATATATTCGGGTGATTATAAACCAAAAATCAAGGCCTAACAGTGAGTGATTCATTACATACCATTAAAGTGTGTTTTAGATGTGAAAACACATATATCATCAAAGAACATGGCATGTCTCATGCAAATACATTCAAAACATAACATAACCTACACAGTCTCGGATACCAATGTTGATTTACATGTATATCTCAACATACAATTAATAGGAGATTCAAAAGCATACCTTTTGATCCCTGTAAGCGGAAGTAAATTACAACGAAGTTATGTCACTGTAGAGACAGAGGATAATTTCATGGAAAATCCTCATGCCACTGTATGCTTATGGTCGGAGGATAATCATAATTAAAGAAGATCCCCTCAGATCACATTGTAAGACCCCAATGCCTTTTCTCTCATTTTCACCCTCTGTATTTCCTAATATGTTCTATGTATTATCTTTATCTCTCACACACTTGTATTTCAGATACAATAGGTGTAGTTTATATAGAAATTAATGAGAGTTATTGAAGTCAACCAAAAGACTTCATAACTCTTAAAGTCCAATTAGGCTTATAACAGCTATATGGAACTCTATCTAAAAGAAGCTTCTAGAATTTTCTTTTGTTGGGCCGGTCCAGCCCATCACAGGCGTCAATTCCAACATGATGATTATGATTTTTATGAACTTAACCAAGAAAGTTGTACAATCTGTTCGGACAAGCATTTGCTAGGATCTCAAGTGATTCAGATGCAATAATTCAACGAGCTGGATCATCATCAGTATTTGTCTTCTGACGCAATTGCAATTGTCATGCCATGTTCGCACCAATTTCATGCAAATTGCATCACCAACTAGTTGAAATCTACCAATTATTACCCTCTCTGCATGTTTCAGATGCCTTCCTGCGCTACCTTGCTTTCTATTCTAGATTTGTTTGATTTTGAAGTTCATTCAGAAAAGAAAAGTGTTAATTGAGCATCATCATCATCATTGAAAAATAAGTAAATAAATAAAACTACTTGTAAGCATACATATAGATTCTTTGAATTTACATATATATAAACCAGTTAGGTTATAATGAGGAGGGTCGCACACTTAAATACCTTAATTATACGGTATATGTAACTTTTTAGGTTGACTATAAATAAAAAAAATTAAGTTAACAATTGATACCTATGAAAATTGATTCCAAAGAAAGAATCATATTAACTAAGGACCGAACAATCCTAACTATTTTAGCTAATTATTTAATATGATGCATGCATAATTCTCTAAATTGATGATTGATTTTGTTGGATGAATGTAATTAATTTTCTTTTAAGGGTATGTGTATTCTTCAGTAGAAATAAGATCTACAAATAAAATTTAAGAGTTTTAGGGGCTGTTTGTTTTTTTGACTTAATGATTGAATTAACTTAATTTCAATCAGTTAAGTCATTAAGTCCGTTTGTTTTTTCAACTTAATAAAAAATTTCAGTCATTAAATTATTAAGCCAATTTTTTTAACTTTTTGCTTAATCTAAAAAATATTAATGATATCATTAAAAAATATTCTCTAAAATATCACTATCTAATTAATTAATTTTCATCCTTACCTAAATAAAATTTACTAATTTACATTATTATCTATCTTTATAACTTGTGATAATATAGTGTTGACTATTATTTTTTTATTTTCTTAAAAATAGCATTATTTATCTTCAAAATTTCTTATAGTTATTTATCTTCGTAATTTTTCATGAATATTTTTCATATAAAAACATCATGAACTACAATAAAATTGATTAACATATATTAATTTAGAATATAAAGTGTTGTATTGAATTGAACATCATTTATGTTATGATAATATATTGTCTTATTTAAGTTCTTTGAGGTGCTTATTATTTATTTAACATTTATAATTTGTAAAGGTATAAATGTAAAAATATTAATTTTCAGATTTTTTAAGTTAAAAAAAAAACAACTTAATATTTGTTTTCAACAATTCTGACAAAAAAAAAAAAACAAACATATAATTCAGATTCAAATATTTAATTTAATTCAGAATTCATACTAATTAAAACAAACATTTACATTAAAACAAATTAATGAAAACCCGGCGGGGTGGGGCCAACAATTGAGTGCTCAATAAAACAAAATCCAAGATATATACATTAAAACAGACGTGGTAGCCAGCTTAATCCCCAAAACTGAATCAGATACTGGTAAGTGCGGCTACTGATTTGAATAATGGGTATCCATCCTCACAACAATCAACAGTTTAATAATGGCTTTCACCATTAGCACCATGGCCGTTTCATTTTCTCCCCTAATTGATCTTCCATAAATATCACTGGACATTTTGTCACAATCTGCGGCAACGGCGCCTACAGTGTCATTATCACAATGATGATCATCTTCAGAAAAATGGCTTGCCGTACTCACATATTCTTCTTTTTCTTCTTCATCGGCGAGCAAATGCGGCGGCGGCTCCAAGTCCATATCCTCCCGCTCCCATTCTTCTACGTCCATGCCCCATTCATAATAATCAGCTCCCGCCATTGCTAGAGCTTCCATTGAAACCGACATGATCGATTATGTGCGTAAAAATTATAATATTCTGTTTCAATATTTCTTTCAGAACTTTCTACACTTGACTTGGATGATTATTTTGATATACAAAACAATAATAATTTGGTGCATGCAAGTATTTATACATGCATGTATGTACGGAATCAATAGGTATCTTTGAATGGATCGAGAAAAGTAGAATACGTACGACTCAACGTAAAAAATCACGGGTACCATGTAGACAAATTACAACTTTTAATTTTGTTTATCTTTTTAATTATTAAAGTTTTGAACAAGAAACGTATATACATTTTATATATATACATATGATATATTGAAGAAAAAGTTATAATTATTAATCCCGTGATAATTGAATTGACCAAACAAGTACCTGTTTCAGCTTAGTTGAAAAAAGGAAAACAGAAAAAGAACAAACAAGTGAACAGCAAGGATTTAAATTTTAAATGATTAAAGCCATGACGAAAGCTTTCTTAGCTGACGCCAAGTCCGAAGTCGTGCATGACACTCATTCAATATATTATACCGCTAGATGTCAATTAGTCCTTCCAAATTTTTAATGTCATTCAGTCAAGGACTTTAATGAAACAAATTAATTTGAATTTGGAAGGATTTAAATGATGTGATTATACATTTAAGACTCTGCTTTTTCAGTTTCTTTCTACAAAGAGGAAAGGACTTCTTAGTCACTCAAGCAAAAAATAGATATATATTTTTTCTTAGAACCAGTTTTATTATTATTATTATTTAAAAAAAATTGAAACGATTTTTAAAATTGTGTTTTTGAATTTGAAATGTTAATCGCTTTTAGTAGACTTAGAAGCACTTTGTACTAAAGTTGATGTAGAATGGTTATCTAATTGTGTCGACTTGGTCAAATACTTGAACAAAATCTTGTGTTTAATTATCTATCCTATCAATCCGCTTCCGCTACCCCGCTCTGTCAAAAGTAATTTCTTGTGGCTGTTAATTAAATTTGTATATCCAAATCGAGCTAATTAATTTGTTGCGTAAATGTTAGTAGTGCTTGCATTTGTCTTGATTCAGGCATTACTTAAAATATTTGGAGTGAAGCTTTGCTGATTCATTCAGCTTGAGCCCACATAAATGGTTCCTAATTAACATGAAGTGCGGATGTTTGTGGGTCAAGCATTCTAATTTCAAATTCAAATTAAAAAACACAACAATTTTAATAATAATTTGAAATATATATATAGTCATTTTCTAGAGTAGGTGACCTCTTCTTTTTTTCAAGCGAACACGTTAAACCATGCGATTTAATAGAACAGTGCAGACACTGTATTAGACCGCATGGTTTAACAACGTATTTATACTAAAAAAAAATTAGAACTCTCACACCTGATAATGATTATATATATATAATGATCATATGGAAGGGGGGATATAGAAGGAGAAGGGAAGAAACAGAAAATGAAATTTGGAAAGGAAATAAGGATTCAACAGGAAGTTTGAACCATGAAGGCTGGTAAATGGAAAGCAAATTAAATGCAACTCTTGTGATCGCTCTGTTGATTAATCTATTCTCTTTGACATTTAATCATTTTTATATATGTGCGTGTTATAATAAAAATTCTAATGTGGTGATGTCAACAAGAGCTTTTAATAATAAGTACTTGTGTTGATTTAAGCCATGATGTAAGCTTGATATTATCTAACTGATATTCTCTTCATTCCATTTAAGTAGACATTCCACAACTTGACATTCAATTTCTTCACATGCACAATCACACTATCGTTATCTCTTCCTTTTTATATTTCAAAACCCATAGTTAAAAAATTAACTCTTAATTTTTTCTCTTACTATTTTACCATTAGAAAGAATCAAACTTATGATTTTCCGCTTTTTTTTCCTGCTGGCAATGCAACTATCTACACAAAGTTCATGAATTGATCACTAAAAAAATAATTAATCATAAGTTTGATTATACATGTAAAATAGATTCATTACTTAGTGAGGACATCTCATTTTAATAAAGTGAAAATATCATTAAAATTCAAAAAAATATAAATTTTAATATATTAAAATATGTGTTTTTATTTTATTTTATTATTATCTTTACTTTGTTAAAATGAGAATTATTATATATTATATTATATAAATTTATTTTACTTAATGTTAATTCATTTGACTATCTTAAATTTAAAAGGGTAACTTCTAACTGATGGTGGGGTCAACTTTTTGTATTTGACATTGAATTCCATATTCTTATGTTATTTTTTCGGATGGTGCTCTTGGGACAGAAAGCCCAGTCCGCATCAGCCAATGTTGATTTCTAAGCCAGAGTTAAGCAATTGGTGAGCCATTGGGTTGACATGCAAAAATAAGCTAATATTTTTTGCAGCATGATAGCACTTCTATATATATATATATTATATATAATTAAGCATGATATATTGAAGAGAAAGTGACAGGGCGGCGTAGCAGAAGCGAAATTGATAGGTATGAGAAATTAGATATCGTTCTAGTACAGACCAAGCCAACGCGATTAGCTTACGCTCTAATCGAAGCGAGATTAGATCCGTTCTAATCCAAACGACTCAATGAAATTTTAAATAATGCATAAAGCGAGATTAGATGACGCTCTAATCCAAACGACCCTACAAGAGAGATTTTGATAGATAATTCTAGAGAAAATTATAATTGAAGTTATGAAAACAATAACAAGACCTCTCTATTTATAATAGAGTAAACCTACTTCAAAAAGGAAAACTAAATCATAATTATAAAAAAAATAAAATACTAAAACACATTCCATATTGGACTCTAATTAAAATAGAAATAAAACTCTAGAATCCTGAAATACTTAAAATAACGTCCTACATCATACTCCCCCTCTTAAAAGAAACTCATCGTCGAGTTTGAACAGAGTATGGAGGATGAAACTTGTAGTAATGCAAACTTGTTGTCTTTCTCATCAATCTTCCTCGAAACTTTGAAGTATTCATATTTCATCAACTTCCTTCGCTTGTACATTCTTCGAGATAATGAAGACTTCCAAGAACGAACAACGACCAGATAACTCTTGCCTTTTCATAATTGTCGCTCAATGCGCTCTCCAAGAAGTTTGACCTTCTCAATCATATCTTCTTCAAGCACAATTTTCTTGTCTGCAATGTGAATGGGTAGAACCATTTCAATCATTTCAACTTCTTCAACTTCATTTTTCTCATCATCTTGAACACTTTTCTTGTCCTCGAAGGAAACATCATGCACATTCTTGCACAAATTGTCAGATTGAAACTTTAAATCAATAATAAATTGTACCTTTTCTTCTACCACATTAGGCACTTCTTCAACATGTGGAGAGGCACAAACTGCTTTTATCTGGATGTCTTCCCCTTTAGGCTGCTGACTTATGATAGGATAAGAGATCTCAAATTGGTGTCCAGGATGCGGTTGTTGTAATTGCTTCAATGCTTGGCTTCTTTCTCTTCTGATTTGCAATACAATTTTCGATTCAATTTGCTTGGCTAAATGAATTGCATGCTGTAAAGTATAGATAGTGTATGTAGGCATCCTTTCTCGAATATGCAAACCAAGTCCCCTCACAAATCTTATAACTGTATCCTCTTCAACTTGATAATAATATTTGCATCCATAAAATTGTTTAAATTCATAACCATAATTAGAAATTGATCTCGTACCTTGATATACCAAACAATAATCAAGAGGGATAAATTCAGATCGCAAAATAAGCTTCATATGGTTCCATTATCGAACTTTACATTTGCCTTGATGAAGTCGAGAATCTTGCAACTCTTCCCACTATTCTGAAGTACTTAAGCTCAATCTACTAACAGCAAACGATACTTGCTCTTTTTTAGGAGTGTGCCAAAATATAAACCAATGCTCAATCTCATCCAACCAATCAAGAAACTTATTTGGCCGAGTGTATGCAAATAGTTCCGGTACATGATAAATAGGAGGGCAAGGATGGTACTTTACCATTTATTCTCAAATTTCCACAAAATGGCAAAATCGTAAATAACGTTCAACTCTCGAGTTTGGTGTGACCTGCGGCTGGTGGCCGTGATTTGGTGTGGGGTTGGTCGGATCTGGAAGATTGGTGGTGAGGAACACGATGGTGGCGGTTTCTTGGCCGGAATCGGGGTGGTTTGGCCGAAAAATCGACTTGAAGTTGCGGTTGGAAGTTGGTGTCGGTTTCCGGTGAAGGGACCGGCGGTAGGCAGTAGGAGTGGGCTGGAAAGAAAGGTCTGACGATGGTGGACGGATTGGTAGTGGCGGTGGGTGGCGAATCGCGGTGGATTGCACGGCGATTTGTGGTTGTTCACTGTGTTTCGCGATGGTTGTTCAGGAGGCAGTTGAGGGCTGCGATGGCTGGGCTTTGGTCGGCCGTGAATGGCAAGTTTGGTGGTTGCAGTGGCTGGTGGTGAGGTTCGCCGGATGGTGGACAAAGTGGCGGTGGTGGGGGGCGACTAAGGTTCCAAGTGGGGATTTTTTTTTCAGTGGTGGTTTTGGTGGGGATGGATGTAGCCAGAAAAGCCGTGCAATTCGCACAGAACTTCTCTGATACCAATTGACGGGGCGGCGTAGCAGAAGCAGAATTGATGGGATAGGGGAAACTAGATATCGTTCTAGTACGGCCCAAGCTTACGCTCTAATCGAAGCGAGATTAGATCCGTTCTAATCCAAACTATTCAATGAGATTTTAAATAACACATAAAGCGAGATTAGATGACTCTCTAATCCAAACAACTCTACAATAGAGATTTTGATAGATAATTCCAGAGGGAATTATAAAAGGGAAATTTTATTGAATAATTGAAGTTATGAAAACAATAACAAGACCTCTCTATTTATAATAGAGTAAACCTACTTCAAAAAAGAAAATTAAATTATAATTATAATAGAAATAAAAGACTAAAATATATTTTATATTGAACTTTAATTAAAATAGAAATAAAACTCTAAAATCTTAAAATACTTAAAATAATGTGGTACATCATAAAGTTATAATTATTTGAATCAATCCTACGAAAAGTACATGTAATATTAATCGCGAGATAATTGAATTGACCAAACAAGTACCTGTTTCCACTTAATTGAAAAAAGGCAAAAGGAAAAAGAACAAACAACAAGGATTTAAATTTTAAATGATTAAAGCCATGACCAAAGCTTTATTAGCTGACGCCAAGTCGTGCATAACTCATTCAATATAGTATAGCACTGGACGTCAATTAGTCCTTCCAAATTTTTAATGTCATTCAGCCAAGGACTTCAATGAAAGAAATTAAATTGAATTTTGAATTTTGAAGGATTTAACTTTCTGCTTTTTTTAGTTTCTTTCTATGAACAACAAGGACTTCCTACTCACTCAAATAAAAAATAATTTACTTTTTACTAGAACAAGTTTTATTATTATTATTATTATTATTTATTTATTTTTTTAAAAAAATTGCAACAATATAGTTATCGAAACTGTGTTTTCGAAACTGAAATCGTAGCCTCTTTCAGTAGCTAGCTCTGGCAACACTTCCTAGTAAAATAGTATATCGTGTTAAAATTTGTATACTCAAACCGAGCTTATTAGTAAATTAGGTATTTTAATTTATTAATTCTTATATTTTATGTTAAATGTCCGTTTAGACAAAAATATTTTGAGAAATACGCCAAGTTATTTCTATAATTTTTTTATTTGGTTTTATAATAACACATTAGAATGTTGAATATAAGATGTGGGACCAAGCAATAGTCTTGGGATAATTAATGAGAGAGAAAAAAAAAAGTTAAATTTATCAAATTGACCCTAAAAATAAAAATATAGATGGAATTTATTATTTAGGGAATTTTTCAAAAAATTTTTTATCAACTAAGTTCTTATTTGAATCATATTCAGCATTGAGTTTTTTTTTTTTTTTCCCTTGTTTGAGTTTACTTAATGTTTATGTTAAATGTTTAATATGTTTCTCAACAAAAGTTTTACTTCCCATGCATGGTAAAATATTTGAAATCTTATGTTTCATTACGTTTAATTATCCTTATTATGTTTTCCGCTATGCATGTTATTTTAATGTATTTTGTGCGTGAATATAATATATAGGATTGCTTATACACACATACACAGGGCTCTATATAGATCGATCGGAGAATAAAATAATTACTGGATTTTTAAGAATATTACTTTCATATATAGGTGTGATTGGGAAAAGAAAAAATGGGCTCGAGCATGGGACAAAGGCGATAGTGTGCTTCTTCGGCCTGGTTTCAATAGCAGGATGGGGGCTTGTTATTTCTGGTCAAGAGGCTACGTAAAAGATAATCGATGAAGCTCGACCGATGTACACTTATTTTTGGCACAAATTATACAGCTGTAGTTTGCCACCAACCGATTGGTCGGGTTGCATCCTTTCCTCTCTCCTCCTCACAAATTATACAGCTCTACGACGGAAGCCAGCAACTTGCATGCAGTAATTCCAGAAAGTGGAACCCAAAAATATCTAGTTTCCCTAACGAACCGGATGGAAGCAATCAAATTCTGATAATGCTAACTAATAATCAACATCTTAATGATACAATGATGGAGCAGGGTGATGGAACAACAATTTATTGATCTTAATTTTAAAGCATATTATAGTTGTTCTTTATTTTTTATGCATATTAATTTTAATTTGAGAGTGTTTTATTATTTTTTATTTTTCAAATCAAAGGTACTTGCAATACTGCTACTAAATCCACACGTTTATATCATGACTTTGGTTTGTAATTTTATTGCATCCTAGAAAGCCAAAAATCTCATGCAAGCGTTGACACTCATGTAAATAATTTATCGACAAAACGGGCCAAGGTGCTTGACGTTATTTGGCATGATAATGATATATAAATTGGTCGGTTTGCTTATTGTCAAGGCACTACAAATGTCTTCCCAAATCCCACTAGTGGAGCACCGTTCAAGTCACATTTTGAACAACAGATCTAACGTAACAAAAGGAGTTAAAAAGAGTTTATTTTTTTTCATAATATTTCTACCCAAAAAACCAAAAAAAAATGTGTTTGGTAGAAGTCTATTAAATTATGTAATAATGTTGCCGACTGTCTTGCAAACTTAGGGCTTAATTGCCTGGATTTAACTTGGTGGCAAGAGGTGCTCTCAATTGCTTAAAAAATTGTAACTATGAAAACAAAAGTTAATTAATAGTGGAGAAAAAGAGTGAAACTTCTTTGTTCTTTGACTAAACTAATCGAAATCTCACATCCAAATCTACTTAAATGTCAAAATTTGTGCTAATCTTATCATTTTACCCTTGATAGTCTTTTGAAATTGAGAATATGAATATTTTAATTGTTTAATTAATTGAATAATTTTTTAATCATAATTAATTGAAAAATTAAATTTAAAGTTATGAAAAAAAGCAAGGAAAGTGTCATAGTTTTTTTAATTAATTTTAAAATTTTCAGAATTTATTAAAAAATTAAATGCAATATACATATAATTTTTATTTGACCCTCAACTTATTATTCTCCAAAAGATAGTGTGTGTATGTGTGTGTGTGTGTCTCTCTCTCTCTTATTATTCTCCAAAAGATAGTGTGTGTATGTGTGTGTGTCTCTCTCTCTCTCTCTCTCTCTCTCTCTCTCTCTATCTCTATATATATATATATATATTAAAATTTTCAATTAATTTTGGAAAACTTTTCGGAATTAATTGGAAAATTATGACAATTCCCTTACTTTTTCTAATAATTTTACATTTAACTTTCCAAGTAATTATGATTAAAATTATTTAATTAATTAATTAATTAATTAAATGTTTTCATATTCCTGACATCAAACAATTACCAAGGGTAAAATAGTAAGATAAAAAAACCTTAACACTCTAGAGAATTTGAATGCATTTTAAAACATCAAGGGAGTTTCAATTAGTTTAGTCAAACAATAAGAGGGCTTCGCTTTTTGTTTTTCCATTAATAATATGTAGTAGATATGATTTTTAAATAATAATTTTAACAAAAATAGTTAAAATATTAAATTTTTCATTGTACAACTGTGAAACAAAGGCAATTTATCTTAAAACTACAACAGTAATGGTTTGTTTAGTTCTTCAACAGGGAAATAGAAATGAGGAATGAGAATTTTTTATAATGCTTACTAAAAATATAAGGAAACTAGAATGGATTTTCGGTGGAGCCCACAAATTTGGAATGAGAAATGGTGAATGAATTGACATTTTTACCCCTGAAATAAAATAAAAAAATTTCCCATTTAAATATTAAATAATAATAATAATAAATATTAAAATTTAGAAATTATTATTATAATTATAATTTCAGCAATAGTTATAATTATAATAATATTAATAGTAATAATAATATTAAGCTAATTATTATTATTATTATAGTTAATAATGATAATAATTGTAATAATAATAATTGGTAATAATATGGTAAACAAGCATTTATTTCATTTAAAAATATCTACTTTTTATTTTGTTAGTAACAAATTCATAATTATAGCTAAGGAGATTATAGTAACTTGTAACAATTAATTTGGATTAAAAAAAATAGTAAAATAAGCACATCAATAGGAATATAATTATTTCGAGTTTGATTCCTGCAGTTCAAGTTAATAATTTATTCTAATTCTAATTTATTTCAATTTCAACCATTTCGATTCTTACTTCTTCCAACTCCCAAAAAATAAGCGAATCATAAGCATTTACCAATAGTTTAGTACTGTAACTTAAAACTTGTAGCTACCTAACCACAATACTAGGGCTTTGATTATATGGAAACTAGATAGATTCATCATCAACAACTTGTAAAATATATATTTCCGGATAGGTTGAAGTTTTGCGGAAGGCCTTTGATGTACCTGCAGCTATATATAGCACGTGCATTAAATCAAGAGCATGTTGATTCCTCGTCCTCCCGGTGCATCTTTATCATTTCAGGACACACTCTTGGAGCGGGTGATGGGACAAGAAATCATTGATCTTAATTTTAAAGAATGTTAATTATTCTCTATTTTCAATATAAAAATAAGGGTAATTATCTGGTGGCCACCACTTATTAAGTGAAATTTTTGTAAATCACCAAATTTTAAAATTGTATATGTAAATCACCTACTTTTCAAAGAAATATCTCCCAACCACTTTTCCGTTAAAAAAGTTAATTACCGTTAATGATTTTCTGCTAAAAGACTATTTTACTCCTATAATAAAATAATGACAAGGCAACATTGGACCACTTTTGTATTGTTGGATTTTTTTTTTATAAACAAAAATGATGTTGTTTATATAATTAAGTATTTATTTTTTAAAATAGAATATAATTACTTAAATATTTATTTTTTAATTAAATGATAATATTACCCTTATGATGGCATGCTGACATCATGTTTTCGTTAACTTTTTTAGCGGAAAGGTAAGTGGGAGATATTTCTTTGAAAAGTAGGTGGTTTACAGATATAATCTATAAATTTAGTGATTTACAGAAATTTCACTTAATAATTAGTAAGCACCGGATAATTTCCCTAAAAATAAACAAGATCATCCTACTATGTACGTACTATTCAAAGAATGTTGTTATTTATTATTAATTTATAATAAAAAAAATCATATCTAATTGACAGAAGCTTAATTTGCGAACTTTTTTTTTTCAAATGTACTTGCAATACTGCTACTAAATCCACATGTTTATATCATGACTTTGGTTTGCAATTTTATTGCGTCAAGAAAGCCAAAACTCTCATGCAGGCATGATAATGATAATTTATCGACAAAACGGGCCAAGGTTCTTGACGTTATTTGGCATGATAATGATATATAAATTGGTCGGTTTGCTTATTGTCAAGGCACTACAAATGTCTTCCCAAATCCCACTTGTGGAGCACCGTTCAAGTCACATTTTGAACGACAGATCTAACGTAACACGTGATATTCGAAGTGTTAAAAAGAGTTTATTTTTTTTCATAATATTTTACCCCAAAAAAAAAGTACTTGGTAAAGTTTATTAAACTATGTAATAATGATTTAACTTGGTGACAAGGGCACAAAAATTTATTTATGATGATGTCAATGATTTTCTTAAGTTTCGTTTTAGTTAGTTTTGTCTTAGATATAAGGAGTAAGACTCGTTGTATTCCCCTAATTAGTTGTATCTTTTCTTTTCGTTCTTAAGAAAAATCCCTTGCTTTGGCAAGGTTCATCCGGGAAAAAAAAAGGAAAAAATTTAGAAGAATGCACAAGGAAGTTGTTTAAATTTTTTAAGGAAATAACCAATAGGATAATTGTTTTTATCTATAAAAGTAGATGATTGTCCAAATCAATTTTTTAACTCCAATCTTTCAAGATTTAAAAATTTAAATAATCAATTAAATAAAATAACTTGAAAATTACTCGACCCAATTGTCGGTGTAAATAATCGTCCTCTTCTATTATATTAATATTTATACTTACCCCGTCTCGTCTAGGACTAAGCAAAATATTTGATTCAATCCGAACCGATCCAAGAAAATAACAAATTCAGATCGGATCGGATCAAATTGTTAACAAAACCCAATTGAATGCATTTTTGCCAACTCGATCGGATCGTGATCAAATTGGATGAAACCGATCCGATCCGAAAAGTTGGCTTTTTAAAAAAAAAAATAAATTAATGAAACAAAAAAATGCATATGTGTTTTGCTTCGGTAAAAAAAAAAAGGGAAAAAAAGGATTTTTTTTTTTGATAAGAGAAAAAAAGGATTTTGAAATTAAGGAGACAATAGAATGGATATTCATATGATCCGAATGCAATTTAACCCGAACCCGATCAGATTGATGCGAACTGATATAAATCCAATTTTACCCATCCCCAAATTGTCCCCATCTTGGGGTATGTGGAATTGGTTAGCCAGCTACTTACTTTGAGGATGAGGGTAACGTATATATGTTTTGTGGAAGTTAATATCTTTATGCAAATTAATTATAAGAATCCTCATATTTTAATTGTGTAAAAAAAAAATCCTAATATTTTAATTGTGCAAGCGGGTAGCCGTACTAGCAATTAACAAATTTCAGTTCCAATATTTCTATTAAAGTTGACGGTCAATAAATTTATTATAAATTAATGTTTTGAACTGCATGCTAACCGGAGAATCAGCTATATATATATATATAGCCGTGTTTGTGTATCTCGAGTGTGTTACTATGTTATATTGATTGTAATATTAATTATAATATACAAAAATCTAAAAATAATTCAAAAATAATTTCTTTTTTCTTTTAAATTATTGTCACTCAAATAATTTAAAAATTATGAAAAATTAATTTTAGATCAATTGTCAGATACACTTGATGTTGATATAACTTAAGCATGGCTGACTGGCACACCGACCAGCTGTCGTATCTAACAAATCAGATTCAAACGGCTGCCTCGAATGCGCGGTAGCCATTAATTGTGTTCGTGGAGGCTTTACTATCCAAGCGAAATTCTCTTTACCCAAATAAAAATAAATAAAATATAAAGTACTATAAAAGCACCCACTAGGAAGTGGGAAGTAAGTGAGAGCTGGTGAGCCATCACATACTTAAAATGGGAAGTCTCTCTCGCCCCGCAAATACTAGTACACATAGCAGCAGCTTCTCAGCAGATTTAGAGCCAAAGAGCTTCGCTGATGAATCGAAAGCTGTTATCGATTTCATTGCTGATTATTACAAAAACATTGAGAAATACCCTGTTCAAAGCAAAGTAGAGCCTGGTTATTTATCAGCTCAGTTGCCTGACACAGCCCCGCATTCCCCAGAGTCATTAGACGATATTCTAAAAGATGTCACCGACTCCATCATACCTGGCCTCACTCACTGGCAAAGCCCCAATTTCTTTGCTTATTTCCAAGCAAATGCAAGCACTGCTGGCTTTCTTGGTGAGATGCTTTGTTCAGGGGTCAACGTGGTTGGCTTCAATTGGCTTGCTTCTCCAGCAGCAACCGAACTTGAATCCATTGTGATGGATTGGATAGGGAAAATGCTCAAGCTACCATCTTCATTTTTGTTCTCCGGAACAGGTGGTGGTGTCTTGCATGGAAGCACTTGTGAATCCCTCGTTTGCACTCTGGCAGCTGCAAGAGACAAAGCATTGGAAAAACTTGGAGGAGGCTTTGACAACATTACTAAGTTGGCTGTTGTTAAGGAAGCATACTTGAGTAATTTAGTCAGCAGAACAGAGGATAGCAGCAGTGCAGCTAGCAGAACAGAGGATAGAAGCTATAGCCATACACCATTACAAGTTGATGACATAAGATGCCAGGTGGCACCTGGTAGTTATGTGATAGCTCATGCACGTGATGTTGATTAAATACAAGTTGTTGTAATTTTGTTATGATTAGCTGTAGTTAGTTACTAGTATTCAGCTAAGTGCTCACATGTATATAAGAGAGCTCTTTGTGTTTTCTTTTTAATAAATAAGAATTAACAATTGAGAATTAGCAAGAAGCTTCTCAGATCCAGATCTCATTTTCTTTGCTTCATTCATTTTCATAATAGCCAAGTGCTAAGCTGAATTTTATCTTGGTATCAGAGCCATCAATGGCGTCTGTGAATCTAGCTTCTTCTTCATCTCAAGTTCATAATGCAGCGGCAAATTCGTCAAATGTCTCTTTTACTTTTAATACACCTGTAAAGCTCGATCAATCAAACTACTTGATCTGGCGATCTCAGGTTCTTGCATCAATTCGTGGTAACAGACTTGAGAAATTCATTGATGATTCAGTTGCTCCACCTGCTTCTCATGTTACTCAAAGGATTGGAGATGAAATCAGATCAATTGAGAATCCAGATTTTGTCACTTGGAGATCTCAGGATCAAGTGCTTCTCGGTTGGCTCCTCTCTTCAATGAGTGAAGGCATCATCAGTCTGGTGTTCAATCTAGAGACTTCTCTTGAGGTATGGAAGGCTGTTGAAACTCAGTTTGGTTCACAATCTAAATCTCGTCTCTTGCATCTGAGGTACATGATGAATGCCACAAGGAAAGATGATCTAAAAATAACTGACTACTTCATTAAAATGAAAAGTATTGCTGATAACATGGCAGCTGCAGGAAGTGCATTAAGTAATGATGACTTGATTTTACACATACTCTCTGGCCTAGGACCAGATTATAACTCAGTAACTACATATATAACTGGTCAAGTAGAGTGGTAAAATGAATGTCAATGAAGCTTATGCCATGCTCTTAACTCAAGAGGCGAGAATTGAACAAAGAAGCTCGGATGCTTGCGGTATGGATGTGAAGCGAGAATTTTGAAGCTAATTTTGCACGTAACAAAGGATCTAAGAAAGGAAATCGGTTTGGCAATAAAGGTTTTGGTGGTTATGGATATAATTCTGGTTTTGGTAATATTTGGAAACTTTGGAAATAATAGCTATAAAAGGAGGCTATGGAGGTTCTAATTTTGCCAACAACAATCCTGGATCCAACTCTCAATTTAAGGGATATCAAGGAGACAATCAAAGAGGAAGTGGAGGAGGGAAGCTGGAATAACTTTTCGGAAATGGTGTTTTCAATGGCAAAGCACCTGGAAATTATAAACCTCAATGGAATGGCTCTAAGCCAACTTGTCAAATCTGTCTCAAAAGCGGTCACACAAAGAAACATTTCTTTGGAAATTGTCGAGTTCATTGCTTTGGTGCATATAGACCTCCTCCAAACAGAAACTCCAAGGTCGCATTCTGGCAAACATGAACATGAATGGGCTAACTGATCCAAATTGGTATCCGGATAGTGGTGCTACTCACCATCTCACAAATGATTTGAAGAATATCTGAGATCACGAAGCCTTTACAGTACTTCTAAACTTGTTATTGGTAATGGCATTTGGTTTAAACATTACACATCTTGGTAATCTTTGTTTTGAGAATGTCTGGATCTATGAATTGTATCACTCTTAAGCTCAATGACATCTTGTTAGTTCCTCAAATAACTAAAAACCTTATTAGCATTTCAAAATTAACCAAAGACAATGATGTGGTAGTTGAGTTCATCGATAAATTTTGCTTTGTGAAGGACAAGGTGAGGAATTTGGTCATACTTTTGCAAGGCAAGGTGAAAAAGGCTTATCTGATCGCTATTGTTTACTCCTACTAAGAGTGTCTCTCAGTCATCTAGTCAAAGTCATGTTGCTAGTGTTGAACCTGATCTTTCACATGAATCGATTGTTCCTCTTTCAATGTTTTCAGCTGTCATTTCTGATGTTAATAATAAAACAATATCCTGCTTGCATACTGCAGCAGATGATATTTCTCATGTAGTTCCTAAATGTTTGTTGAGTACATCTGTATTACATCAAAGACTAGGACATCCAAACTCCAAGGTCTTGAATCATGTAATTCAGTCATGTCCATTTTTTAAATCAGTCAATGGAAATAAAGTGTTTGATTCATGTGATGCATGCAAGCTTGGCAAAATGCATAAACTTCATTTTCAGATCAATGCAACCAAAACAAAACATCCTTTAGAACTTCTCCATACTGATTTATGGGGTCCAGCACCTGTGATCTCTATACAGGGATATAGATATTATGTGAGTTTTGTAGATGATTTCACTAGGTTCACATGGATTTTTCCATTAAAAACCAAAGATGAAACATTACAAGTTTTTAAAGTCTTCAAGACACAAGTTGAAAAACAACTAGAAAGAGCTATTAAATGCCTTCAATCAGATTGGGGAGGAGAGTTTAGACCTTTTGTAAGTTACCTTCAACAAGAAGGAATTCAGTTCGAGACACTCATGCCCATATACTCATAACCAAAATGGTTTGGTGGAGAGAAAACACAGACATATCACGAGAACTTGGACTTACACTACTTGCTCAAGCAAGTTTACCTATTAAATTTTGGTGGGATTCTTTTCATACACGACCCACCTATATCATAAATAGGTTACCAACTCCCATTCTATCCATGAAAACACCTTATGAGTCCATATTTCATTTCAAACCAGATTACAAATTTTTAAAAGTCTTTGGATGTTCATGTTTTCCTTTTCTTAGAGAATACAACAAACACAAGTTTCATTTCCACACCTCAAAGTGTATTTTCTTAGGCTACAGCCCTTTGCATAAAGGCTATAAGTGTCTTCATCCATCTGGAAAAATTTATACAGCAAGTCATGTTTTATTTGATGAGTCAACTTTTCCATATTCCTCTGATCCTAATTTCTCATCATCCTTACAGTCATCATCATCTGATTATCAATATAATCTTCTTCAGTTTTATACAGTTTCTGTTCCTAATAGCAGTCTGAATACCTTTGAAGCTGATGCAGCAGGTAATGACTCGGTTACTTATGATTCTGATTATCAATTTTCACCTGTGACTTACAACTTACCACCTGTTTCTAATTCACCTGATATTTCCACTTCCCCTGCACCACCTGATACTTCACCTTATCATTCACCATCCATTCAAGAAAATCCACCACTACATTACAATCTTATTCCAACATACCTACACAATTATCATTACAACAACCTCAACCAAAGCCTATATTGTCCACTCACAGTATGATCACTCGAGCTAAGGCTGGTATATTCAAGCCAAAGACATTTCTCACAACACATAACAGTTTAGAGCCATCCACTGTGTCTGAAGCATTATCAGATCCCAAGTGGAAATCAGCAATGCAAGCTGAATATGATGCTCTTAATAAAAACCACACATGGAGACTTGTTCCAGCATCAACTTCATACAAGCTGATTGGCTGTAAATGGGTATTCCGCACAAAATATAATACTGATGGGACAGTTGCTAAACATAAAGCTCGATTAGTTGCAAAGGGTTTTCACCAGACAGCAGGGGTGGATTATTCAGAGACTTTTAGTCCAGTAGTAAAGTCTTCAACAGTCAGAGTAATCCTTAGCATAGCTGTGATGCAAGGATGGAAAGTTAGACAAATAGATGTAAACAATGCATTCCTCAATGGAGAGCTTTCTGAAGATGTTTACATGACACAGCCAGATGGTTTTGTATGTAAAGAAGGGTATGTTTGCAAGCTCAACAAAGCACTTTATGGACTGAAACAAGCTCCCAGAGCCTGGTATGATAAGCTCAAAGGCTGTCTTACTACATGGCAGTTTCTTAACTCAAGGGCAGATACATCCTTATTCATCAGACATGATGCAAAGGGATTAATCATTGTACTTATTTATGTTGATGATATTTTGGTGACTGGTCCTGACTCAGCTCTA